>MJUT01052344.1:935644-946893 GCA_002080005.1 Gigantidas platifrons
AAGAAGAACAGACAACACAATGGCCAAAAGATACCAAAGAGGGTAATCAGAATCCGTAAATCGAAGGAGAACAGACAACATAATGGCCAAAAGAAAACGGTCAAAAGGACAAACAACGATCTACAAAACAAACACATAACACTTAAAATCAAGTAACACGAACGCCACTAAAACCGGGGGTGAACTTCGGTGTCCCGGAAGAGTATGCAATTCGTTCTTCACACGTGGCAACCATGGTGTTTCTCTTGTTACAAAACCGATGATAAGTCATGAACGAGGAAAGCACTGGATGGTGATTACGACAAACGGAAACATTTCCGTGGTCATTTGTGACACAGACACTTTGTAACGGCTAAGCAAGCCATGGTAGCGATATACGTTAACATGGAGCCTACTAGACATGTTTGGAAATATGGGAGATGAAATTGGCAGTGTCTTTAAAGCTATTGATGGATCAGTAATGTCTGTGATATATAATTTATACTTCTTAATATTCTAAATTATTCCAGGAGTTTTCTAGATTTTAATATCTCTTATTTTGATACTTATATAACTATTTCTAATATCCCTCACGATAAATCGTATCGATGGTTAAATGGTTAGCATGCTTGCCTCGGATGGAGTAGATCGTGGAATCGAGCCCCGATCGGGTTAAACCAAAGACTATAAAATTAATATGTGTTGCTTCTCCGCTAAGCAAGCAGTATTAAGGAATAAGATCAAAAAGTGAATAAAGATAAGGTGTCCGAGTGGAGAGACGTGTCTTTTCGTGGACTGTTCTTTCAGTGAACGAGCGCAATAAAGATCCAACCCGGCGTATTTGTCTAGTACAAAGCGGATACCATCACACCGAAATATAACATGTCATCACCATGATATTGCTTAAAACCTGCTCACACGACGTTGAACAATAATCACTCACCCTAGAGACGAGCCAGTTCACCAATATGTCTCAAAATGGTAACGTCCAGTGAAATTAACACTGAAATATCTCCAGTGTCGTGCCGCGAACATTCCATCCTTTCTTGATTTCAATTCCTTATCTTTCAAAAAAAATTTCGAAAGATATCAACATCTTTTTAAAAAGTAGTCTGTCAGTTGCGTAAAAATGACGAAAGATGGTATTGGCATTTAGAATTTTGGTTCAGTATTGACTATTGTTTTCTTATTATTGGTTTGGTACTGTCCAATAGTTAAATGGTGTTTGAGGCCAACGGCTCTCTCTAATAGAACAATATGACAACTTCTTTGGCACAAATATGAAATATGATATACATACAGTTCAAGATGCTACTGATCCAGTTTGATGTCAAGAGCTTTTAAGGAATCGTCCCCCATCTTTTAAAAAGTGTTTCGGAAGATATTAACACCTTCTTGATAAATATGTTGTGAATTACGTACAGATGACAACAGATGGTATTGGCACTTCAATAAAAAAAATTTTTTCATTATTGACTATTGTTTCTTTATTATGTCTTACAATGGCTTTTGTACTATCCAATATTTAAATGATGGTTGAGGTCAATAGAACAATATTACACATATGACAACTTCGATTTCACAAATATGACATATGAAGAGTTTGAGGATACCAAAGGGGAAATCAGAAACTGTATATCGAAGAAGAACAGAAAACACAATGGCCAAAAGAAAAAGTACAAAAGAACAAACAACAATCGACAAAACATACATATAAAACTAAAGATTGAGTAACACGAACCCCTCTAAAAACCGGGGGTGAACTCAGGTGCTCCGTAAGGGTAAGCAGTTCCTGCTCCACTAGTGACACCCGTCGTGTTAATCTAGTTACAAACCCGGTAATAAGTCGTGAATGAGGAAAGGACCGGCAAGTGCTTACGACAAGTGGAACATATCCGTGCATACAATTCAACATCCGGGCATGTTGTTTATAACAATGCTGCTCACGTCATTAGATATTGACTCAAAGTTGACTATTGTTTTACTATTATGTCTTACTGTTTAATATTTAAATCATGGTTGAGAGTATATGTTCTCTTTAACAGAACAATATTATACATACATGTATGTCAGCTTCTGTGTCACGAATCATGGTTGAGAGTATCTGTTCTCTTTAACAGAACAATATTATACATACATGTATGACAGCTTCTGTGTCACGAATCATGGTTGAGGGTATCTGCTCTGTTTAACAGAACAATATTATACATACATGTATGACAGCTTCTGTGTCACGAATCATGGTTGAGGGTATCTGCTCTGTTTAACAGAACAATACATGGTTGAGGGTATCTGCTCTGTTTAACAGAACAATACATGGTTGAGGGTATCTGCTCTGTTTAACAGAACAATATTATACATACATGTATGACAGCTTCTGTGTCACGAATCATGGTTGAGGGTATCTGCTCTGTTTAACAGAACAATATTATACATACATGTATGACAGCTTCTGTGTCACGAATCATGGTTGAGGGTATCTGCTCTGTTTAACAGAACAATATTATACATACATGTATGACAGCTTCTGTGTCACGAATCATGATTGAAGGTATCTGCTCTGTTTAACAGAACAATATTATACATACATGTATGACAGCTTCTGTGTCACGAATCATGATTGAAGGTATCTGCTCTGTTAACAGAACAATATTATACATACATGTCAGCTTCTGTGTCATGAAGATCAAATATATTGTTTATAGATTATAGCGTTTTTTCATGATGACACTGTTTCGCACGGTTATATTTGAGGGGTGGCATTTCACTGACATGTGAAAAGCACTTGCCTAACCTCATCATTTAACTTAGAGGGAAGATTAAGTACCATAAAACTAGTTTAACAGCTCAACATTTTATTGAAGTTCCTGTACCAAGCCAGGAAAGTGGGCGGTCATGTGTTTGTGTGTTAGGGGTCAGAGGTCATGTGTTTGTGTGTTAGGGGTATCGATTTTGTTCCTTTCTACGTATTGTAGTGGCTTTTGGAACTGTTCCGAAAATGTGGTATTTTTGGTATTCATTTTATTACTAAAACTAAGGTTCTCCACTGAAGCACAGGTGACATTTTTAGACAAGCTCCGGACAGTTTTCGTATCCGCTTTCGAACATGTTTCTCCCTCTGGATACTACAATCGTAACTACTCGGCCATTCTCGCTACTCTACAAATAAAATAAAAATATGTGTAGGGTAGCGAGAATGGCGGAGTAGTTACGAGTGTGGCTACTAGTGGAGAGTAGTGTGCGGATCGGAGCTGGAACGGCAAGGGAGTTTGCTTTTTAGACCCTTTGGTTTTCGCTTTTCCAAACACTATTGAATTATTTGACTTTACAATCTTTTGACTTTGAGCATACATGATGAAGGTTATTTTAGAAACGCGTCGTGTGCACTTAATTAGTTATATTTTTTGTATTTATGTTTTTGATTGCATGGTAGAATATATCCTGTCACTTCAAATGTAATCACTTTGACATTTTAAATTCAAGCATTTTATTCCGGTCTTGTCTTAAACCGGGAGCGTGGGTATAAATAGCTGTGGGCGGAGCAATATCCTTCAGATTCTTCATTACTTTGGCCACGGTTATCTCGAGGAGGAAAAATCAATGATATATAATTTCACAGTTACTTTTGGAGCAAAACATTTGACAGGCATGATTACTAGTGTTCCTCCCTACGAGACTTTTAGGCTTATTAAAAATAGTATTCTTCATCAGTCTAAAAACTACAAAAATCACTTCAAATTTCTGAGGTATGTGTCCTTGGTCACGTTGGGCATGTGAAACACAGTTTCATACATATGCTGGTCATATCAACTGGGGTTTTTGCTGATAAGCTCCGCCCACAAAGTTTGGCGGTAAGCACCACCGCAAATTTCCCTTTAAGTGTGGCCGCATCAAATAATTTTAATTGATTTGTCAGCTGTCGCATTGTATGAATATTCCATGTAATTCAATGTCCCGTACAGTGTCAAACTCCCTTGCAATAGACATACCACTCGTATCATTTTCGGAGCTATTCTGAACGAAATTTGGTACCGTGGACCCGAAATTACGGTTTGATCAAATACGCAATTTGTCAGTTGATTAATGTTATATTTGTTGCATTTCAATGCCCCAAATGGAGCCCCCGAAATCAAATCCTGATACAAGTAATTAAAATATTTATTCTTTCCAAACATATTACGTATATGTCTTTTTTGCTTGAGTTAATTAAATTAACTGATTTTTTTAATTACTCCGATAAACAAGAATGTTGAAAACCAAAATAAATTTTAGGAAACGAAATCTAAAAGTATAAGATTTCAAAGACAAAAAACTAGTATAAAAACATAGATGAATTCTAATTCCATTCTTCTTTATAAAATTTAGTATAACAAAACTTAGAACAAAGGATAAGATTTCAAATAAAAAAAACAAGCAATACAAAATAAATACAAAGGCAACAAAATAGTGTAACTTGTACCTATTACGATGCGAGTTCATGGTCATTTGTTATTTGTTTTACATTTAACCATGATATTTAGGTTTATTACTTTGCTGCTGGATTAGTCCCCGAGGGTGTCTTCAGCTGCCGGACTATTAATCCCCGTGGGTATCATCAGCTGCTGGACTATTAGTCCGCGAGGGTATCATCATCTGCTGGACTATTAGTCCCCGAGGGTATTATCATCTGCTGGACTATTAGTCCCCGAGGGTATCACCAGCTGCTGGACTATTAGTCTCCGACGATATCATCAGCTGCTGGACTATTAGTCCCCGAGGGTATCATCAGCTGCTGGACTATTAGTCCCCGAGGGTATCATCAGATGCTGGACTATTAATCCCCGAGAGTATCATCAGCTGCTGGACTAATAGTCCCCGAGGGTATTATCAGCTGATGGACTATTAGTCCCCAAGGGTATCATCAGCTGCTGGACTATTAGTCTCCGAGGGTATCATCACCTGGTGGACTATTAGTTCCCGAGGATATCATCAGCTGCTGGACTATTAGTCCCCTAGGGTATCATCTACCCAGTATTCAGTGTCTCTGTTTATTACTTTGCTGCAGGACTATTAGTCCCCGAGGGTATCATCAGCTGCTGTACTATTAGTCCTTGAGGGTGTCATCAGCTGCTGGACTATTAGTCCCCGAGGGTATTATCTACCCAGTAGTCAGTGTCTCTGTTTATTACTTTGCTGGTGGACTATTAGTCCCCAACAGTATCATCCACCCAGCGCCTAATTTGATATCTATGTTATTATCTTTAAGGTAGATATGACATTTCTTTTGCATTTTGGGGCGGGGTGTGGATGGGTGAAATCGTATTCGTGAAGGTCCTTTGTTTTTTGTTTTTTGTTTTTTTATTTGCCCTTAAATATTAAAAAAAATATTTGGCTTTTAACCTTTCGACTATGAACGTATTTGATGAATGTTTTTCTAGAAACGCGTAGTACGCACAAAATTCGATATCTACGTTTTAACTAGATCTGATATCTACGTTTTAACTAGATCTGATACTTCTATTGCATTTTTGGGCGGCAGGGGTGGGATGCAATCTTATATGTGAAAGCCCTTTGGTTCTCTTACCCTCAAATATTTTAAATTATTTGGTTTTCCAACCGTTTCACTTTGAGTGTATTTAATGAATGTTATTCTAGAAACATGTAGTACGCACTAATTTGTATACCGTAAATTGGGATATTTTGGCGGTTTTCTGTCAAAATGTGGATGTTTAATTTTAGTGTGTTTAATTTTTGGTGTTTTCCAAAAGATGATTGTTTTATTTTTGTGCTTTTCAAATGGTTAGAAAAAAATAAATGCTCGTGACCAATGTTTTATTATCATAGATCAAAAACTTGAAGTCAAATACCACCGGTATCTCACCGAAAGTTTGTTTAAAAAAGTAACTAAGAAATTGGATACGGGCGAAATACAAATACTTTTTCCGAATGGTTTTAAAATCTATTAATCGGATTTTGTTCATTCTTAAGGGGGATGGTTTACTAGCGACTGATTCTACCGTCTTAACTAGTACTACGGGTGTCTTTATAGTAATGTTCTATATTTTTAACTCGGCATATTCAGTGCTAGTTCCAAACTAGCTTCCTTTAGGAAGGCGCTCTGTGATTGAAGGTTTTACTTATGTGTGGTTTATATTGTTGTAGTTGGTCATAGTATCGGACATTAATGTCTCATAAGCGTTACGCTTGTTTCTGAATCCTATGTTTTATTATATTATGAAAAAGAGTTTATATGTTATTTATCAATAAAATATGTTCAAATAAATGTCTATCAATGTCGTATTTTCAATGCACACGAGACGATAAGATTGCCTAATAGATTTATTTAATACAAGAGATTGACATTGATTCAATAAATTAGATGTCTTTCAAAGTTCTCGTTGTTTTAATGGTTAGCGATCTACCATAGGGTGCAATATATTGTGGATTCGATCATTGTATTGTCTGTCCTTTGATTTACTGTTTCTGGTGACCAGTTTGGTATCTCCAAACAATGTGCAGCAACATTTCTAGCAGTGGAATGTTGTATCAGTAAGCTGGTCTAGAAAGAAAAAGATATCATCATCATCATCATCATCATCATCATCATCATCATCTTCATCATCTCTTGGTCTCACCATTATACACCTACCGACAGCTTGATACAACCCCTACAGTTCCATATTAGGCTACTTGGTATCCTTGTCTTGAAAAGGTTTGGAATAGAATATCTAAAATCTGTCAGAACCTTTATTCTGTTGCAAGGATCATTGGGTTACAATGTTAGACCGGACGGTTAAATAGAACTTAAGTTATCGTGTACAAAACAGTGTATTTACAGACGGATAATAACGACAACGATGGTACATCGATACAAGGTAAGGTCGATGGTACACCGATACAAGGTAAGGTCGATGGTACACCGATACAAGGTAAGGTCGATGGTACACCGATACAAGATAAGGTCGATGGTACACCGATACAAGGTAAGGTCGATGGTACACCGATACAAGGTAAGGTCGATGGTACACCGATACAAGGTAAGGTCGATGGTACACCGATACAAGGTAAGGTCGATGGTACACCGATACAAGGTAAGGTCGCAAACATTTTGGGGTCGTATAAAAGTGTTTCAGTTCACTGTTAACTTTATGGATGCTCTTGATTGATTGATTGATTGATTGATTGATTGATTGATTGATTGATTGATTGATTGATTGATTGATTGATTGATTGATTGATGTTTAACGCAAACCTTACCAGTATTTCAGCTATATCGTGGCGTGAGTAAATGTCGTATTAACTTAGACTGGATGATCTTGAATTGCAATATCGTGCTAATGAGATGAAGCATAACATGTCCGCCGTGCAACAAAATAAAAGTTTTATTCAGACATTTAATTCATCAAAACTTAAGTATCAACAATTAGCCATCTCAATCATCAGATTGGTTTTTTTTTATATAAATTGCTTTAGTGGATTGCAAACTGATTTTTATTTCAAAACCATATTGCTATAATTAGCTTTTCTAATATAGTGAGCTTGTTAATTTGGTAGATAATTGGACAGGTAAACTAATGTAAATGGATTTCAAAGAAAAAAGTCGTTTAGAAATGGACATTTACCACAAAATTTAAACGCTAATTGAGTTTTGTATTTCCTGTTGTCGGAATCAAAGACAGAAAAAAGAATTCTGAGACATCACGTACGTTTTTGTTTCGTCTGAGACAGGATGTGTTGTGCTTGGTTTATGGAGACAAAAATTAAACTAATTGCTTGTGATTTATGTATATTCTAATATATTAATATACGTCAATGTATATAAATGTTTTCTGTTGGATCATTGTCCGTAGTAATTTGATCATTACAGTAATGTACTAACGTTGTGAGTTCCAATATCTCGCTCTCGTTTCTTGCTTGTGCAGACGTAGCATCAATACCAATTAAGAGGCTGCAGTGATTGTGAGTGTATGGTGATTGGATTTACAACTACATGTGCTCAAATTAATTTTTGTATTTTTTGTTCAGAGAAAAGTCGACCACGTCAGAAAAAATCAGAAGATAAGCCCTGGTTTAACGTAGAATGCCAATTAGCCCAACAAAATTATACAAAACTAAGGAGAAAATATAAGAAAAATCGAACTGAAAAAAAACAAAGAAGAATTAAATAACTCCGAAAAATATTATAAAAGAACACTAGATAAGAATCAGAACTGTATAGAAACAAAATATCAAAACAGTTGAGAAATTTACGCACAAAAAATACTCAATAATGGTAGACACAAAAAAACAACCAAATATATCTATTGAAAATCTCTTACAATTTCTTTAAAACTTTAAATGGTGCTACGTCGAATTTTTATGAAATAGATATACCTTCTCTGAATGATGATATGATGAACCGACAGAATTATAATTTGAATTTATGCATCCAGAAAGACGAAATTATAAAATGTATTAAACAATTGAAAAATAATAAGGCAGGTGGTGAAGATGCTATCATAAACGAATACATAAAAACAACTTCAAACCAGTCCGTTGAAATTTACGAAAACCTATTTAACTTGATTTTCGATACTGGGTTTATACCTGAGAGTTGGGTGGCTGGAACTATCATCCCTATCTACAAAAATAAAGGAGACAGTAACGATCTCAAAAAATTTAGAGCAATAACATTAGTTAGTTGTTTGGGTAAACTTTTTACGGCTATTTTGAGTGAGAGACTGAGTAAATATTCTGACGAGTTCTTTGTTGTGCATGGAAATCAGTGTGGCAAGGCTATTGTACAGTTGATAATTTATTTACATTGTATTCATTCTTTGAACTTATAAAAAGGAAAAAGAAAATTGTGTGTTTATAGATTTTGAGAAGGCTTTTAATAAAATCTGGCGGGAAGGATCGTGGTACAAATTGTTAATTAATAATATAAATTGGAAAATGTTTAATGTAATACAGAATATATATAAAGATATTAAATCAAACATAATTTATAATGATAGTAAATCCGATTATTTTCCATGTGATAATGTCGTGAGACAAGGTGAAATTTACTTGTAGCCTTTCTTATTTGCACCGTTTTTGAATGATCTTGATTTTTTTTTTTTTTTTTAGAAAACCACAATGTTACAAGCCTTCTCACAATTTCACAAGATATTGAAAATATTATGAATGTATACACATTTTTATTGCTTTGTGCAGATGACACCGTCCTAATGGCAGAAACCCTTGAAGACCTTGAAAAACAACTAAATATTTTTCATAACTATTGCTTGGCTTGGAAATTAAAAGTAAGTATTGATAAAGGAAGATTACTACAAAATTTACAATTTACATATAGCAACAGCGAAATTGAAATTGTGAAGGAATTTAATTATTTGGGTTTATTATTGACAAAAACGGGAAACTTTAAAAGGACAATTAAAACACTTGCTGATAAAGGGACCAAAGCCATGTACGAAATCCTGAAAAGAGGAAAATTCCATAATCTTTCTATTTCATGTCAACTTGATTTATTTGATAAAATGGTAAATCCTATGTTACTTTATGGTTGTGAATTGTGGGGATTAAGTAACTGTGATATAATTGAGAGAGTACATTTGAAATATTGTAAGCTTCTACTAAATCTCAAATCTTCAACTCCAAATTGTATTTATGGTGAATTGGGACGCTACCCCTTCTATATAGATATAAAACAGCGGGTGGTGTCATACTGGACCAAACTTATAACAGGAAAACAGTCAAAAATTTTCTCTTTTGTGTACCATTTATGTAATACACAGAATGCTATTTTTTCTTGGTTAAGCAGTGTAAAAACTATTTTAGATGAATGTGGTTTTTCGCATATAATTGGAAAACACAAATTTTTATTAGTGAAGTCTGGTTAAAATTCAATATAAAAATGAGATTGCACGATCATTGCATGGCTCTCTGAGAGTAATAATACTACTTCCTAGATTTAAAGTGTGCAATATCTCGTATCTGCTTGTAGTATTTCTTAGTTCTTTGTTGTTGCTTACATTCTGGTATATATATAAACCATAAAAAAGATCAAAGGAAAAGAATCTATTCATGTTACAATAGTATATAGTTGGTATTGATTCCTAAAAGAAATTTGCTTTTTACCTTAGGCGTATTATGTGTTTTATGTCTTTCATATATTTCCGCTTGATTTTAAATTTCATAGATGGAATTTATTTTAATATGACAGAGCTAAAAATTTACAATTAATTAAAAGTCGAAAGCACTGAGGAAAGTGCGTTCTACTGCTGCATAATTGTAATTGAATGTAGATCAATTTGTTTTCATTTTATTTGTACATTGTTACTATGTCATTGTCTATTTGACTTGTGTACGTTGTTTGTATATGTTCCTTGTACAGTCATGGAATATAATTTTCGCCACCCTCAATGTTTTACTATATATTTCATATAAAACCACATTTTTTCAAAAACATATTTTAAAGCTATCTCTGGGCAGATTTTTATATGAAATTTATTTCAAGACACGCAGAATTCTTTGACTTTTATTTGTTTATCTGATAGTAATTTTTGTCTGCATGGTTTATCTTTTCTGGTGATTTAAACACAAATGTTGATTTATCCGATTTTATTTTGGTTAAATATATAGCAAATTTGACGTCAGAAAACAAAAAATTGTCTTCAAATCATAAGAAAATCGAGAAAGCATCAGAGATGCAACAGCCGAGTTGCAAGTCAAAATCTTGGGCCATTTAATTTGCCTATTCACCCTGATCATAAATATATATGGTTTAGAGGTGGGGATCTCAAACATGAAAAATTTCACTTCAGGTAGGGGGTGGGGTATGATCCCCCGGGACCTGAGTTATAAGGCATTTAATTTGCCTAGTCACCCTGATCATAAATATAAATGGTTTAGGGGTAGGAATCTCGACCATTAAAAAGTTCACTTCAGGTAGGGGGTGGGGTATGACCCCGGGGACTGAGTTATAATGCATTTAATTTGTCTAGTCATCCTGATCATAAATATATAGGGTTTAGGGGTGGGGATCTCAACCATTAAAAAGTTCACTTCGGATAGGGGATGGGATATGAGCCCCTGGGGCCTGAGCTATAAGGCATTTAATTTGCCTAGACACTCTGATCATAAATATATATGGTTTAGGGGTGGGGATCTCAACCATTAAAAAGTTCACTTCAGATATGGGTGGGGTATGACCCTCCGCCGGGGCATGAGCTATAAGGCATTTAATTTGCATAGTCACCCTGATCATAAATATATATGGTTTAGGGGTGGGGATCTCAACCATTAAAAAG
>MJUT01052344.1:955790-979880 GCA_002080005.1 Gigantidas platifrons
AATTTGACAATTTGCAGTTATTACAAAATCAATTCTCGTTTGAGTTAGATAATATATCGAATTCTGATTTTAATATGTTAATGCATTTTATGTAATATCACTGTATTCATTCGTCACAAAGAATAATTCCATTTTGTTTTTCCTCACGTATTTTTTTGCCTGCACCACATTGAAACTTTGGGTGAAGGTTATGGTGTTTAACGTCACTTTAAAACATGGTGGCGATAAGTTTTATTGGGAGGAAACCTCAGTACCCGAAGAAAACTACCAACCTGCCGCAAGTCACTGAAAAAATGTATCACATAAGGTTGTATGGAGTAATCTTGTATAGAAATTATTTATCTTTGTGTTGAAGTTATTGCTATGTAAGTGGCCCGGGTGGATCAATAAGTTAGGTCGTTGGATCTAACAACTCATACAAGCCTATCACCAATACGGTGTGGGTTCGCTCGCACCCAGCTTTGTAAATTACCAAAACGTGTGCACTCGACTCGCAGCCGCAAGTGATAAAGTTTACCAGTTGCTTGCCCAGGGTCGGTAGTTCTCTCCGGGTACTCCAGCTTCCTCCACCACTAAAACTGGTCGCCATGATATAGCTGAAATATAGCTGAAAGTGGCGTTAAACACCAAAAATCAATTCAAATATTACTATGTAAGTTTATTGATCTATTTAAGCTGTTTTATTTTTATTTTGGGGGATAGGCCTACTAATTACGTAGTTAAACAAAATCACCTCTAAAAACCAAATATTGTCAATTAGGATTTTTTTTACTCCGTAATGCACAATTGATATTCTTACTTAATTAGTTTAAACATATTTTATTAAAAATAATTAATAAATATTGTACAATAAGATAAATTTCAATATGATATAATACACATAATTAAAGTGAATCGAAAACAATTTTAATTAGAAATATACATACATACTATTTTTAAATACTATAGGATATACATAAATTATTTCAGAAGAATGAGCATAAAAGGTGTTAAGGGAGATAAGCGAACGTCGTCATCAGTGTCTATCGATCACCTGATATATGGGTGGAAGCTAAGTGTGTACACGGCAGTCAACTTGTCAGTCATTTGAATGGTACGAACATGTTTTCACAGTACTAGTGAATAACACAAAGGTAACGGAATTTACTTATTATAAAGATCATTTATTGGCATACTCGCACCGTTATCCCACCATATACAAATACCTATATCTTCCTCGCTTGTATTCAAGAGGATTGAGCAAGTGTGCGTTGTAGTGGATAATATGCCCCTATATATATAGTCATGCTGAGAATATATTATCCACTACAACGCACAATCCTCTTGAATACAAGCGAGAAAGATATAGGTATGTGTATATGGTGGGATAACGGTGCGAGTATGCCCATTTATTTATGATAAATTGTGTTTTGTCAACTTTTACAAGATGTTGAATTTTCACAACATGACGCAATGGAAAAAGAAAGTGAAAAAATAATAATCAAATAGGTTTGTTTAAAACGGTTACACATAATATTTCAGATTATTTCCGTCTTACAAAAGTCGGTATATTTTAAACTTTAGATAATAAAATCTTATGACAAGAAGAGAAAATACAAATAACCTTGATCAATATTTTGTCCTAGATATAAGACATACATGTTCTATACGGCTTTTACGGTTCAATAATCGGAATGTCGCTGTGTGGGTTTTCCTATAATTAATTGAAAAACTATAGGCCCAATATGTTTGTTTCAGTTGTGTGTCAGTAAAAGGTGATATTTATTATCATACATCCTATTTTCTCACATTAAGGTGCATTTGCTTTCATTAAGAGCCGGTACCCGGTACTTTGACCCTGCTACGGTAGCGTCTGGTACCGGCAGAAAAAATAAAAACTAAAAAAATCATGTGACTGCCTTGAAAGCGTGGGCAGTCGATTTCCACCGAAACCGTAATGCAGTTTACAGAAGAGCACGTCAATAAGAGATTTCAGGCGTATAGGTTCCTAGACTGTGATATACACTAAGCAAGTCACACGCAAACGATTTAATTTGATTGAAAACTTCCATCGGTGTTGACGTCGGGTTGATGTCGTTGCCTCCAATTTGTAGAAATACTGTGTCCGGTTTATGTCATGTATTGGTCTTATGTTGTATTTGGTTGTTAGTTGTATCACTGTATTATGTAATAATGTGCACTCTCCTATGTTGAAGATAATAAATAGTTTAGCCATGTGGTTCATGCTTTGTCTGATGATTATGTGACATGGTGTCAGATGTGGGATAATTATTATTACATAATTATGTGTTGAAATTCTGCTGATCTGGAAAGTCTGTCTTGATCACAAAATTGTATGATCTCGAACAAGACCAAAGTCGGAATGTTAGGGGTGCTCTGCATGCTACTGAGTTGTATGCTTGTATGTTAGTCGGTTCAAAAGCTCTTCAGAGCTTATGTTATATTGTTGTTATGTCTTGCCGACTGTAAATAAAGCTTATTTGATTTGATTTGATTTGACACCGGCAAATACAGTTTAGCAGCTCAGGTTGCTATTCTTAAGATTTCCCTCCAAACCTGGACACAGCTGACTCCAGAACAGAGGTCAAGGAGACATCAACAGACGGACACTTGACAATCCCTGCAGTTTCACGAGTTGCACAAAAACCCGGGCAGCGAAAACGCGTTAAAAGCTGCAAAACCCAGTCAATAGATAGTAAAAAAAACCTAGGTTGACGTAAAGTTTATATTTGTAGTAACGAACTGTCTATGGCAATTTCTATTTTTAATAACTATTGAGCCTGCTGGAATTTCTATTTTTAGTAACTATTGAGCCTGCTGGAATTTCTATTTTTAGTATCTATTGAGCCTGCTGGAATTTCTATTTTTAGTAACTATTGAGCCTGTTGGAATTTCTATTTTTAGTAACTATTGAGCCTGTTGGAATTTCTATTTTTAGTAACTATTGAGCCTGTTGGAATTTCTACTTTTAGTAAATATTGGGTCTGCTGATTTTGAATTTTCTATTTTTAGTACTAGCAACTACTGTGTCTGTTAAATTTTTATTTTTAATAAATTTAATAAATTTCCCACATATGTAACTTTATGGACGTATTACTTACGGATTTAGTTGCTCACCTACAAGACAGAGGAGTAGCAGACATTACAGACGGATTGCTAGACTTTTTTTTAGTGTTTGCAAAAGTTAAACAGACTTACGAAGTTACTCACCTGCAAGAAAGGGGAGTTACAGACATTACAGACGGATTACTAAACTATTTTTGTTAGTAGTTTTATTTAATAAATTCAATAAATTCAAAAAATTGGAATAAATAATATTTTTATATGAAATATCTTTCAGGTACATCTACAAGTATATTGCCAGCCAACTTTTCTTTTGTTGATGAATATAGTACATGTATGCCAGAAGCTGTTATAGAGGGGGCTACAGTTCCCATTGAAGATGTTGTCTTGGATCAGGGGACTGGTATGTTTAACAGTAATACTATGGACTCATTTATTTCCATATGAATTTATTTGTCAAGATTTCTTTGGTCATATATTGAAGACTTTAAACTGAAACTTTAAAATTATTGAAATTACAAATGCATGGAAATTTATGAAATGTGTCGAGCAAAATTTATACTAATTAAACTATGATACATGTATACATATATGTATAAATGTATTATGGTTTAATTATTGAGGGTATCGCCCCCCCCCCCTTTTGGTATTCAGTATTCCGGGTTATTTAAAGAGTATTCGGTACGCAAAGGTATAGTACGCAGTATACATAAATTTAGTATTTGGTACTTATTACGCCGAAATTATCAAATTGCTTTGTTTTACATTGAAATTTTACCAAAAGAGCACAGTGCGTGTCAAAAAATCAACTAGGTAGCAAATAATATTTGGTACTCAATTGTTTATACATGCATAAATGCCGCTCTGCGTATGAATCTATACGCCAACGAAATATTTTGATCGAGTTGGACGTTATTTTATGCTAATTTTATATTTTAGAGCATTTTTGTGGAATTATAAGTAATACAAGTTGTTTTGGAGGAATTTATCGGAGTTGTTCTCATTTACACACCGATAAATTCCTCCAAAACAAGTTGTATTTCTATATCAAATTACAGAATGTTTCTATTATTTGATATTGCAGTATGACCAACATTCTTAAATCTTTCAGTGATGATTCAATGTTTTTGCAGAAAAAACTGTAAATTATATTATAATTCATGTTATCAAGGGATGTCCCTTAAAAACAGTTATCAGGTTTGAATATGAAAAATCTAAATAATGTAGAAATTAACCCTCTTTTGTGTATATTTATTTTAGAAAGTGAATGCAGTATACAGACTGCAAGTACTAGTAAAGGAAAGACCAGAAAAAATACAATGACTAGTAAGTAGTTGTCTTAAAAGGCTTGTTTTTGTCGAAAATGCTTGTTTGTCAAATGAAACGGAAAACGCCAAAATTCCACGAACCTGTAGCATTTTTCAACAACGCACAAACACAATTCTATGGGAACTCATTGTCAACGTCACAAAAAATATATAGTCTAAGACTAAGAAAACTTTATTTTGATTCGGTGTGTTGTACAACAATATAACATAAGCTCTAAAGAGCTTTTTACCAAATTAAAAGATATAGTCAATGTAATCTGACTGCTCAAATAGAACAGCTGCAGCATAAATGTATATTAAAGACAATGAGCCTTAAAATATCTATTAACCAAATCAGAATATGTGAAAAATTGTCTTATGCTGTTTTCCTCATTGATGCACTTAATTAAATTCATTTGTCTTTTATTGAAGATGACCAAGATCTTCAAGTCAAGTTCCTCAGATTGGAGGAGGAAAAGTCGTCAGCTTTACAAGAATACCAACAACAAAAGCTGGAGCTTTTACAGAGGAACGTGGAGGCCAATGAGAACATTGCTAGATATTTGCAATTTGTTTTCCAATACTGAAATTAAAATATAGTTTTTATACGACCACACAATTTTTGTGGTCATATAATGGTATGATCATGTTGTTGTCAGCGTCTGAAGACAGATATTTTTTTTTATATTGTACAACTTCTCATACAAAATTTAATGTCAAAATTTTTTTAAATTAAAACATTTTTTTAAGAAAACAAACTGTTATCTAATTTATTGTGACTTTTTGTTATAACAGTTTTGTGACTTTATCTCTGACTGCTTAATCAATTTTGAAAAGGTATACATTTAAACATGAAACTGTATTTAATTCAAAATCTCTGAATAACTTGATTTCTGATAGCTTGCGCTGCAATATTTTGTTGTTGGTGGACATGGTTGTTGTTAAGAATTGGAAGAGGATCATCTCTGTTGATGGGAATGTGTTCATCTACTGCCTTATTATGTAGTCTAAAGCAGACCTCAATTATTCCTGTACTCCTCTCTGGTTTGTAGGAAAGTGCTCCTCCAGTTTTATGAAGACATCTGCAAAACATTTCATTATTTAAATTACTATTAAGAGATCTTAATAATTATATTATTGGAACTAGAATACTGTGAAAGAACGTTTATTTGTGGGTATCAATTTCAACAGGGTGATATAGGGTACTCAGGTTGATATGGCTTACGATACAGATTTTGCCATGTATTATTCAGTATTTACCAAGATAAGGATAGGTTTCATAATGAGTGAGTAGTAAAAAACAAATTTTAACTAACATTTATTAAACAAATACAGTATGTGATATTTCATTGAATTGACATATTTTTATCAATGGGTATATATCTTAATATATCGTTAAGATTTTGTTCTGTATTGACTTTTAAAAGTGTGTGTTTATAATGCCCGTAATATTTTTAAATTATCTCGGGTAACGTAACGAGAAATACATTTTCATAATCAGAATTAGCTTCATAACTCTTGTGATGTTATGAAATTTGTTTACAATTGTTAACTAATTTTATTTATATTGTTATGTACTGTAAATTCAGAAATTGCATTCATTTATTATTGTAATTATGAAATGATTTCCCAAAATGAGAATTTTATTAATGTTCTTTTCAGAAAAGTGGCAATTAAAGAAGGGAGAAGAGGTATTTCTGTTATTAATCTATTTTTGCTAATTTTGACTCAGTTATCTGTTTGTGTGGCCCCTTTTGACTCTTAACCGCTTCTAGCTGTTTACTGCTTTTTGGGCTTAACTGTTTTTCAGACAAATCAATTGACTGTTTACCTGTTATTCGACCCCCCCCCTTTTTGCCGCCCCTCATTAAATGGCATAAACAGATTACAAAATACAAGTTCTTCTTATTGCAAATATTGTATTATTCGCATTGATAAAAAGAAGCAATTATTTCTGAATTTACAGTATTTGATCAAAAGGCGTTGGATAATTAGACACATTTTTGAAGAAATAATATTTTTTTAAATGTCACCATTCAAGTATGATTAAATATGTAAACATATATACAGATCCAGAGCAGTTATGTTTTATGGAACTTTATCTTTGACATTATGAAAGTTTCATGTTATGACATGCGTCTTATTCACCCTCGTCATTTGTATTTTATTTTGGGATACAATAAACATGCAAACATTTTACCTGAACCTTTGTTTTAATACTCCAAAAGCACGTTCCACTGCATTTCTGATTTTGCAATGTGCTTTTTGAAATCTCTCCTCCTGTGGGGTTGAAGGGTTTCCAAGTGGGGTTATCAGCCATACCTTTAATGGGTAACCTGAATCCTCCAACAACCATCCCTGTCCTTGATTTGCCTCCATGTATCGGTATAGGGCAGATTGTTGTAAGATGAATGTATCGTGTGTACCTCCAGGCCACCTTACCACGATGTTTGTAAATCTAAGATGAAAATATTTTGAACTATAAAGTAGTATATATTACTTAAGGAATCATTCTGATTTTTTTCATTGAATAATCTGTGACTATGTCCAATGTGAAAAACCAAAATTAGGACATAACTGTATTGTATTTGAAAATTTTCCGGCATCAATACAACTCGTACAAGTCTGTCACCAATATGGAGTGGGATCGCACCCGGCTTTGTAAATTACAAAAAATAGCTGGTCGCAAGGCAAACCATCCAGTTCGTCTGTGCAATCTATAGTTACATGTGAATGTCCTATCCATGTGGTTAGTGTTTAATTTGGTTAAGAACAATACGTCTGTTTAGCCACAAGAAAACCATTTAATGGTATTCAAAATGGACATATAAATGTAATAGTAAAACAGGTCTTAACAAAAATGTCGAAGTCATTAAGGCAGAAATAGTAGGTCACGGTGACCTATATTTGTGTGCGGTGTTTTTAACTGTCCACGACAAACTCACATGTGAAATTTCATCAACCTGGACCAAGTAATTTGTCTACATTGGACCTTAACGCAAACGTTAACGCAAAAATGTCCAAGACATTCAGGCAGAAATAGTAGGTCACAGTGACCTATGTTTGTGTGCGGTGTTTTTAACTGTACACGACAAACTCACATGTGAAATTTCATCAACCTGGACCAAGTAATGTGTCTACATTGGACCTTAACGCAAACGTTAACGCAAAAATGTCCAAGACATTCAGGCAGAAATAGTAGGTCACAGTGACCTATGTTTGTGTGCGGTGTTTTTAACTGTCCACGACAAACTCACATGTGAAGTTTCGTCAACCTGGGCCAAGTAGTTTGTCTACATTGGACCTAAACGCAAACGTTAACATTGGACGCCGCCGCCGCCGCCGACGACGCACAGGTGACGACATAAGCTCTTCTGTGCTTCGTACAGGCGAGCTGAAAAGGGTGCACTCGACTCGCAGTCGCATGTGATAAAGTTTATCAGTTGCTTGCCCATGGTCTGTTGTTCTCTCCAGGTACTCCGGCTTCCTCCACCACTAAAACTGGTGTCAATGATATAGCTGAAAGTGGCATTAAACACCAAAAATCAATCAAATAAATCATCTTCATTTGATTGGTTATTTTTTCAGTTTATCATCCCATAAACTAAAATAGTGTATCTTCATTGTGATGTCAACAGACAAAAAAGTATTTTTGTCGCTTTATGGAGAGTTAGACAAGTGCATATTGTCAGGATTTTCTGTTAGGACGAGTACTGTAAAAGATATCACTGTTTGGAGTTAAGCAATTGTCAACAAAACTTTTTTCCATATGTTGTTGCCTGTTGTCTGCAACTCTTTCTACATTACTTGCATATTGTCAGGATTTCCTGTTTGGACAAGTACTATAAAAGATATGACTGTTTGAACTTAAACATTTTTTAACAAAACTTTGTTCCATATGTAGTCATGGGGGATATTAGTCCCTTCAAGATCAGCTTTAGTTAGGCAGGGTCTATTCTTACAACACTTTTCAACAAAAAATATTACCTGTAAATTAAATATGTTGTAAGCATGTAGCATCTAGAGTCTATTCTTACAACAAAAAAGATAATGTTGTAATTAATCTTATATATTTATTATATTAAATAGTATAGGTCTACATTTCTTCATATGCACAAAATATAATTTATCATCATAGAATAAAATATTACATAAAAAACAATAAAATACAATTTTGATAATCGTAAAAAGCATGATAAAAGTTTTTGTTTAAAGCTAATAAAAATCATTTAAAATGCTAGAAAATGTTTCTAGATGCCCGTTGAATTGCATTTTGTAATTCGTTAAAAGATGAGAAGAGTTTGTCTTTGAAAGCACTATCCATTATGTCACTACAAGGATTTACATAGTAGTCCTAGTATATAAATCCTTGGTCTCTATATATGTGTTCGTATTATTACAATACGTCCATTCTACAAAATCTTTTTTGTGATTAAGTATGACGTGATATGTGAGTATTGTTCAACTAGACATGACTAAAAACCAATTACTTATTCTCTTTAATATTTAACTATAACAAAATCCAACTAACTTATATAATTATTTTATTCATAAATCATATTAAATACGTCAATTATAAGGCTGTAATCATAAAATAATAATTTATATGAAAAAAAGCTACAAATCGTAACGGAACCCAATTGCAACTATATATGATCGCTATTTTAAATAAAATTCGTTTCCTTGTTGAATGGATTCCGTAATACCATATGATGTAAGAATAAGATTCGCGGCTATTCTTACAACAATTTGTTGAAAATTGTTGTAAGAATATACACTGCCTTTTAGTTATCACTATGTTATATAATCCCTATACATAATAGCAGTGGGACCAATCAGTTAATTAATCATATTAAGTATGTACATTAAATAATTACCTAAGATTATGGTCTACTACTGCCTGCACATTGATGGCGTGATACCCCTTTCTGCACACACAGTTGGGCTCTTCAGACCCCGAAAGACCCTGGATGGGTATGAGTGTTCCATCAATGGCCCTTATCACGTTAGGAAATTGGGAAATGGAGTGAAATCCCTCTTTCACTTTCCTCATATCAGCAGGAGGAAACTTTATGTTGTCAATGGTCCTGTTGATGGCTCCACAAACAGTGTGTACAATTCTTGAACAGGATGCAGTTGATATCCCGTGCAGGTCAGCTGTTGCTGACCTTTGGCCAAAACTCGTAAAGTTACCAAGACCTAATAAATTGAAATTAGAATACTTATTACATGCACTAAATCATATATTAGTAGGGCCTCACCACCTAAGTGGCGGACACACTATAGTGACCATTCCATCCGTAACAAATTGCGTCCACTCGAGCTCTATTACCATATTGAAAACCATTAGTTATTGTAAGTAATAGAAGGCGTGTCACGATTTATGTCCATATCTGTAGGTTAAATGTCACGGTAAAAATATACTGTCATGGGTTGGAACACTTTTACCATTTGAGCCCGCTCTAAATCTGGAATATTAATTAAGAGGCGGGATACCTACTGAAGTGTAATATTTGTGATCAACAAGATGGTTGCCTCTTTATCGCCAGAGACAGAGACCTTTACTCTCCGAGTTTTATCTTTGCTATCGCGAGAGACGGGGCATCACATGTTTACTACCCGTGAGTTATAATCTTAGCTGTCAAATATGTTTTGTTTTCTCTCAACAAAATGGGGGACCGACACTCATATCCGCCAGTGTTCCATAACTGCTTAAGACTTGGTGATCTTTGCAATCAAAAAGGGAGTTGGCTCTTTATTACCAGAGGCGTGATCATTTGCTATATGAGTGTTATCTTTACTATTAGAAAGGATGTTGCCTCTTTATGCTATCTAAAGGAGTTGCCTGTTTATCGGTAGAGGCGGAACATTAGTAACTGCCCAAATGTTATCTTTGTTATCAACAATTTAAGGGAGTTTGGCCTAAAATATTTGCTATCAACAAGAGAGTTGTCTCTTTATCGCGACAGACTGGACACTTTGCGTCTTTGCTATCAACAAGAGAGTTGCTTTTTTATCGCGAGAGGCGCAGCTCTTGCTGTCCTATTTTTGCTGTGAGTGTAACTTTCCTATCTAGAATGGAGTTGCCTCTTTATCACGAGAGGCGGGATCCTTTGATGTTTGCTATCAACAAGGGAGTTGTCTCTTAATCGCCAGAGGCGCGACCCTTTGCTGTTTGCTCTCCAAGTTATCTTAACTATCAACACATCAAGATGTGAGTTGCCTCTTTATCGCGAGAGGTGCGACCCTTTGCTGTTTGCTCGCGAGTATCTTAACTATCAACAAATCACAAATCAAGATGTGAGTAGCCTCCTTATCGCGAGAGACGGGGACCTTTAATTTTTAGCTTTAGCTTTAAAGGCAGCAAGGGGTTTCCTGTCTATCGGAAGAGGCGATGCTAATTGCCGACTAGGTGTTATCTTTGCTATCAACATGTGACATCCCCATACCTCCCGAGCGTTTTTACAATTTTTCAACAACAAAAAAGAGGGACCCCCCCCCCGTCAGTAAGGTTCGTGTCGTACTCGGGCTATCTTCAATATGAAAAAAAAAAGATTTAAAATTGCATTATATTTTCTGTCAACAACATAATGCTGTAGACTAATAATTAAAAAGGTCTTGTTCCATGCACATTTATTCCATTACTTTTTACGTACCCTTTTGTTATCGATGATGTTTCAATGTCACATTATCTGTATAAATGATATCATTTACATATGATTTTTTGTATATTAATTGTAATTAATTGATCGTTAAAAAAACGTGTATTAAATATTTCATGATAAGTTGTCGGGAAGGAATTTTTATTATACACTTTGTGACGAATATATTGGGACGAATATTTCAGATGGGCCGAATATGCAGCAATGCTTGTTGGATTTCTGGTTACTTGAAGGTCTAGGTCAAACTTTGTCGGTCATACGAATAACCGAAATAACCCTGATTAACCAAAATAACCTGTTAATAGCCAAAATAACCCTAAATGGCCCCGAAATAACCTTTTTATAGATTTATTTTTGTATGAAATGATAAAATATCAATTTAATGCAACTTTGTTTGTAAGCCGAAATACACTGCCCTTAGTCTTGCCGTGGTGTGGGGGCTCTGCTATTATTTGCAGACACCAAATTACAGTTGTTTTTTTTTCTATAATTTTTTTTATTTTCGGACATTTTCTTTTTCAGATGAAACCAAATTAATAAGTCTTTACATAATGGTAGCCAGTATGGAGTACACTCTTTACTGACAATACTTGTATATATAAATAACTAAAACTACTTTATATTCTGTCAACATTTTATTTCTACTATTTAAAAATTAAAACGAAACATTCATTTCCGGTCATTGGCATTTTCTATCCAAGTTCGGGACGTGATTCCAAAATTTGTCACAATCCTTCCTTCACGATTGAAAACTTTTGAAATAAAATACTTGAAAAAACTCAGGTAAACAAGATTAAAATGTTATAAAAACACATTTTTGCATAGTTTGGAACTTTAATTCATCGATTTAGAAGTATTTGTGTTGCATGTTAGGGTTATTTTGGTTATTAACAGGTTATTTCGGTTAATCGGGGTTATTTTCGGTTATTCGTAATACCCAAACTTGGTTGTGTTTTGTAACTGTGTTCTTCAATAAATTATTCAAGATTGATCGGTGTAAATGTAATTGAGCAAGTACCTGCAAATGCACCGGAATTGCACTAGATCTGCCGGTTGGTCTTTCAATCATTGGCGCGACCTGATCGACCAAATTCTCCATGCTGTGCCGCGTAAATCTGAACCGCTGCACCAGCTCTGTGTCTGTCATGTAATCCAAGGGATTGTTTCGGTATCTGAAAACCCTTTCTCTTCTTATAGCGCGTCTACCGAATAGTATGTGTAGTGCAGTCATTTTCTTTTATCGTAAGGTAATCGTAAGACTGGTCGTAAGTATATCTCCTATGCTTAAGTGAGGATGGGTGCAGTCTTAAATTTAGTACCGATATTGGTCGTAAGTTTTATCGTAAGATATTTTGTGAAATTGATACTACACTTAAGATTGGTCGTAAGTGTGATCTTAGACTTACGACTTTTTGTGAAATTGACCCATGGTGTTTACTATAATTTTGTCTTACGTTATCCTTATGATTAAGTAGGGGTTTTGGTTTATGGTGTTTAACGCAACTTTCAACAATATTGCAGTTATATCGATGCGGTCAGCATTATTGGGAGAGGGGACCGGAGTATCCGGAGAAAACCACCGAAATGCCACAAGTTACTGACAAACTTTATGACATAATGTTTGATCGAGTATTCTTCGCCTGATCGAAATTCGAACTCACAACGTTATTGGTGATGGAAGTAGACATACTCTTTCTGAATAACCGATCTTAAGCTACATAGTCTATCATCCAAGTCTAAGAAAAGCCTCTAATAACAAAGTGTGTGTGATTCCCCTGTAGACCGCATTTGTATTGTATGAAATTAAATTTTGATATCTAAATTGTCGATTTCCATGTGTTGTACTAAAATTAAATATGCGGAAAAAAGTATAAATTCAGCTTTATTCTACCTACCCGTGTGCATACGTAGTGGGGTTTCAATAGTTTGTATAACCTTTCGTACACATGGCCGCTTTGATATTCAAAATTGGATTATATATATTTGGTACAAGTATAAAAATAGCGTAATTCGCCATAACCTTTGAAAATAACGAATTTTTATAAAACATATACGTTCTCGAATGTATGTTTGTCCGTAAAAATAGCATGTTTTTAACGATTGCACATATAACTGGACGGGATTAATCTCAAAACATATCAAATAATCACGAAAACATCATGTTCGATTTAATCGTTATATTTAAATATTTTTACAACTATTAATGGTTCCGAAATGCGCTTCATAAAAGGCAGAGCAGTGAATCAGCTGTACAATCCATGAAGCAGAACAAATCTAGCGATTTCGAAGCGTAAGATCTCCCAACAGAAGACGTAAAAGTTGATGGAATACCGCGATATTTGTATTATTCAGCAAAAGCTATCCGGAGATTGACTTTGTAAGAAGTTAATTCGTCAGTTCCATGGTCCCCGGCTGGTAGCTTTATTAATGAGCAATCTGTGACCATACCAAATGTGTTGTATTACTTGATTGCATGGGTTCTTCTGACTAAGGATCAATCAGATCGACCCATTTCAAACTTATAGGCAACAGATAAGCGTGTTGTATCATTTGTACTGGAAATCATATACAATGTCACTCGTGGTAAGGTGAAAACCCCGAAACGTGTGTGTCTGGCTGTACTGCTAAAAATCTTTTACTGGTTCGGCCGATCTGGTAAAGTTTCGCCAAACACTTTCTAGAGTAAGTGATAGTTTTGATATTACAAACGTCTCTTCCTAGATGTGGAAATGTTCCTATTTGTAGTATATTGGTGAAATTAATGAGTTATGATTCCTTTTGTTTTGCTAATAACCCGCCCCCCTTCCCCCCAGTGTCATCAGCTGCCAACTACAATATACGCTTTTTGAGCAAAGAGCAAATTTTCAGGCAGCAGTTTGGAAACGTGCATGTCAGTCGATTCTCGGTCTACAGTCAGCAGAAAAACATGTATGGGTGATAGAGAAAAATATGCATTGATACTGCTCATTAGGTGTGGGTGTAAAGCACACTGCGCCACAGAACGTTGTTCTTGTATGTCACAAGGTTGGCTGCAGATGCTCTGATCTTTACCAAAACAAGAATCAAAGAGATTCTCTATTAAGAAGAGACAGTGAAAGTGACGACGAGGAAGAAGATTAAAACGTGAAATCATAGTTTGAGGAAAAAGTACTGATAGCTTGATTCCAGATTTTTGAACACAGAATTAATGTAGACGACCCCCCCCCCTCCCTTGTTTGTCAAATGTATAGAATTACCCCCATTAAAATAATATAAGAGAGATAGGAAATACAACATGTACTGCAAATTTGAAGAATCGAGCAATAAAAAAACTTGTACACACTAAATTATCTCAACAGGTGAAAATTTTGAAATATTATGGTAAGATTACACCCCCTCCCCTTCTTCTGAATTCACAACAAAAATTTGTCATTACATGTATAATTATTATCTTTCTAGTATAAATGACATAAAATAAACATATATAAATGACTACCGACAAGAATTTATCGAAATGGTATACCCTAACTGATAGGAATGCTTGACTTTGTTTTTCCTGCTATTTTACGGTACCCTTAAAGGGCCACCTGTTGTACTGTTTTCCGCATATTTTAGCTGAGTACAACACTTGAATACATGCTCCACATATATTTATCCTTCGATTTGTGCCAAAAAAATGCGGTCTACATGGGTGTTCAGTACCAACTTTGTTTTTCTGTGTCTAGCTGATGGACTAACAGGAGTAGATATGAGAATGAGATACCTACCCTTCCATAATTCCTGCTATACACGATGTTTATTCAATTCTATTTAAGGTTTTTCTATGTTTTCATTTTAATGTCAGTAGAAGAAACTGTCACCGAAAACTATGTTTTCTATCAATATTATCTACATAATGGTAGATTAGATCATGTTCTCTTTTGTTCCACTATACATTTTAATATTTAATTATTTATCTATACACGATAATTGTACAGATACAAAAGGGTTAACCAGAAGCCGTAAATCGTAGAAGGACACAAACTACAGTAGCTAAGGGGAAAAGAGGAGGAAAAGACAAACAATGATTTACAAAACCGTCCCACCCCACAAAAACATGGATGAACGCAGGTTTGCCTGAAATGAATTGTATATTACGAAGTTATGAATTTATGAATTTATGAGACCCGAGTGAATCACAGACGCGATAACGGACTACGACTTATATTACATCTTTGTTTATGTCATTGACTGCTAACACATTCACAGGCAGCAAACTGAAATACACCCATACCTCTGGAAAATTCAACTTAAACTAACTTCTAACTAACAAATTATACAATGGATATGTTTATCCTATCTAAGCTGGGGCCCGGGAGTCTAAATGACTTAGGTCTTTGGATCTAACAGCTCATACAAGTCCATCACTAATACGGCGTGGGTTCGCGTCCAGGCTTGTAAATTACAAAAAATGGTGCACCCGACTCGCAGCCGCAAGTGATAAAGTTTACCAGTTGCTTGCCCAGGGTAGGTGGTTCTCTCGGGGTACTCCGGCTTCCTCCACCACTAAAGCTGGTCGCTATGCAATAGCTGAAATATTGCTGAAAGTGCCATTAAGCACCAAAATTAAAATTCAAATTCCTATCCAAGCTGCTATATTGTCATAAATATCTCCCTTCTTCTCCTTAATATCTGAAAATAAAAACATTATTTACAAATCCAACATCAAATCACTCTGAATAGTTTCAGAAGTATTAAGTTTTCATTTTTAAAATATGAATTGTATTTATGTGGTGACTAGATATATTCCTGGCTGGAATTACGAGATTAATAGACATTAAGTGAGGTGAAAATACAAAAACTTGCTCAAATATGGTCTGTAAGTGTGAGCTGGGCATTGATGTTTGGAAAATGTATGCGTTTGCCTGTTAATTTCACAAATGAGTAATCGGTGACAAATCTCGACTTTTCGGTCACCAATCAAGAAATGCGATATATATTTATTTAAGTAACGACACATTCCAATAGCATATGACCTCATACTATATCCCTACATCATGCGTTGTCCTTGAAGACGAGGAGATGTGTTTTCACGCTAGCCATGAACACCTCCTCAAAACTCAAATCCACTGTGTGGTGCAATCAATCTGAAAAGAGCCCCGTACTTGAGTCAAAGGAATTAAATACATAACTCGGACAGGATATAATAGAGTGTGTGAGTTATTTCACACTCGAAACATTCCAACAACTTTCATCACGTTAGTAGTAGTTGTGAATAGAAGATATAAATTCATCTTACACTATTATCTTATCTAATATAAAATTCAAACTATCGAAGATGGAACTTGAAAATGTGCAAATATAAATATTTCGTATAAACCACGAATTTAGACAGAACTCCTATTTTATCGATATAGGGTTCTACTTTTATCAATAGTCAAGTATCTATAATATTACTCAGATGTCAGACAAAATTAATTACCTACAGCATAGTGTCATGTGATGAATGTAAGGATACCTTTATCAACCACATACATAGTAATAAAGATTAAATAATAACAGTACCGTCTGCTTTTGTATTGAGTTGTTGGGATGGCTGGTCTGTCATCACGCTTGGCTGATATTCTTCATATCTGTCAATACAACATAATTATAAAAGTATACATCGTAATATTATTAAGTATGATATAATGTTCTACATAGTTGTGTATTGGTTGCTATTGCAAGCCTCGAAAAACTATAATATTAAAGTAATAATATTTTGATTAGAAAACGGAAAAATCTAAATATTTCGTAAACGTAGATTTTTTTTAACGCATCCAACGAGAGTTTTGTCAGCAATTTTACTACCATTTTGGAATTGTATAAATATTTACGACTGAAATTATTCTGAAGGCCCTGCTCATCTGAAAAATTACAAAATTTTGGCATTATTTTGGTCTTTATTTCTGACTAAGTTCTTCAAAATACGCCAAGTTTGCTCGTTAAATGTGACAGCCAACTCATCGCGGACGTAATCCCGTATAACAATAGGAACGACGGTGGTCCCGCAGCTGGTCTATTGTCTCTCGTCGGAGTACCGGAGAAGGCTATTGTTCCCTTCATGGTTAATGCATTTGACTACGTGACATTTATAGACAGGCCTACCTGAGATCTACCGGGAAAATTTGGAACAAGAGGTGAAATCATAAATTTCCTTAATTATTGATTTTTAATTTGACCAAATTATTTCAATCTTTCGGAAATAATTCGAAAAAGAACGGTCTTTTCTGCTAATAAATTCACTGAAGTTAGACATAGAGTACACAATTATTTGATATGAATAAAATTTTATTGGTAAAAACGCTATGTACAATCTACCGTTCAATCTGTAATCATGTTGGACTGGCTTCAGCTTTCTTCATCGCTGGCCTCGTCGTCATCAAAGTCAATTATTATTGGAGGAATCTCACTTCTATCATTGCAATTCTCTTTCCCATACTCCTTTTCTATTTTTAATACATGATCTTCTGCCTTCGCCCAAACTTCCTTTGTAATTCTACCAAACCCCCCATAAACAAGTTCTTTCACATCTTTCAAACGAAAAGTTGTATTGTTTTCTGCAACAAACCCTTTAACCTGTGACCAAATAAGTTCAATGGGGTTCAATTCACAATGGCGAACAGGGTTCTCAGAACTTCGTGACCGTGTAGGTTGGCAATTTTATCAGTTTTAAAAACGGAAAGGGGTTTTTTAAATTTGATTTTTTAATAAAGTTGTTTCTTAGTTTCAAGGGGCTGAAAAGGAATGTTGTGTTTTGAAAGATAATCTTGTAAGACAGCTTTTCTCTGATTAAAGTTTGGCACAACAGTTTCTTCAGTCTTGATGTTGTGATAACTGGCATTATCTAAAACGATTACACTTGGGCTTTTTAATGCTGGAATAAGCTAATTTTCGAACCAGTTTAGAATGGTGGGCCCGTTCATTTCTTGATGATAATTCCCATCTTTCGCTTTGGCAAGAAAAACCAAATCACACCTATCAATCAAGCCCTCCTCGCGATTACCAGCGTGCAAAACTATCAACCTTTTACCTTTTCCTGAAGGGATCTTTGGGGCATCAGAAACATCAACTGGTGACCACATGTAGTCAGTGGCATGATTCCGATTAACCCAGGTCTCATCCAAATATACAATTTCGTACCCATCCTCTCGACACTTCCTGATTATTCGGAGGTAATTACATCGATCATTTATTACTGACCTCTTATCATATAAAAGCCTCCTATTATCGCCGGATTTTTTGTACTTAAACCAAGATCTAATAAAGTTAAAGTAAGCTTTGATTTCGAGATTTTAATTGTATCTTCAATTTCTTTCTTAATTTTTGAGACTGTTGGGGCAATGTTCCTGTTGTACATCCTATGAACGGTCCGTTTAATAACGCAACGGTCAAAATCATCAAGAGTTGTCTTTCTTTCTTTCGGTCTGTTGGATTCAGGATGACTTTTACCGTTTACAACTCTATGCACAGAACTGTAAGATATGCCAGCAGCCTTGCATGTTCTTTTAATCAAATTATCTGGGGAATAAAGTGGTCTTCCCCTAGCCTTCTCAAGCTGAAAAAACTTGAATAGATTTAACACAATGTTTATTCAATCTGTTGACAAGTCCTTTGTTTTACCCATTCTTGCGAAGTTTATATATGTTAAGATGTCAAAAAATAGGTTTAGGAAGAAATTGTATGTGAACTTTTAGAAAGATTTTAAAGCTTAAAAATGGAGTGGCAAACTATGCCTGTACACGTGTCTTTGTCTCTGTCAAGGTAAGATTTACCTGGCTGCTACCTCTAGTTAGTTTACTCCCACTTCTATTTTGGCGAAAAAATCTGAGAAAATGTCAAATTTCAAATGAGTGCAGCTATAATGAAAGGTTATGGTTAGATGAAATGCATATTTTAAAAATGGTAGTACAATTCTGTACAAAATTCTCATTTACTGTGTTTTACAAAAATGTATTGTTTTCAAGAAAACGCAAATTTTACCTTTTCTAATAAAAAAATTATTACTTTAGTGATCTTATGGGAAGCTATTGAGATGATTTTGTAGAGATTTGATGGTATGTGTTTTTATCACATATGAGGAGTACCCATGAAAACAAAAGTCAAATGTCAGGTACTATGGTTGTATTAAGGTAGTAAGCAGTATTATCGTCACATTGGGCTTAAGATCAAAGTGAAACATTCATGTTTCGATATGTACTTCGAACAAATGAACACTTATAGTAATATAAAATGAGAAATTCAAAGAGCGCGAAAATTGAGTTGAACGGAAAATAACTTACTTCCTGTCTGCTGGAATCTTTTTTTCCTCAATTGTTCCTGTAAAGGAAAATATTACATATATGAAACATGACATATATGAAAAATAGGAAGTGGACCATACTTTACTATTGTATATTACTGATTTGCGATCAGCATTGATAATCCATATACATCGACTAATAAAGAGGATCTGTTAACTTTTTTTCTTCGGGCATTATGTCCGGGAAGAAGAAAAGCTAGACAATTATAAGGGAGTAATCAGAAGCTGTAAATCGAAGAGATACACACAAGACAAAAGAAAAAGGACAAAAGAACAATCAACGATCGACAAAACATTACGCAGAGAATCAAAGATTGAGGAACATGAAACCTACTAAAACACGGAGATGAACCCAGGTGGCCCGGAAGGGTAAGTAGTTCATGTTCCTTCATGTCACTCTTGTTACAAACCCGGTAAAAAGTCATTAATGAGTAAAGGACCGAATTATAATTACGACAAACGAAACATATTTGTGGTCTTTTAAATAGATATTTCATAGGGTAAACCAAATCATGGTGGTGACTTTCGAAGTGGTGATATCAACTTAACCCCTAGGAACTATTGGCTCAGCAGCATCTTTGTCAACATTATATCAAGGACATCATCATAGGAACTAAAGGTGAAATGTCTGCAGCAATTCTCTCTAAAGGAAAGCATGATATAAACCACAATGTCTGGAATATCGGATCAACAGAGATATATATACTCCACATTCAGGTGCTGCTGAATTGTTGCTACATAAAAATCGAAAATTCACAATAAGAAAATTGAATTAATCTCTTTTGTCGTAAAGTTTCCTACTTAACCGACCATTATTGTCAATTTCGAGGTGTAGGTTTAAGGTATTAAGCGAACCAAGCTGTCTGTGGTATCCTTTATTTCAAGCTCAGTGGGAGAGATGTAACCAACAAACTCACCAAAATTGTATTTATTTAAACGACATCATCTATACAGCGGAACGTAAAATTAAAGGTTCGGCTTGCTTATTGCCGTTTTTCTGTAGAAGGCCCTGTTTGAAGTATGCCTTGTACGAATAGAGGAACAAGTCGGCGAGAAGGAGAACACAGTTAGTTCCCATAGGAATGCGCAACCATCAAACGCAGCAAAAGTGTTTTCAATCTAACATATCTTTAAAATGTTTTAGGATACACATCTGATTCAAACCACCCATTGAACAGCAGAACATATACTCTCATTGTGACGGTAGTCTATCACTGTTTGCAAAAATAATAGGAGATGTCTTCAGCATAACAAAATATCCTCCAATTTTATATAAGACTTGCTAGTTCAACTTATTTAACACTGTGCATATAAATATTCACATTGAAAATTGTATTTATTATTTCAACTCTGTGTGTGTACCAATTACCTTAGATTGTCACATTCATACATTCTGCTTCCAAAGTTGCCATATGTTCATGTACTTTTCCAGATTTATTTTCATCTCACAGGTATAACGCATTAAACTGCCATATGACATGATGTGACTAGTTCACTAATGCTTATATGCTCCGTTCAGTTCATATTTCGGATCACGGCTGATACAGTCCTTGCAACAGTAGACCATGGCTAATATTTGAATATATTTACATGTAAACATAATTCAAAAACCCTTGTAATATCAAACTGTCTATCATAGTTTTGTTTTAAAAGCTTTCTTGAGATAATCGTGTTGTGTATTGGGCTTTAATGTTTTATCTTCGGTGTCATCACTATTGGCCTGCTATAAAGGCGAAAATCCTTCTAGTACTGTTAAGGGACTGATATATCACGTTAAGTATACATGTACTTATAAAAATGAATAATTTTCTACTCAAATTTCGATATATCGCGACAATCTGTTGTCTCTGTCTAGTAAACCTTATTTTGTATATTTGGAGACTTTTAATAATTTGAAAGGATAGTTCATGAAATATTCTAGATTACCAATTTCTAACCTAAATTAATGCTTCAAAAATAGGGAATTGTGCTTAAAAATTCATATACACCAGTACATGCCAATTACTGTGGTGTTTAAGTTATCATAATTATCTAATATTACAGGATTACATTTTGTGCACGTCTTGAATTCTGTATAGTCTTTACTTCTAAACAAACAACAAAATAATGGAATCATCGAGAGCTTTGACTAAATAGCAAGTTTCCAAAAAATAATATTATGAAGAGAAAATACGTTTCGTGTTTCGTGGTTCAGATAAAGTTATCACTTCGACAGTTTTATGGTTGCCATCATGCCTGGTTAATCATTACGCAATTTCTGTCATACTAATGACCACGGATATGTTCCATTTGTGATAATCATAACCCACAGTTGCCTCACTCATGCCATATCACAAGATATGTAACAGGAGTTATATGGCGCGTGTCACTAGTGGAATAGGAGCTAATAACCGCCTTCCGAAGTAGTTAGGTTCACGAGCAGTATTTCGTAGAGTTCGTATTTTTTCATTCTTTAGTTTCAGTGTACTATTGTGTCCTTTATTTTTTTGATTATTGTGTTGTCTGGCAAATAACGGCTTTTGATTACTCATTTGTGATCTTCAATCTTTTCGTAACATAATTAAGACAATTTGTGACTATAAGACTTTTACCTGACTTGACCATTGCTCATCTTTTAGGTTTCTATGATGTGTTTCTTTGTTTTGTTTGTATTCGTTCTATTTCTTGAGCTCACTGTGGCCTGTGCGTCTGGACTCTCCATTCTTGATTGCTCGTTCAGTTTTCTCTAAAGCGTATTTGAAGCTCGATTTTCTTTTCCAATTCCATCATCTCATACTGAGGTTGGTATTTCTGTGTTTTATGGATATTGGTGGTTTGTTGTGGTTGGATATATTGCTGTTTACTGTTATAGTTTATTTTCATTTTGCAATTGAATTCATATAGTTTTAATGTTTCACAATAATTGTTTGTCTGAATTTAATGTGGAAATAGTATATGCTAGAACAAAGTATAAATACCTCATGCGTTCCGTTTTCTTCAATCGAAAACCTGAAATTATTAAATGCACATTTATATTATGATGTATATGAAAAATGAACCTTCTAATAAATCGGCCATACTTTTTTTTCTTTCAGATGAAAAACGACGAATTCTTTAAAATTGTAATGTCTCTTGTATATTGTTTCTACTTTAGTGCGATACACTAGCTACGTCTAACGACATCCCACGTGGGGTCACATTAGGGTTCATTAACCAACCAAATAGCGATGTGTCTATGAAATCTTTTATTTTCAAAACCGAGCACACGCCAAGCGTCCGATTGGTACACAAATAAAACTGTCTAAAGTAAAATCTGATTCCATCCACCATTTCTTTGGAAATGCCTGTACCAAGTCATGGCCATTGCGGTTTTCCCAGTTTTCCGGTTGTTGAATGATTTTGTCTGTTTGTTGATTTATGAGTTTTGACTTTGGAAGGTTGCTCGTTGTTCGGTAATTTTGTTATTACCCTTATTATGATTGGATGGTCAAAGATGAATGAAATATTACGTGACATGATCCCAAATGATATGTTGTTAGATGTTACTGTATCGCCGATGGAAAAAAAAGATATAACAACCATCTTATTTTAACTAGATTGTTCAACACAAACACATTAGCAAGCGTAGAAAAAATATATTCATTTTACTGTATAATAAATAATAAAATTTAACTGACGTAGCACCTTGCTGATCAAATTTTTGCGTCAATGATCGGATTTGTCTACAACCTCTTACATGTAACTGTATCAATTTTCTGAAACACAACATTGCATTGTCAGTTATAGTCCACAGTTCATCAACTACATGCTGAATATTTCAGAACAAAAGTGCAACGTATTATGTTCGGTGACTATTTATTTTAATTATTACGTATATAATCTGCATAAATGGTGTAAAAATAATGTCTTCCGTTACAAAATGTTAACTGTCGTTGATAGGACCAATCTCACAAATGTTTCGGTTATATATAAGCATATTTGATTACACAAAAAAAGTAAATTATGCTTCAAGAAGCTATAAAATAGTCAACATCATATTTAGTTGGAAGGGTTGGTTTTTATTCAGCTGAAGGGGACAGAATAACCCGAGTTCATCCTAATAGTTCGTTTGTAATATATACCGTGTGTATTGTCAAGAGGAATGTATATCTGTGCTCACAACGCGATATCATGGAAGTTGTGAGCTTACTATTAAGTATATTTGACCAGTGATGACTTGAACTTTGTGGAAAATAATACTATTTTTAAACTAACGTATGTTAGGTAAAAGGTAAAATTCATTTAGGACAGATACCAACTAAATCTAGTGTAGTTTAAAAATATACAAATATAAAATTATATAAAACAATGTATCAAGGTTAAAATGCACTTTAAGTTGATATCCTTCCAAGGATAACCCATTAAAGCGTTTCCGCTTATTTCCAATGGGGTCCTTTAGTGTATATCACTTGTTTAATAAAATAAAAAATAAAAAAAATGAGTTAAGAGGTCACATGGCACAATTTTAGTTGATAATATTTTAAAAGATATGGCTGTAATTAATTTTTAAGATGTTGTTTTATTACTGTTTTGAAAGCGTTATGGTCTTTTATTGATTTTATGTTATTTGGAAGCGAGTTCCAATCTTTAATAGCATTAAAGAAAAAAGTTGAAGAGTCCACACCTTTGATTTTTGGAACAACGAAGTTGAATTGGCTTGATCTAGTGTTATATTCATGATTTTCACTAACTTTTATAAAATTATCTTTTAAATACGTTGGACATTTGTTGTTATAGATTT
>MJUT01052344.1:990127-1008737 GCA_002080005.1 Gigantidas platifrons
TGTATCTCATGAATATCTAGGTCAAGTTCGATAATGATGATTTTTCGACATATCTAACCAGAGTTACTCCCCTTTTTTTACTTCAAAATGGTCCTTGGATGGTCCCCTTTCAGAATTATGAGTGATACAGGCTCACCTGACCCAATAGTTTACAGTAGTTTCAAAATTTAATCTTACGATATAACCTTGGCGTCGGGGGACCAGTGGCCAACGGTCTTTTATTTTAATAGAATCGCCTCATCTCATCTTTCAAAACGTTTTATCAGGTGATATTAATACCTTGCTGAAATATATTCTGTAAGTTGCTTACAGATTTCGAAAGATTGTATCAGCAATTATATGTTGGTTCAAAGTTGACTATTGTCTTACTATTATGTCTTACGATGGTCTGGTATAATATCTAATATTTAGATAATGGTTCAGGCCATTGGTCCACTTTAATAGAACTAATATTAAGCACATGACTACATAGAGTATTGAAAATAGACATTGTGGAAGCTAATTCTGCTTAAAATCACAACATGTACCTATAGTGGAAATAAGTGTTTTGAATAAGAGCCCTCTTAACGATATTACGGTGAGAATATTAATCGTCAGCTAGAACATCAGTTATTTCTGAACTAAACATATTATATTTGCTTAAAATATAGCAATTGGGTTTACGGACAAGTTACATGTATGACAATTACTAAATGCCCGATCCGTAGTGATTATAACAAGTTACATATGGCAGCAACCAGGCAGTGAACTATTTCAATTTGCATAAAGATAATGCCAAAAAAAAACAAAAAAAAACGGGAAATTATTTACTATTTTTTTAGGTCTACTGACAGTTCTGTATTTTCATATGAAATGGTATCGAAATCTACCTCGCCACCAAAATATTAAAATATAATTACTTCTAATATTATCACATAAAGGACATTCCAGGTCATACTTGTAAAAGTATTTCTCATTAACATTCTGAATTTAATTTACACAAGACCACTTACTCTTCATCAAGTTCATTGTCGGGAGTAACTTCTGTTCTCAATTAAGCTATCTATGAAAACCATTGTGCTACATTTATTTTGGTCATGAAACATTGATGTTACAGGTGGCTGATCTTCAAAATTGAATTATTCGAGAATCTGTAAATCGTGATGATAGAAACATGTAGCATATGTCCACAATGGACGTTTAATTGCGACTACATGTATATTGCACCATGTACTGGTAACGGTTCTCAGGAATCAATCCACTGAGTGGACTGCGCATCAACAGATGACGAACGGAGATACCCTGTCGATGAGAGTTGGCAGGTTATAATACAGAAAGCACAAGACGACGACAAGCAAAACAAAACAGACAACACAATAATATGTGTTGGACACCACGATACGCAAACATACACATATAACGTAAATAAGACATGAGCCCTCCTACAAATATCTGGAGGTTAAGACGAAACCGAATATCGTTTTATGCTGAAATCGTAACGGACATCGTAACGCGGAACTCAGACACATACTAGGACAACACATAAAAACTAAAGAGATGAGCAACACGGACCCCACCATGAATGTGGGGCTGAACACATGTGCTTGTGAAGTATACACAGTTGCTGCTTCTTATAAGACAACCGCCATGTGACGCACATATACAGTCAAGTACGAAAAAAGTATTTGCAATTATAGAGGAAAGAAAAGAAAGAAATTACTTAAGAAAGTAAAAGATCCATTGTCATTTGAGATATGGATATTTCGTAACGGTCAACTAGGTCGTGATGACGACGGTAAAATGTTTGTAGCGATGCCTTCAGCTTAGGAGAAGCGTAGCCTTATTTCAGTAGCTTGTGTGCCAGTAACTGAGCTCTGTCCAGAAAATCAGTATACTGGGAACAACCAGTAGAATAACGTATGAGTTGTGAAATGTAAACTCCATAAGCTGGTGATCCTGGAATATTGATTCTGATATAAAGGAAGTTGACTATTGGAAAGTGAAGTCGTCACGTTTGCCGTAGTGTTTTGTTTTTATTTACCCTTCGTTGTCGATGTCTAGGTAATGGTCAAGTTAAGAAGCAGAATTTTGAATGACAGTGGTATTCTTTACTTCAGACTCACTTTGATACATGCGATGCAGCTAATTGTCGAATCGAAAATTGTGCAGTAACAGAACCTCATCTATATAGCGGAAGCGGAAATTAAATGTCGCTTCGTATTAGATTTTAGAACTGTTCTGAAGGTGTAGTATTTACTTTTTTGATTTATTGTATGTTTCGCAAACATTGGTAAGTTACTCATTTATTTCTATTTCTGTTTTATGGGATTTCTCTTTATACTTTCAATGTTTTTATTTAGAATAAAACCGGTTAAAAGTCTTTAAGGTCTGTTTGTTTCGGGAATTACTAACGCACGCCAAAGTTTTTGGCGGTAATATGGGCAGACTGTCACAGAGCTATAAATAGCTGATACATGCATAATTATTATCGATACGCTCTCAGTAACTTCAAGTGTTGGTACGTTCTGCTTAGTATGGCTGACCTAGGTTCTGATCATGAACAAAATTCCAGTATTAGTAATGGTCCAGCTGCGGGTACATATTTAACAACTGATGGTGCAATTTCTATTTTTACGTCTGCTTTAAACAGCGCTTTAGAAAAATAAAAAGCTACTTTGATTGAACATTTTGAAACTCGGTTTGAGAAAAGTAAGAAAGCGACAGGAGTTGACGTATCGGATTTTACATTTAAAAGTGAAGGGAATAAGATTAAACATTCTTTTTATTCTGAACGTTTGGAAAAACTGTCAACCATAGAAAGGTGTTTAAAATTTAACAAAATCAAGCGACGCCCTGGATATTATCACAGAGGAAAAGGGAATTCACTGCAAAGCGTAATAAAATTCTAAAGATAACCGATAAGCATGATTGGGACACACATTTATAGTCCGTTGGCGGACAATAAAGATGATGCTAGTGATTTACCCGCTGCTATTTCTGGGCCGACCAGCAAAAAAACTCGAAGCCTTATAACAGATGAGAGGATCAATTCAGTGGTACCGGTGGAGGAAATTTTATTCCAAGGAGCTTTTTTCGGAGGAAGTGTCACAAACGGGAACAACAGACAAGAAGTCCAGAAATGCTTCTACTGTAACCAACCTGGACACTTAGCAAGGAGCTGTCCCTTCAGAGGAAACCCCACAGCTACAGTCGGTGCCCCACATATTCAGGATACAGGAAAGGCACAGTGACAAACCAATGACGGAAAAAGATGAAGCTGAGTATTTTATGAAATTCAGTAGCAATTATGAGGAAAAATCTTGTGAAAATCTTGTTAATGTAAAAAGAAATTTGAGAAAATATTCTAGGTTTTGTAAAAATGTACTACATACTAGTGATTTCATTATGAATGTTATACATTTTGGTGAACAGGTAAACTATTTTACTTTTTCGGTCTTACCATTTGGACTTTCATCGGTCGGTTACATTTTCACAAAAACAGTGCAGGTTTTAGTAAAATACTGGCGGTCAATAGGTTTTCCTATAGTCTTTTATTTGGATGACAGAAAATTATGAACTTTGTTCGAAAATCTCGGCACAAGTACAAAAAGATTTAGAACTTTCTGGTTTTGTTGTTAACGCAGATAAAAGTGTATGGGAACCATTTCAAATAATTGAATGACTAGGTTTTGTATGGAATTTAAAAGAATATACTTTAGAAATACCAGATAAAAAAATGTTAATTTAAAGTAACATATCTAATATAGTCGAAGGAAATACATATTTAACTTGTAGAAATATAGCTTGGATTTGTGGAAAAAATATTTCTATGTTTCCCGCATTTGGTAATATTTGTCAAATTATGATTTAATGATTGATTTTTGGTGTTTAACGCCACATTCAACAATATTTCAGCTATATCATGGCGACCAGTTTTAGTGGAGGAAGCCGGAGTACCCGGAGAGAACCACCGACAATGGGCAAGCAACTGGTAAACTTTATCACATGCGGCTGCGAGTCGAGTGCACCCTTTTTTGTAATATATAAATCCGGGCGCGAACCCACGCCGTATTGGTGATAGGCTTGTATGAGTTGTTAGATCCAACGACCTAACTCATTGAGCCACCCGGGCCCCTCAAATTATGACATGTTAATATGTTGTAAAAGTTCATGGGACGATGTCATTTTAATGAATGATAGTATTTTAGAAGAATTAAGATTTTGGTATTTTGAGTGCAATTATTTTGTCTTTCAAGTGCGTTATACCTGTACATAGAATACCACAACGTTTCATTTTAACTGATGCTAGTCAGTTTGCTGGAGCTGGTTTTATTGTAAATGCCAATAAAATTGTACATTTCATGTTTGATACACAAGACAGAGACAACAGTTTTACTTGGAGAGAACTGAAAACAGTACAAAGTAATATATTATCTTTAAAGTCTGATTTATCTGGTAAATTGGTCAAATTGTATACAGATAACCAAATTGTTGTACAAATTGTTAAAAGGGCAGCATGAAATTAGAATTACAAGAAATTGTTTTAAAATATTTCATATGTGTATATCTCATATAACATTTTATTAGATGTTGAGTGGATACTAAGAGACGAACATTCTTATGCTGATTATTTGAGCAAAATTTTCGATTTTGATGATTAGGGAGTCTCTAAAACCATTTTTAATTATTTTGATACATTATGGGGACCATTTACATGCGATCGTTCTGCAGATTTTAAAAACAAACAAGTTTCTATATTTAATTATAAATATTTTACACCTGATACTTCGGGGGTAGATGCTTTCGCATATGATTGGTCAACCCACAATAACTGGTTAGTTCCACCTGTTTATTTAGTCAGTAAATGCATTAATCATATGAGACTTTGTAAATTTAAGTTATGTTGTACCAAAATGGAAATCGGCTCTCTTTTGGCCTATGTTGGTTAACAGGTTTAAAGATAATCTTAAAAGTTTCGTTTTAGAAACATGTGAATATGAAAAACCCATGATTTGTTTGTCAAAGGTTCACACGAGAATAGTGTGTTCGCACACAGAAACCTTTCAACAGTAATGACATTGCGTTATTGATATATTTCTCTCTAATTCAACTTGTAACGATTTTAGCGATTATAAATTTTTCAATATTAACTGCGAGGATAGTTGCCGAAGATTGGATGCTTTATGTACTGCGAAGGTTGAATGCCACAGTTTGAAAATGCACTTGCACTTATTAGCTGCGAAGGTTGAATGCCGCAGTTTTGTTGAACATATACTTATAATTGTGACAGTTGAATACCACAGTTTTATTGATTATGAACTTAATTGAACAATATTGTAATATTATAGTGATTATGAAGTGAAAATACCACAATTTAGCTATTAGGTGTCATTGTTATGAATAAATATTCATATATATTTTTTTTATTAAATATTACAGTCTTAATGGAAACAATTTGATGATTATGCCAATGATTCAAGATTTGCCAGTATAATACGAGATTTGCCATCATTTGTCGAGTCAGCAAGGTCTGCGTCTACTAATAAGAAATATAAGTGCTATTTTAAGACGTTTGAACAGTGGTGTAATTCTTGTTCACTTCAATGTTTACCAGCGACGACTACAACCGTTTCGCTCTATATTGGTGGACTCATTTAACAGGAATCCAGTGTTGCAGTTTTATAATCCAGTTTCTATTCAATAAAATGGTTTCATGATTTAAATTTTAAGAACAATCCTTGCTCAGATAAATTTATAAATTTTATTCTTGAAGGTGTCAGAAGGTTGTTAAGCGAACCGTTTAGTAAAAATAATCCCAATACACCTGCTATTTTGAAAACTATTGTTTTAAAGTTCGGAGATCCTACCGATTTAAAGAAATTAAGAACAGTTCCATTATTTTTTGTTGAGATGTTCAAGGTTTTAGAGATATAGTGAATTGGGTAGTATTAAAATGAATAAAATAGCATGTTTTAATACTCACGTCAAGATTTACATTGAGAAGAGCAAAACGGACATATACAGGAGGGGTAATTATATTGTTATAGCTTCAACTAACACAGTATTTTGTACAGTTCTTTGGTTAAAAGGTATTTTGATTTAGCAAATTTGCAATTTAATTCAGAGAGCTATATTTTCAGAGCACTTTCAATCTTTAAATCCAAATGTATATAAATTATCTAGAATAAACTTTCCATTGTCCTGTTCTAGAGCTAGGGCGATATTGTTGGATAGTTTAGCTGAAGTTGGTTTGGATAAATCTAAACTTAGCCTTCACAGTTTAAGGAGCAGTAGTATTATTAGTGGTGCCAATAGAGATGTTTCTGAAAGGTTACTTAAAGCACATGACAGATGAGCTTCAGATTAAGCCAAATATGGATATATAAAGGACAATATACAATTTCAAATGGCCGTTTCATTGAATATTGGCATATAAATCTCTTTGATATCGAAGTCACTGCGTGCAAACAAGTCTAATCACAGTCTTGTCTCCTATTTAGCCCTTATATTAGATTATAAATTACTTAAATTCGGACGATTTCAAGAGGGAGAATTTAAATCTATTTCCATTTTCGGTTATATGGGATTTCCCTTTATAGTTTCAATGTTTTTACTTAGAATAAAACCGGTTTCTCAAGTCATTAAGGTATGTTTGATTCGGGAATTACTAACGCACGGGAAAGTTTTTGGCGGTAATATGGGCAGGTTGTCACTGAGCTATATATAGCTGATACATGTATAATTATTATCGAGACGCTCTCAGTAAGTGTTGGTACGTTCTACCTAGTATATTATAGAGTACATGTATATTTTTTAAGTACAATTGTATGACATATATGTTGATGATTGTGTTTGTATTATTTAATAAAGATTGTTGCAAAGAAAATATGAAAAAGTTACTGCGTGCAAGCAAGCCTAATCCAAGTCGTGTCTCTTATTTAGCCCTTATATTAGATTAGAAATGATCTAAATTCGGACGATTTCAAAACAAAGAAAAAAGGTGCCAATACGCACCAACAAAGGGAAAACTGAATTCTGAAAAAAATAATCAACTGCTTGAACAATGGTGTGGCGTCAGAGAAATGTATTAAATCTGAATATTACCTAAACAGACAATGAAATGTTTTTTATCGGTTATTGACATATAAACCAAAGGAATTTCTGGCCAAGAAATATGTTTGTTATTCTAACATTATTGTAGAAATGCCAAATAATGACATATAACCTCTAAACTTCAGAACTATTCCATTTAAAAGAAAGTTGAATTAAGAATTACACATCTGTTATCACGACAAGATTGGGATCACATCGTTACTTGTTGCTGTAAATAACTAAATAACAACATCTGTACAAGTCATATGTAAATATATGTTTAATTGATCTTCAAATGATCCTACAGTTTAAATGTCAGCCATTCCTGGGTAAAATATATAGAATATATGCTCATTCCATGACATTTCTGTTTTCAGTAACACTGTCCATATTGAATGATTTGTCAGACATATAATTGAATTCGACCGCATAGATGCCTGTGCAGACATGTTTTGCTAATATACTTCCGACTATATAATGTGAAAGGCTTACGTATGATGGTCACAAATTATAGAAAAAAAACAGAAAACATTCAACTGATATTTTGCCAGGTGTTCTGTCTTATATTGCAGCTTTGGTAAATTGATTATTATTCATTCATAGCCATACAGAAAACTATCCCGAAAGCCATTGCCTTTTATGAAGCCAAAACAAATGATGCATATTTTACTTGATAAAAGGGGAGAAATGCCATTTTGTCATCATGATCTACAGGCGAATGTAGTCAGATACGTGATCAAAATAATAATAATGATACTTACAATTAAAAAGTACTAAGGTGTGTAAAATCATTGTACATCGTATAGTGTTATTGTGATCAACCAGGAAGTATTTAAAACATCGAATCAGTGAATGCTTTAAAGAATAATGTATTTATAAATATTTGTAGTACAAATAGGTCAGTTACACTTATGGTATGGATAATGATCTTTGTAGATGGTATTGTACTTTGATATATATTTGAATGTTGTCGCTTGTTTTTTTCGTAAAAGTTCGTGTTTAAAATTATGTAATGGAGAATACACTCCAACTGTAGATTCTTAAAATTAATCAACGAGACCCATAAGGGTCGAGTTGATTATTTTTAGAATCTACAAGTTGGACTTTATTCTCTTACATAATACATTTCCATCTGCAAAAGTGTTTTATTTGATATTTTTACACTTTTAAAGTTTAAAAAGCCAAATAAGACAACAATTAACAAACATAACACACATTTTTATATCGGCATTCGTGCTTTCGATTCTCGTTTATATTTAGATATTTCAAGGTCTTTCAAGTGAAAATAATCGTTTATATTTCAAGGTCTTTCAGTTTTCCCAAATGTTCACATGTGGTCTGTCTGACTTGCTATTACTTGCGGTAGGTTCGATAGTTGTTTTTGTAATGCGATAATACATTTTAAAAGTTCACATTCTCGTCTCGTCAGTTCTGAACCTAAATTATGCCAGACTTGAAATACTTGTGTCGTGCCTTGTATATTGCTTTTCTAAGCAAATTGTTGATATTTTTTTTGTGTGCAAAGTTTACTACCAAGAGTCATATATACTTATTATAGAGCATAGTAGTGTGGTCATCGTAACCGAGTGGTTAGATGAAAGTTTTGAAGGTCAAACCAGACTTTAAAAAGCCCAGGAGTGGTTCGATATCCGAAAGTCCAAAAATATGTATATCATATTGTTAAGCCTAAGAATAAATTGAAGATTCTTAAAAATAATCCACCGTTCGAACAATAGTATGACGTCAGAGAAAAGTAGTATTGACATATATTTCGTTTATAGATGCAGTAGACAAACATTCTCAGTAAGTATTGACAATTATGAAAAGATCATTAGAAAGCTCAAAACCTGACAAAAACATGCTAAATAATTAATACCCATTCTCTGTAAAGACTCGAATTGACAGGAAATGCAAAGTCTCAGAATCCAACTAATGGTACTTACTTTTTTAAAGTGTCATAAGAAATGGTGGAAAATGTTGCAAAATATTTATTACAAATGCCGGTTTCCATGGCAACCAGCTCAAATATTCCGAGTCTGAAAAATTGTAAGAAAATCACATCCCTCTAAAAGAAAGTTCAGCTGTTAAAGCTATTCTTAATCCAAACACTCACTCTTATTAAAAACATTTTACATGGTTTATAGGTAAATAATGGTCAGAGTGCCAAATGTGTAACTTGTACCAAACATTGGCTATTGTCTGTCAAAATGTGATTATGACAAAGAAAGGGACAGGAATAACCTTTTTTGAGCATAAAAAATTGAGGTTGCCATGCTTATAATTTACTTATGCTAAGTTGAATCAATAGTTCCAATAATATATAATTGTATTCAAAAAATAAAACAATGGGGACTTCTCTTATACGTGATTACTGAGAGTTGGAATTTTCCTATTGGAGCCATTCTTATTCAGGTAAGGATTACCTCCCTTCCTTAACTCTCCTTTGTGGAATCATTTATAGTACATGTAAACAAATTGGCGGGAAACTAGCAACTGGCATGATTCTCCTAAACATCACATTTATTAATATTTTTCACTTTAATTCTTTGTACAACATCTGAATAATTGAACAAATTACAGATTTGAAGTTAACTACCTTTCTAAAACCAAGATATGGGTCATATTCATAGGTTGGTAGACACTTGTTTTTTGAAAAAAATTATTTTATGAAAAAAGTAACCCAACTGGTTTTTTTACCATTTCTTTTTATTAAATATTAATAAAACAACATACCAAAAGCATCATTTACATGTTAACATTCAGAAGTTAAAAAAATGGGGCATATTTTCAATAGAAATTTGTTTATGGGTCTTTAAATAGGGGTACACACACACACACTCATACGTTTTTCATGAAAAAAAAATACACTAAAATGTAAAAAGAACAATACATTTTTTCACAATTTTCAATATTTTTTTTTTATCTTCGAAATATAAATAGACAATCATGTGTAATTTCCTCAATAATTATGATAATTTAAATGGGTGGTGATTACATTCTGTTTACATCTTTATGAAAAATGTACAAAAAAATGTATTCCTTATTTCAGTGGTCAATTTTCAAAACTGAAGCAATCACAAAAAAACACCATCGTATCAAAGCATACCCTTATCCAAACATCCTTATTATATCTTTAGTTAACTGGACTTAAATTTCATGCGAAAAAAGGGGGGACAAATTAGTTTTGCCACCCTCAACTTTTCAAAGTGGGGAGGGTGATTGTTTCCAGCTCCTTTTCCCATGAGGTGACATTAGTGAAGTTCGATCTGCAGACTCCTATGGAGCATCTGAGTTCATGTCGGTCCGGAGTTTAGTGATGTTTGTGTTGCTCAATCTTCAGTTTTCTGTGTATTTGTAGTTTTTTGTCAGCCATTAAATATTTGTCTTTTTGTTTTGTTATACCTGTATATTTATATCATATATTTACCCTTTAAGATCAATTACCTATAAATGTAGCTCTCAGTTTGTAGTGTAAACAATCAAAGATGCTAAAATCGGAAGTTGGAGTATGTAATTTTTCCACCGAACTGTCCCCCTTTCATGTCAACACGCATAATATATTTTTGTGAAATAAATTATGTCAACGGGGGAATGTTAAAATAAGTTGAAATTTGCTAAAAAAAAAAAGAAACATGGATTGAGCGTTTATGACCTAAATCATATTTTTCAAATTAAATTTCCACTTCAAATTATGTTTTCATGAAGAAAATGCGTCTCTAATTTTATTTAATGCCCATAAACACTTGATTAATCATCCCTACAAGGTAACTTGCCCATATTCGAGGCATTTGTACACGAGTCTCTTTATGTAGAACTGTAATACACGGTGGTAAGTCGTTACGGACACTTTCGGGAGTAACGGCACATTTATGATAAACCATGGTCCAAGCGAACCTTTTCATGGCGTAGAGATGGCTGACGATCGGGAAATCGAAGATTTAAGCAAGACGAACTGGTTTATATTAATTTTAATCTTTTTCACGGAATGAAAGGATTATCAAAGATTTTGTTTAGAATTACTTTTCAAATATTTAACATAATCAACTTTGTTTTTCGGATTAAAAATGACAGTCTCGGGGAACATTTTTTTTTGTCCTAAACAATACCGGTACTAAAAAGCTCTTAGAGTTGCATTTTAAATTGTACTTTGTACTAAATATATATTTGAAGTTTAACAAATGGTGTTCTTTGTCATCATTAGATTATCAAAATACTAGCACCCGAAATTTTTTTTTTAAGCAACGGCCACTTTATGATTGACGTTTTTATCGGCATCGGAATCATTTAAAAGGTCAGGTGGCTACATTGCATTTACCTTGACTGTTTGTTTATATAATAATTGTTTGGCCAAGAACTTTGGGAATGTTTTTTCTGAGCTTCTACTGTGTAGAAGGAATTTTTATTTGGTACATGTATGTAGCTTTGACTTAATTATAGGGTAATTAATTGGAGAGTGTGAATATCGAAAATATAATCACGAGTGCCGTAGAACGCAGTGATTTAGCGATTGCGCATGCGTTCTCGGCATTTGTGTTTATGTGTTATATTGATAGATCCCATCCAGTTTTCCTATGTATTTGATGTATATATCACAATAGTCGTAAAATCATACGAATTCAACTACAAACTGCCATTTTTTTTATGAAAAAAGACTATCATTAAATATTGAAGAAAATCAGCCAATGGCTAGCCTGTGCTATTTTTAAAAACATGTTAATGTGCTAAATTGGATAGATCCCATCCAGGTTTGCTATGAATTTGGTTTATCTACCATAAACGTCATAAAATCATAACAATTCAACTAAGAATTGCCTTTTTTTATGAAAAAAGACTCCTTAATTGTAGAGGAAAATCAGCCAATGGCTAGCCTGTGCTATTTTTAGAATCATGTTAAGGTGCTAAATTGGTTAGATTCCATTCATGGTTGCTATGCATTTGGTTTATTCTATCACAAATGCCATCAAATCATGACAATTCAACTAAAAATTGCCATTTCTAATGAAAAAAGACTATTATTAAATGTTGAGGAAAATCAGCCAATGGCTAGCCTGTGCTATTTTTAGAAACATTTTATGAGGTTAAATTGGAAAGGTCCCACCCAAATTTGCTTTGTATTTTATTTATTGGTAATAAAGGTCATTAAATCATGAATGTCTTTAAGAATATAATTATGGCAACATAATGTAAACTCAATTTAAAAAACGCAAAAAAAGCAAAAATTTCCAATTTGTAAATTTCGGAAAATTTCCCATTCTTAGCCCAGATTTAGCAATAGAAAATGATATTGTGTGACAAAATGTTTTTTATAGAAAGAAAGCTTAACATACATTTAACTAATATGCATAGATAAAGTTCCTTCATTGACAACCAGTTTTATTTTTATAACAGAAGATTTTGCCCTGAGGAATGCCCTCTCCAGGACAAAGTTTAAGGAGGTATGGGTGCCATGGCAACGGATCGTAATTTTTGAAATTTTATTTTCGTAAGATGTCAAACTTGGTAAGGTAAGTGATTTGACAACATAACACCAATATCTGAAGACATGCATTTCCAGCCCACTGGGCATTGTATAGCTATTGAAGTCCTTACAGAGAATGGGTATTAAACAATAAATATACAATACTTGTGCACTGTCGAAGCATATTGGTAATATGTGTATGAGGCTTAGAAACGGGAGAATTGGCGAGGCTTCACCAAGCCTTTCCCCGCGTTTCACGCCGAATACACATATTTACCTATATGCTTCGACAGTGCACATGTATTGTATTTATCCTGCAATTTTAAATCGTAAATAAACGTTTACTATAGGATTAAACACTGTTTTTTTAAGGAAATTATCTATGTATAAACTCCGACAGCTCACTCACAAACTGAACATAACCAAGATTACGTCATTGATGTCATATGAAGACTTCCAGTTTGAAACGTAAAAATTAGACTTTATTTGGCTTCGTGTACGCTTCAAGTTTGATACAATTTAACTAAAATAAGTTTTCAAGGTAAGCTTTTTAATTATTGTTGTGTATTGTTGTAAATATGACATGTAGGATTTCACATTTTCAAGATGGCAGATACATTTGTAGATTCTATGTTCTATTTATAACTGACCAATATAAAAAAAAATATTGGGCAGGCTATATTGGGTTGGCTATATTGGTCAGTAAATACTGTCAGGATAAATGGTATTTCGTTTTAAACATATTTGCGATATTTTTAATGCATGTGCATTTAAATTAGTACACATTAGGTTTGATTCAATAAATCTTCTTTCCGCTATCACAGTATGAAATTATCACCTGTGGATATTGATTATTGAATTTGAATAAACTATGAATTTCAAAATTTAAACTTAAAATTGTGAAAAAAACATCTTGTTAGCTTCCTAGGGTATATTTCACTCATTGTATTATTCGACGATATAATATCATTTTATTATACATTAGAGAAAACAGAAATGGCAATCTACAATGGACTTTACAGAGACATTTGCACCAAAGAGTACACAAGACACAGCACACAGAAAAAAAACCCAGACAAAAACAACACAACAACGAAAATGAAAGGAGGACCAGCACTAACCCTAGTAAAATCATCTTGCGAATGATAAGTAGTCCCTGCCTCTAATAATTACATATTTACGAACTAACCAAGTTAATTGATACCATCGTGACTATATATATCTCAGTTGGTACGATATTCTAAAGATTAGGCTTCCTATCATTATTTCCGTGATCGATGGTTGCTGCTAACAAATAAGCTAGTAAACCAAAGGTTCCGAGTGGCTATGCTGACGTATTTGTTTTGGGGTTTTTGTGGGCAGAAATATGAAAATTTAGCGGTTGCAACTTGACTATATCTTCAGTTAGAAACTATATGTATCTCATTTCTAACCTCCTATATTAAGATTTAAGGATGACTATTAAATGCTTGAAAATGCTTGATAGAGGTGAAAACTTCAGTCAACTTATTCATTATTATCTGACGTCATAAAAACAACCAACTGTGCTCCTTTTCTCGCAACCTGTTATTCTGTTCGGCAGACTTCACTCAGGGGCTTCTCAAGAAAAACGAAAAAGTGCTAGTCCGATCCTTTAATTTTCCGTTCTACTATATAGATAATGTTCTTTCACTAACTAATTCTAGATTTGGTGATTTCGTTGGTCGCATCTATCCCATTGAGCCTGAAATAAAGGATACCACAAATACTGATATGTCTGCTTCATATCTTGACCTTCACCTCGAAATTAACAGTGAAGAGCTGTTAAGAACGAAACTTTACCACAAAAGAGATGATTTCAATTTTCTCATTGTGAACATTCCATTTATATGTAGCAACATTTCAGCAGCACCTGCCTATGGAGTATATATCTGATAGATGATACGATATTCCAGAGCTTGTGGTTTATATAAGGATTTCCTTGATAGAGTGTTGCTGTTAACAAGGAAGCTACTGAACCAAGGGTTTCTCTTGGTTAAGTTGATTCCATCACTTTGAAAGTTTTGCGGTCGCCACCATGACTTGTTTGACCTTATGGAATATCTGTGTCACAAATGACCACGGATATGTTCCACTTATTGTAAGCACTTCCGGGTTCTTTCCTCATTCGTGATTTATCGCCGGTTTTGTAACTAGATTAACACGACAAGTGCCACTAATGGAGCACATGAATTCACCGCCGGTTTGTAATGGGGTTCGTGTTACTCGATCATTAGTTTTATAGGTATGTTTTGTAGATCGTTGTTTGTCCTTTTGTACTTTTTCTTTGGTCATGGTGTTGTCTGTTCTTCGATATACGGATTCAGATGACTCCTTTGGTATTTTCAAACTCTTCTTATAAAACTATTATGATTCAAATGTTATGCCACGAAGAATAAATATGTGATGTATAAACATCCAGATTATTACTCAACGTTCTATATATACAACGCTGCTCACCAAGTCATGTGTGATAGTTGCTATATTATTCATGTCAAAAACAACGCACGAATTCAACTAAGAGGTTAGCATAGAATGTTACAAACTAGTTTAATCCACCAATTGTGTACTGTATTGTGAAGTGTCTAAATATATACAGGAGAGTAAACGGTTATTAAAATGTGTGTTAGGGGTATCTATTTTGTCTCTATTTCTATGATTTTACAAAACAAAAAGCCGGTAATGTTAAGAAAGGTTTCAAGAAACCAAATGGATAGTAAGAGACCGTAAATCGAAAAAGAAGAGAGAACACAATGACTAAAAGAAAAAGGACAAAAGAGCAAACAACGAACCAAAAAAAAAACACCACACAGAAAACCCAAGACAACTGATGGAGTTGATTTGAACACTGCCATTACTACGAACTTTCGTGAATAAATTGCTACAACATGAAATGTATAATTGGACTGTAGAATCTTTGTATCATTATACGAAATAACCCTTGGTAACTGACTTGATGATTATTGGAACATTAGAAGTGAAATAAACTGTATCTATCTATGGGATACTAATATAGTCAATGGAACAGGAACGGCCTACCCTTCCGGGGCCTTTGACATTTTAGATGTTTGAATGTGTAAACAAGGTAACTATTCTTTTGCAGTTCATAATCTAGTTCTCGGATTTTGTTGGAGTTTGCTTGCTTACGTATTTGCTTTGTATTGTTTGAAGACTGAAAAACTGTAACCAACATTATGTACAAATTACAAGATACTGTTTTCTCACTTTTAAGACAGACCAGTTCCTATTTTTAGCGATGTGAGATTGTCTTATCTTGCACTAGTGCAAGACAAAAAATCTCGTGCGTTTTACCGGCAAATGCATGCTGTACAGTTTATGTCAACTGCCCCTCAGTTCTCCATGCTTCACCAATAAAACCACGATTCTATTACAGTATTAAGTATTTTTAGATTAATGTATGTATACTGTTCTGCTAGCTAACAATTTAACTATTGTGCACCTTTCATGTTTCACGGTGCATGACTCTCTTCTAGTCAATTTGTTTACTTTGAGTAAATAATAGAGTGCTCTCCCTTGTTAGTAACTAACGTTACCTCCCTTTGACCAAATTCAAATATTTTTTCACAGCCACAGGTATTTATCGACGCTGTTGTAGTTTTGAGTTACATGTATCATATATTTATTAAATACATTGTATTTTATTATGAAACACTGCCAAGACACGAAAGCATATAGACATATAAAGCAATGGAAGCACAATTTGCGGGAAAACACTCGATCGGGATTGTAAACAAAACAATTAGATAACAGCTGATAAAAGTGAGAAATAAAATCAAACACCGGCAAAAAGTGCAAGACAGGGAAATCTCCGACACCCTCGGCGAGCCTCGTCAGCAAACGATTGAAATCTTACACTCGGGTGTCGGAGATTTCCCTGTCTTGCACTTTTGCCGGTGTTAGATTCTACATATCGTATTCCTAAAGTTTTAACTTATATTCAGTAGCAGATGTAAACGATCTCAACGACCACTACTACACAGGCTACCAATAAACTGGTGAACAAATACTGCCTGAAACATATTTACTCTGAATCCAGAATTAAGAACAAATCGTCAAAGGGGTTAAGTGAACTCTAAATCAATGAACTGTTGTATCTATTATTATTTTATTATTTAGCATATATTATTAATATATTACTAATTTATTTTTCAATTGATATCTTATAGCAGTATTAGAAATATATATTTCCCTATCTATATAATGTTATGAAAGGTAACATACTTATACAAATATATATAATACAGTACAAAACACAATGAGATCCGTTATAGATAACCATAAAACAATTCCCCGTAATAAATTGTTTAAGGCATTATATTATAATAGATAATATCTAGTTCGTTTTCTATTAATGCCACTTGAAATGCACCTTTTTTATTTACTTGTGCGGATTGCTGATATAATTTTAACATAATATATATGTTATCTTTAACCTTTAGCCCATACCCTCAGTTCAACATTTTGGGCAGGGAGTATTTCAAATTACGTCATCAGCATAAATGATAGTCACCGAGTATATAGTTCATGCTTAAGTAGTGATAATATTATAAAAAAAAAGATTAAACAGCGATTGTCAACAATTCCATATCAATAAAACGAATAATTGCCTTTCACCTCAAATTATTGAACTAATAATAAACACGACATGGGACATTGGAAATACAGGTCATGTCTAGGGACAGGCACAGTACAAGTGGCGGGGTAAACCAGTTAACAACACCATTCACAACTGATACACGTAGTAAACCTTTCACGTAGTATCTACTCCATGTATATAGCAACGATTCATTGCAATAAAAATCGCAGATATCAAATTTAGCGCGCATGACACGTTTCTGGAATAAACATCATCGGGCGATCGTTTCACTAAAGGTTGTAAGTCGTAAACGTAGACGTAAGTGTACTCTTAAGAGTTATGACCGTTTCACTAATAAATAGGATTTACGACTTACGATAAAAAGTTTTCGCAAAGATGAGAGTGGTAGTATGTACTCGACTGTCCTAAATCGCAAACCAATGTGGACATAGCAAAGATGACCGCGTTGATTGTAGCTCTTTTTCAGGAATAGTTCTTCAATTTATTGATAGAATAAAGCATTTCTTAGAGAATTATCAAACGACTCTTGAAATTATTGAAAGCGAAGTCTATGATCAATTACAACTCTCATAGGCACCAACCATTTTATAACAGAGGGGTGAGAGGATGGGATTTTCATGTGTGGTATGATTATTTTTCATGTCAGTAGACAACCATACATCAGGTAGATAAAACAATTGTTTATACATAGATGCGGCTAACACTTTTTTTCAAAGATTGTTTTACTAAAGATTTACTAGTAAATTCAAGCAGAAATTTATCAAAATACACCTTGTAGAACTCAAACTTTATAAAAAGAGATGTGAAGTCTACATACATTAATCAGAACTGCAAGAACATTTATTTGCCCCAATATCGTTTGTGGCCTGGAAACTAATTTTCTAAACTTTATGAGATTTTCTGTTACTACAAAGATATTGTGTATGTTCTAGTCACAATGCGTACAATGTTTTACTTGGTAGTGTTCATACACCAGCAATGTTATGTTATGTTTTAATTTCAATATTTCCAAGCATCTTACATGTTATATTGCTTCTTGTTTTTTCATAAAAATGTATATTTGCATATAGTTTGTCTTTATGATCAAATAATAATATCTTTATTCTCATCACCATATACATAGGTACAGAGAAACATTAGAACATATGTACAATATATACAGTACATATACAAACAGCGTTTCATTTAAAGGGGCATTAGCTACGATTTAGACCCAAAACAATTATATGCTTTGGAAATTGGTAAATAGCTTTAAAATGATGAAATAAAGGTAAATATTTCACATTAAACAGCTTATCGAACCACTTTCCGCCTTTTGAGAACGCAAATTACCATCGATTACTTATTTGTTTGCAAGCAAATAATTTGACCTCGCTTTTTCCGTATACAATTGACCTTACTAATGACAGGTAAAAACGAATAATTTGTATTTTGTCGCTTATTAA
>MJUT01052344.1:1010152-1028311 GCA_002080005.1 Gigantidas platifrons
TCCAGGATATAGCTAACTTTTGTTAAAATCGATGTTAAGCATCCATTATCGGAAAGCCTCTAAGATGATCCTAGAACAATCATTCCACCAATGATCGTGTTAACCTAAACACTTCCTAAAGTGCATAAACGAACTGACATGATTATCTAGAATACGTGTGCTCTCCCCCGATAGTGTGGTAGTTTGTGATACTGAGAGTTAGCTTTGGTATAATATGCAGTTGGACTGTTGCGATTATTATTTCTCACCCCTTTGATATATAGGGTCTAACACCGGGAGAGGTGCAAGATCGTAAGATCTGTGATACCCGAGGGTGTCTCAAATTTATCGATCTTACACCTTTCACGGTGTTTGACTCTTTTTCTCATTCTTTTCTACCGTGTCAATGTTTATTTACTTTGATTACATAATAGAGTGCTCTCACTTGTTAACAACTAACGTAAATAACAAATTACCTCCCTATGTAAGATAAAGTAAAATATTCTTTTCACGTATTTAATGATGTTGTAGTAGCAAAATTGTTTTCCATTGTTGAAGTAAATGGTCGATTTATTGATGTACATCCGTGTCTTGGCAGTATTTTATATATATTTACGATCTTGCACCTCTCCCGGTGTTAGATTCTATATATCTTTATTGATAATTTATTTAAATATGTCGTCAGATGCTGATGCCTGCATCTTTATTTGTTTTAAAATCGGGTTATCATTCAGTTACGCAAGGACGGTTCAAGAATACAAAACACGTCAGTTAAAATCATATACATACTCCTCCTATATACTATTTATCAATTCATAATCGAGGTCTTGGAGAGGAAGTCGACATAATATGCATACTCGAATCTTAATAACCGATCTATCTGCAGGAGTAGATATGAAATGAGGTACCTGCCCTTCTTTGAGGGGTGGAGGTGCTCAGGACATACATTATCTCCCCAATTCCATATCTAGCCTTGTGGAGGTACACGGATGACACTTGCTCTTCTTTGATATCCAGTCTAGCATTATATTTGCTGGGGTGGAGATACACGGGTGATGCGTTCTTTATATTAATACCGATTTAACAAAGGGGTTGACGTGCACAGGAGATGGCTACTCTTCAGCAATACCCGATGTAGTCCAAGGCTTGGAGCTGGAAGTAGACAGGATATACATACTCTTTCTCAATAACAGATCTAGCTACATGAGTAGATATGAAATGAGATACTTACCCCTTCACAATTTGGGCTCTATCTCCAAGCTGTTTTTGCAGTTCTAGTTAAGGTTTTTCTATGTTTTTTATATTTATGTAAGCAGAAGAAACTGTTATCGAAAACTATGTTTTCTATCACCATTATGTACAGAATGACAGATTAGGCTATGTTCTCATCTGTTCCATTATACATTCTTAGAGTCATATTACACTACTTCAAGGGACGATCTTAAAAAAGGCAACTGTTGACATTAAAGTTATCTACAAATTCCACCGGATATATAAATGTTTTGAAACCAGAATTGAGAAAGCATTGGGGAAGAAAATAGAACATAAAGTCAGTAAACTACTAATATGTATTTTTTTGTAAGCATTGACTATAACAATTTAATTTATATCTCATAGCAGTATTATAAATACGCATTTTACTAATATTATGTTTGCTTCATTATATACAATACAATATACAATACAATATACAATGTAAAAACAATATGATACTCTTTTTGTGTCCACATAAACAATATCACGTAGTGATCACAATAGTTATAATTAGGAATTATGGATATCAATATTTAGTTATTTATATATACAAGAACATTGTGAAGATATTAATAGGGTTAATCAGAAGCCGTAAATCGTGAAAGGACACAAAATACAGTGGATAAAGGAAAACAGGACAAACAGACAAACATTGATCTACAAAACATTACCATCCCACTAAAACATGGGTGAACGCAGGTTCGGCTGAAATGATTCTTTTGTTAATTTAACAAATAAAATCATCATAAACTAACTAATCGTGTATTACGAAGTTATGAATTGATGAATTGATGAATTCCTACTGGCTTATAAGCTTATATATAGATACCCGAGTGAATCACAGACGCGATTACAGACGTTGCCAGACATACACTAAAGACTGTAACATCACTTGTATTACATCTTTGTTTATGTGATTGACTGCTAACAAAATCGCAGACAGCAAACTGAAATACACCCATACCACTGAAAACTTAGACAGTGAATTATTTTTATGAAATACTGATATATCTATCTAAGCTTCAATGTTGTCATAAATATCCCCCTTCTTCTCTTTAATATCTGAAAATAACAACAGTGTCTTTTCAAAATGCAACATCAAAGCTTTCTAAACAGTTGCACACGTAATATATTTTGATTTTCAAAATGTGAATTATATTTATGTGATGACTTGATATATTCTTGACTGGAATTAAGATATTAATATACATTGAATGGGACAAGAATACAAACAGCTGCTTAAATATATCAGTAAGTATTAACACCACATTTAATAAAACTTGAGGTATAACGCTTTGTTGTTGTTTTTCATCCTACATACATTGAAAGAATGAATTATACCCAAACAAATATTAGACAAACTCTAGATCACTTAATAGATGTAGCTGTAAACTGATGAAGATAATGTTACAAATATTAATACCTAAGATACAACATGTAATAATGCTCACACGAAAATATTTCAGAAACAATAACTATGATTTTATTATTTGGGAGTTGAGATTATTTCCCATTAGTATTTATGTTGTCTTGTAGTAAACGGTAATTGCATGGATAACGATTTGAAAAGTCGATACCATTCGATATTTCAAAATAAATACGGTTGGTTCTCACACCAGACTCATTAGATGCTCTTACAATCTTTACCATTGACCCATTTAAGTTGTTTATTATTCATTATGGGATGCTTTTCCACTGACGTAGAATGATCAGTGAGAGTTTAGCATTGCTGTTTGGAACGTTGCAGCGTTGTCTGACATCGTTGTCCTGTTCATTTCATAAATACTGGAGCGATGACAAATCTTAACTTTATAGTATCCAATCAACTGCGATATCAATGTATTTAAGCAACGACAAATTCTAATAGGACATGACCTCAAATGATGTTCCTACAACGTACGTTGCCCTTGGTGACCAAGAAAGGTGTTTTCACGCCATGAATAATTCCCAAAACTCATAACCACAACAAAGCCTTCACGAATATAAAATATACCTTAACAGCAAAGACAGGATATTTGTTCATACATTTGTTGACCAAATTCATAATGAACTCGCTAATACTGAATGCAAATACAATTCCACGGTGAATTGTTGTTAATGCTATGCAATACATATAGCACAAAACATGGATAAATGAAATAGCTCAATTAGATAAATCCACCTGCTAGAACAATTTAGAACATCTATGAAGAGAGATTAGACTTGAACATTAACGAAAAGCATATGCTACGAAATAATTAGCTTCATGTTACATATTTCGTAACGTTCCAAATGAATAACAGAGCTTGATCGGTCAATGTTATTCCGGAGTAATAATCTACTGCGAGGTGCACTCACTCCAAAAAGAGATACATCAAATGCACAGAACGAATTATATACAGAACGCGACATGGGTACGCAGATAAATAAATGTGTGAGTAAGGTCATCCTCCAAACAACCCAGCAAGTATCATCATGTTAGTAGTAGTTTCTGGAACTTCCATTGAAAATATAAATTTATCTTACACTATTCTCTTATTTAACATAAATTTCAAACTATCACTGATGCAAAGTGAAATGTGTAAATAGAAATGATTTGAATAAACCACGAATTTGAGATAGAAGTAATATACATGTACTATCAACACCGGTTTTTACTTATAGCAATAGTCGTGAATCTGTAATAGTTATTCGGATGTCAGACAAAATTAATTGTCCTACGTCACAAAGTGTCACATGATGAAAAATGTAACATTTATCAACCACATACACTTTACAAAATATGACATAATAACAATACCTGCTGGTCGTTTATTGAGTTGTTAGGAAGTTTGGTCTGTATTTACTGTTGGCTGGCATTCCTCGTAGGTTTCAATACTACATATGAAATCATACTTTTTAAAATTAGTAAGCATAATATAGAATTCACATAGCTGTTCATTATTGAAAATCGTGATAAAGTGTGTCTGTATCTGTGATTAAAGAGTAGTTATTAATGTATGCATGTGTCCCGAGTAGAGCTCTGATATTATGCATATCAATCCGAAATTAGTTGTGTCCTCACAATATGGAGTACCCATAAATATGACAGTCAAATATCTAAGTAGTATTACCACATTGGTCTTAGGACCAAGATGTAATCACTCTCTCACTTAGATATTGAACAAATATGAGACTAATGTACTACTTTCTACCCTAAGCTAAGTCAAGGCAATGAAACGTGTCATCCTTATTGATTTGCCTGAGGTATCGAAATTTGAATTCACATTAGAATATGCATTTGTCAGTTATATCATGGCGAGAAAAAATAATTTTCAATGGGTTCAATATCTCAGCAAATAAAAGTATCTTTTAAAACTGGCAAAGTTATGTAATTCGTGTATTAACTCAATGTCAATCATTCCGAAAGGATTCGAAATTAGATTAATCTAAAAATAACTTACTTCCTGTCTGTTTCGATCTCCTTTTCCAAAGTTGTACCTGTGAAACCAATCAAATATCGTAATAACAATGCACAATATATTTTGTATTTAAACTCTCCTTATGGACAATTTCCCATAACACAACCATAATATTTCGACAACAATCATAACATTTTCTACCTAAGTGCCCCTTTGTAAATGACGTCACACATATATTGTGCAACAAACTAAACTGAAATCAGCTCATCAGGTCGAATAAAGCGATATAAACAAACTATTAATATTATATAAATAAAGCTCTGTTTTGTGACGTCAGAGGTTAGAGGTAGAAGATCTCTTTACAACTATGTAAATATGTGTTCCTAAGTTTCTATTAATTAAGAAAATTGGCAGATATATTCAATGGAATAAAGGATAAATAAATAGTTGGTAGAATATAGCGTGATTTGACTTGCTCACCAATGCATACAACCCTTAGAATAGCAACCCGTTTAAAATTTAATTTGTCTTAAGATTAGACTATAAGTAGTAGGTATTGTATGTATTGAGTTCTACAGTTTTGGCTTCACAACCTGTGGTAATTATTAGAGATGGTGGTATGTAGTGTTATGCCAACTCAGCAATTATTCAGCTATATCACGGCGAGTGTAATTATTAGAAATTATAAACGTAGAACATATTTATTATAATAATAGTTATTACGAATGTATATGGAATTTCGTTTATGAACTCATATATACTAGTACATACCGATGGCTGTGTTGTTTAACACATCATAATTATCTGCTACAACAGGGTTACATTGTGGAAATGGTTTGAATTCTGTATAGTCTGTACTTCTAAAAATGAAACAAAATGAACTTGTCGTGATGATATGCTTTATGTTTTTAATACAAACATACGTTGCAAGTACATTTTAACAGATTTTGTACAAATCGATATGTTTCCATACAGGGTGGTACAAGAAATATATTATATATCATCGATTTGCCGTTTTCTATTTGATTTTGGAACTATTACGGCAGTGTGCTATTTCTTGCTTTCCATTTTATTACATGTAAATTATGTTGTGTAGATTCTACTTTGAACCAATAGCCTGAAGAATTTCGCATGCTTATTTTGATTGAAATCTAAAATTAGCTATGAACCTATGCATGACATTGCAACATGACTAATATTAAAATGACAACCACAAATGATTTACTAGTATATGAAAGTAAATATATGACTATGGATGTCATTTATAGTTTTCAGTTGTTGTTTTCACTACAATTCACAGGAATTTCATTTTCAAGGTATACCATTGCCTTCTGTGGATGTTATTGCTGTGTTTTAGGAATACTGGAGGTTGTTGTTGTTAGTTATAGGTTGATGGTGCTCAATGCCACTTTCAATAATATTTCTGCTATATCGTGGTGGTCAGTTTTATTGCTGAGGGAAACGTGAGTACCCGGAGAAAACCACCGACCAGTCGCAAATCACTGACAACCTTTATCACACAATGTTATATCGAGTGTACCTCTTCATGAACGGAGTTGAAACTCACAACTTTTGTGCTGATAGGTACTGGTAGTTGTATAAAATGTGATCATGACCACGACGGTCACTGTTAATTATATTGTAAATCATTACTGTTGTATTTTAATTTCTATTTGTGCTTAAATTCATGTGAATAAATGCGCGAAATGATGCAACGTGGTTACATTTGAAGCAATGTGTTGTTTTAAAGTTTCATAAATTTGTTTTTCCTTTAATATAAAAATATGTTATGCTACAAAAATAAACAAACGAACACACGTTATTACCTCATTTGTTCCCTTTTCTGCAGTCGAAAACCTGTAAATGATAATGGTTTCTGTCAGTTGTTTCTAATATTGGTAAAGGAGTATATATATGTATCTTCACAAGCTCGGAAAATTTGAAAGCTTCAAATTGTCCAAATGAACCTACACATAAACGATACTGTTGTATGCTTCAAATTAGTTAAAAAAAACATCGTCCCTTTATATCCTCATGAAGATATCTTGTACTTTATCACTGCATAATTCGTATGAACATCGACTGTAATGTGGGCTACCAACTTCCTCATGCTTACTATTGTCTTGAGTTATTCAGAATTTAACATTTATTCCCATCGACATTATAGCGTGTTTTCTTTTATTATGACTGTCCGTTCTGTTATAAGTGAGGGTTAGTATTTTTACTTACGTGTGGAAAACAGTTTGAGGTTTTATTTAATAACATTTTTGGATACATACGGCATAAGTTTCAAATTCGAATGCTTTTATCTTTCCACCGTGTCATATTTCATTTTAAAGAGCAGCCCTTCGACTTTTTCTATGACGGGATTCGTTTATTTTTTTTAGCTATACAGAACAGAGTAATGCGTGTTCATCCGAAAAGACTAGCATATAATATTCACCATGTTTATTGTGTAGAGGACATTGCATCGATACCTAAGTCGCGATAGAACCAATGGACGTTGTAAGGCATGATAACAACATAGTAACATATTACACTATCACGTATTATATGATCTTTTATACTTTGTTGTCGTTATACATGTTTACATATGGTACCTAGCTATATTATGATGCTTTGGAGACTTTGTTTGGTGTCACATATGTTGTCGTGTAAGAAATAGTTACAACTTACGACAGAATACAACAAAGGAAACGGCAATGATAATACACAGTAACCCAATGACCAATGATGAGATTCCAGCTGCAAATAGTCCATTACTGTCTTGAATGGTTGTGACAGAGTTGGTCTGACTTTGTCCTGGAACTTACAATAAATGTTCATTTCATACATTTTATTTAAACTAAACATGTTTAATTCTGTAAGTATTTTGTAGCGTTAGGTAATAATCAATATTACATATTTTTCAAGTATTAAGCTTAATACAAAACATAGAAAGTTTTTTTTTTATCGTTTGTTTGTATATGTATTGCCATTGGGGATCCAGTCATCAAGAGGGGAGGTTTGGGGTTTTATTAACCAATATGACTCCGCAACATCTTAAATCCTGCCCCCAATCAAAACCTGGATTTCTGATTGGTATGTAGTGTTGTTTTGCGTTCAGTGAATTTCTTTTTCGTTGATACTGGTGGAATTGTTTATCTTCACTGTTTAAACCTTCTGTTCATAGAGAGAACTAACCATTAACACACAATAAGCGTTATGTTCGTTATAGTTTATACCGCACAAAAAAAAAAACAAAAAAAAACAATCATGATATTTGCAATTTACCATATGCCTGTTGTAAATGTTTTTAAGTATTATCTACTTGTCCAGTCTTCAAGTACAAGATCAAAAACCACGTCCGTAAGATCATCATGAAAATATCAAAGGTGTAATCAGAAGTAAAAAAAGGACAGACAATGCACTGGTCACAATGAAAAAAGACAAAAAGCAAACAACAGTCAACACAACAATATATAGAAAATTAAAGATTTACCATTAAGAACTCCACTGAAAACCGGCAGGGAACTCATAGAATAATATCATAAATAAACCATGAAGCCATATATTGGATTAAAGACAGAAAATCATCTTAAACGCAAGTCGTAGCGAACATAATAACACGGAATTAAAACAGGAAGACATGCGATGGAACAAAATAAGCAACGCGAACATGTTCCGGTTAAAATAATGGCACCTGTCATGTTTCTCTAAAAATAAATCCAACATACGCGCTACCAACTTCCAGACAATAGTATGGTTCAAAATGATAATAATGGAATGCATGAAATAGCACCGCCAATGGCATGATAAACATGTTTGGAAATCAGCTAATACTATTTATTTAAGTTGCATAATCATGTTCTGACAATAAACTGAAAATTTTAGGAGTAATAATTTTCGTTTTGGAATATTCAGACGTTATGATCCACAATGGAATAATTTAGTTTAGTCAAACTAAATACATAATCAAAATGTTTAAACATTAGTCACGCAAATTAATTAATAAAAACAGATTATAAAAAAATAATATTTACCTTTCTGAATAACAGTGAATGTTCTTCTGAAGCTGCCAATGCTGTTAGTTGCAATGACGATGTAATAACCAAACTGGGTGGATCTTACTGATTGTATAAAGATATATGATGTGTATGTAAATCCTTTTGAACTATTGTATGACTTTATTACGTTGTCTATATCATCTTCCTGTCTAAATATCCACTGTATATAGGTTGGAAGTGGGCTTGCTATGAGGTTGACGGTAATGTTTAATGACGTTCCATTTTTCAGGCCAATTAATTCAGATGAACTTGGAATATCCACATTCAAATGAGGTTCGACTAAAATAAGCAAAAGCAAATGCACGATAGAAAACTGTTAAATTACGCCTTCTCCTCGTGCAATAGCATTAACACATTGGACTTCCCTACCCGTTATAATTCCTTACTGAAATCTGAAGGACAACTTTAAAGAATACGTTCAACAACGTTATATGAAAAAGAAAGACCAACACAGAAACAGATACCTTGTCTTAGGAAGGGATAAATCTTACTGATTTCTACCAAAACAATTTCACAGAAACTTATACCAACAAAATGCTCGAGTTTTTGATTGGCAGCATATTTATAATGTATGATGTACACGTTTTTCAACAGAATATCTTAATTACGATAACAGATACTTTTTGGAGGTAGGTACTGAATTCATCCGCTGCCGAGCCCACTAAACTCGATATCTACGTTTTTATTATAAAATAAATCGTGTAGATAAAAAGTGGACCTATGGGTAGCTATTTTTTTATTCAAGCCACAAGGAAAAGGTGAGCGTATGGATGAAGACGGATTACTTTGCCTTGCAACACAACCATCCACCAGTGTGCGTTCCTACCAAACTGACGATGTTGCAATTTATCTCTTAAGTGCCAGGTTGGCTACAATATGTATACCCGTATCAGCTATACATGGATGGATTTTTCATTTGGTTTGTCTCGAGGACGAATAGCGACGAATAACAGGCTCTTTTATAATATTAATTGAAATGCAAAATACCAATAGAAAATAACCTCTTATTCTATTAAATCAATGCTACCGTGATCAATAATAAGCCACAGAATATAAAAGAATGGTTGATTTGATTTGATTTTTGGTGTTTAACAATATTTCAGCTATAGAAAAGTAACTTACACAGTATATTCAAAGACGTTTCTGCAGACTTAACTTTCTGTCTCCCCTCAATATTAACAGCTTCACAGAAGATAACTTTGTTGTGATCAACATCTGTCCCTTTATAAACCAGGCTACTAGATGATATAAACTTGTCAGCACCCAGTTGTGGTGTCGCGTGATTGGTCACGTTCTGTCCACCAATATACCACAGTATCCAGGCAGCAGGACGAACTGGGTCTGTAGTACATGTAAATGTCTGTGTCTGTCTTTCTATAATATCTAATACATTGTTGTCACCACTTGGGGTGAATGTCACAGTTGTCACCGGTACTGTAATATAAATAATAATAATCAGATAATATTGAATTAATTCTTGTGGAAGTAGCCATCGCATCATATGTCATTCTTATTATTTTGATAGGCAAAGTAAATATAAAGATTATATATACATAAAATTATGTATACAAAGTATATTTATATACAAGAAACTTGCTTTTGTGCTATATATACATAAAATTATGTATACAAAGTATATTTATATACAAGAAACTTGCTTTTGTGCGAGTAGCATGCGAATAAATGTTTTATTATATCAAAGACAACCAATTTGATTTGTAAAATAGTTTTATCCCACACTATCGCTGGGGATGTTTTAAAAAGGAAATAATGTTACCCATGTTAAAGTTACATACACACTATAGGTTGCATGAATGATTTCTTAAATAGCAATGCGTGATAAAAGAGAGAATTTCCTCTGGTGCACCCGATATATGTGTATAACATTGCAGAATTTACAGGTATTCCCTAAAATGTTCAGCATTGGACTACTATTTCTGAGAGTGTAAACATACAATAATGTTGAAAATTGTTAAGAAACTACTGAACCAAGGGTTCCACTTTGTTAAATTGAAGTCATCACTTCGAATGTTTTACGTTAAGGAATATCTGTGTAACAAATGCTTTTTTTCGTGATCTAACGACCAATCTAAAATTTGTGAGATGTTCTACTGCTGTAACAACTTCTAAATGCCGGATCAGTAACCGAATAACTCCGAACGGAATGTAATCGTTTCAATTTCCCCAACGGGTGAAGTGTGGAAAGTATTGAAGCGTGAACAGCAATGAGTTTGCGACAATGTTGGTGTACTGGTAAAAGTACATAAACACAGCAACAGACCCACACACATTCTTTCAAACGACCGAAATAAACAAGACCATGAGTTATGGCGCTAAAAATCTAAGTTCAGGAATTGTGCATGCACAAAAACGCGGCGAGGTTAAACTGGTCAATGACACCCGGAACTACAGTACAGATATAAACAAGCTATGAAAACAAAACATCTTCGTTTTCATTCAAAGTTACCACACACTATCACAAAAATTGAAGGCAACAGTTTAATAATCAATGGTTGTTTCGTGGCATCTTAACGCAAAAGGAAGAAAAAGGAAAAAAAAGAAAAAAAAAGTACATGCATTTTAAAGCAATCGGCTGTAGAAATGATCACTTTTTCATACGGTTGCAACATTGTTAAAGAATTATGCATTGAACATATAACACTATTTGCATTAAAACGGAATGGTACATTGTAGAAAGGATAAAGACACAAATAAAGTAATGGACATGTATTATTAGTAATTTTTACTTCATCATGAGGTAAACTATCATGTAATGGATAAACAAGCCACATGGATCCACTTTGAAATAACATAGGAATAGGTTATTGGTACCCTGGGTTTTATTGGAATAATAAGACAGTTGAATATTCAAATGTGAATATTGCCTAATAAGGTAGTTAAATCGGGAAGTTTTGTTTAACAAAGAATGTCACATTAGGTCAGCTCAGGTAGTTGTCACTGATCATTTGGCTTACGTGTGTTGGAAATACACGCTCTTTATTATCACACCTTAGCAAAATATAACATTAGATGAAATAAAGAAAATGATAGATTCTAATGAACATTTGATTATTTGCAACGTAAATGGTCGGTCTATGTCCTTCTTGCTTATTTCCAATCGTCAAACTTCCAGTTGTGTTTGCAACATACTGTGCATACCGTCACAGATGGCTACAAAGTGCATCACATAATACTCACAATCTAATATATTTCTTTCTTGTGTTACTGTCGAATTAACAAATTCACTTCAAACACAGACAATACCACAGATGACATACCATGCTGTGTTGTCCTTGTTTATGACTTATCGGCAAATATGATTTAACACCGGATTCGTAATATGAAATCAAGATATTTTTTTCTTTTTAAACAGGTTTAATATTTTGTGTATTACTCTCTTTACCAAGCTTGAATTCCCTTAAATATACCGTAAAAAGGGTACATTTCAGCGTGAACGGCATTGCTTTGTGAATCATTAAATAAATATAGCAGCTTTGTTTATCTTCAAAACTCGTGTTTGTAAAATGACTATGCTTCTATTGTTTATAAATTATTACTTTGCAGTTTATTCTTTAATGGATCGGCAATATTGTTTTAAAACTTAAATTTTTATCAGTACTATTAAGCATACAAGACATGTACCTGAGAGTGCAATACTCCAACCGTTACTTCCTGTTCCTACAACCGGAAGACACCGCCACACCACGCTTTGTATACCTTCAGTAATAAGATCTGGAGGAATGACAAGATGATATCTATTATTGTCAACATCACATGTATAGTTGTACGTATTATCTGCTCCATTGCCAAGTTCACATTCATTTCTTATACTTGCTATATAAATGCTGTCCTTGCTCCATGTAACACATTTGATATTGTCATCCACAACACAGGTAAGTGTGACTGTTACATTATCTCCAAGTACAACATGTTCTGGACTTCCCGATAGTATGTAGACACCTATAAATTTAATATTAACAAACATTTTCGGAGTTAAGCTGTCAAAGGAATTATGAAAATACACGTTTAACAGTGATTGTCAACAATTGAAAAGTTTCTTTGAATTGTCCAAAAATGGCGAGATAACGTAATGGCAATTCGATTTTGGTTGCAAAATAAGCATTGCTTCCCATCGGAGAATTTTGTGTACTATAAACTATCTTGCAGGTCATGCACTCTCTTTCATAGAACTTATATCATACATATGTGAGAGCGTCTGTGCAAGGACAAAGACATATTATATATAATATGTATAAAGATCAAGATTAGGACTCAGCGTCCTTTATAACCAAGTTGTTTATATGTGAGGGTTGACAGTTTACTCACACGTGGGACATACTGGCACGACCACATCATTTCAAAAGAAAGGAGGTTTGGACTCATATACCTAGATTAACCCTGCCATGTTCATTGATTTGAAGTACATGTACCTAGTCCGAGATTCCTCTGCCGTTCGACGACTATTTACATCTTGCTGTTGTCGTTGAACGTCAGAGCGCTCTCCATAATGAAAACAGCGGATTTTTCTCCCCATCTCAGCCGTGGCACATTGCCACGTTTTGTGGCTATCAGATTTTATTTTCTATCCAAAACCCTAATATATATCGCTTCACCAATCATTTTTCTATTCATTCATAACCATCTTACCCTCAGAAAGTGGTGTTACACTCCATTACAGCACAATTTCCCACAGACCATATGATTTCGTCATTTTGAACACTGACATTTTGAAATATTTGTCACGTGACTTCGAGAGAACTACGATTACCGCAATGTATCATGGGAGATGATTTGCATATATGATCTGACCTTGTCCAAAATAGGGGGAAACGTAAGACATGCTCTTTCCGAAGCCTGCGGATAACACTGCCAAATGAATCTTTTCTATCCAACATATTTTGTATTATTTCCTTCTGCTCTGATTTGAGCTGTAGATGGAACTGTTTGTCCTGCAGAATACGCTTTATATCATCTTGTATGTTTGTTTACGTATGCTAATTTTGTGCACTGGATTTAGTATCTCCCATCATGCCATGCATTGCTGTCATCTTTCAGCTAGTATCGCGAGATCACGTTAAAAAATGGCAGTGAAATGACCAAATCATCGGGTGTAAGGAAAAAACGTGCTGTAATCGAGTGTAACACCACTTTCTGAGTGTAAGATGGTTATGAATGAATAGAAAAATGATTGGTGAAGAGATATATATTAGGGTTTTGGATAGAAAATAAAATCTGATAGCCACAAAACGTGGAAATGTGCTACAGTTGAGATGGGGAGAAAAATCCGCTGTTTTCATTATGGAGAGCGCTCTGACGTTCAACGACAACAGCAAGATATAAATAGTCGTCGAACGGCAGAGAAATCTCGGACTAACATGTACCATGCCAGGACAGGGTTTGGTGATGTATCCTCGATGATCGTAAGTTCGTTACCCTAAGCTATTTAACAAGGACAAGTTTTACAGAAATTAATTTGACTGTTTGTTTACATTCTCTAGATATTTGCGAATATTTTTATACCCTTAATTTTTAAATAACTCGGAAAAGAATAGGACCAACACCTATATCCGTAACGTGACCTATTTCCGAAATGAAAGCGGCCATGCTTGTAAGTTCGTGACCCTGATGTACCGCCTTATTATGCACACATGCCCAAACAATCTGACAATATATGAGGCCATGCATATTGTATTTTTATTTTCGGCAATTGCGTATATTACAGCACGATGAAAACAACAATGATTATAATATTAGGAAAGAAATAAAAGTGCACTTACATTTTTTGTACTTGCATAAATGAGAATGGCCATTGTGAAAACCACAGACCATAGGCAAGTATACTGGTACGGCTGTGACTTGTAAATAAAAGACAAATATTACATTTTTATATGATAATTTGGTAAGGCTAAGGGATATCAACATATATTACGGATTTAGTTTGTTACACAAATTTTCATTGGTTGTTCAACCATGAATGTCAGCATATATTCGGAAAACAGGCGGGGTATATATTTCAGCCTTCCAAAAAACAATAGAATAACAACATGCCCGACAAAAATATTCACAATGGCATAATATTGAATAAAAATATATATTTACCCAATTAAATGCTGTTTTTACACTCAAAACTGCTGCATGAACAAAAATATATTACTACAGTTAATTCCGTCACAAAACACCAGATCGATTCAGCAAACTCCTAATCCTGACCTGTGTTCCATGGCAGTACCATAACAAACTTGAAAATCATGTGCAATAAATAAGCTAAGGTGTATTAAACGTTGCGCCTTGAACACTTTCGAAGTAACGAAACAACACCAACTTTTTGTTAGACGTTAACATTTTAAAATTATTGCAAACCCGTTTCCTTCATGAGACACATGAAATATATAACGTGACGCATATTTTGACGTCGTCGTAGAAATAACGTCATAGGTACGGAAAGGGTCATTTAGAAAAAAAAATGAAAATAAAAGACGCAAAATATTTAGTATTTTTAATATTTTGACATATGAATTAGGACTATACAAGTGGTAAAATAAAACAAAAAGGAAAATAAAAACAAACAAACAAACAAAACAGGAAAAAAAAAAAAAAAAAAAAAAACCATGCCATGGATGGATGACTTTTTTATACGATAGATGGGTTCTGTATTTAAAAAAATTGTTAAATCCGTAATATATCTGTTATTCAGCTATCTGACAGGGTATATAATGTGAATATATCTGTTATTCAGTTATCAGACAGGGTATATAATGTGAAATTCCCGGCTTAGGATATATATTCTAAGCAGGGAATGTCACATTATATACCCTGTCTGATAGCTGAATAACATATAATATTTTTTTATATAATGGCGTTAAATATTTTTTTTTTATAATTTTTACTTGTTATTTCATTGAAAAATCACTCATGAAAATAACGTTGTATAGCTAAGAAACATATCAACAAAAAAAGCAAAAAAAGTAATTCCTCATTTGGAATGTCAAGAGACCGACTGAAGGGATTTCCCAAGAAATTCTTCGAACATCTATTTAAGAAAGAAAAAGTAATAACGAAATCAGCCATTTTTCACCAAATTTAAAAAAAAGCTGCAATAACTTACCTGTTTCTGTTCCATTTTCATCCAAAAGTGGCATATTCTTTGGGAAACGTCAGCATTACTTGCACGTTGCAGAAGGTAAATATTTATTCATGACGTCACGAGTTAAAGGGGAAAACACCGAATGTCACGAACTTACAATCATAACGAACTTAGAATCATCGACGAGATATATATGTATGTGTAACTCCTCAAGACATGGTCCAGTCCTTATTTATTATTATTATTATTTTATTTTATTTTATACTAATATATAATATATATATAATACTATTCGCTGTAACAACGTAATGGAAAAACAATACATATAAATTAATTTAAAAACAAAACATACCACACACGTCAGGACATTTCAAACATTTTATCTAAAAAATCGACGTAACAGAAGCAAGCCGATACCTCGAGCATACGTATAGAATAGAATAGAATATTTTATTAATCCAATTAAGGACCCTTGCGGGTTTATAATTTCATACAATGATTACAATGATTAGAATACATAATACAAATTAAATTGATGAATTATAATGATTTACTAAGAGGGAAGCAGGCGCCCAAGGGAGATAACAAAAAAACAACAGCAACCGTTATATATATTATGGATTATTCCTCTTTGTTCAAGATTAGAAAACTTAAGGAAATGTAGGAGGCTGATTCCCTCCTAGGAATGTAGAACTAGCAAATATGTATATATACATCTATAGCTATTGACGGCTGGCAAAACGGGAAGCAATTTTCTATCATATCTTATAAATGCAAACAGATTACATTTAAAATTTAACTTCATGTTTGTGTACATGAAGTTATCATTTGATTGCACACATTTAACACGTACAGCTAACTAATCTAATCAATATTTGAAATCATGCTACATATACCCACCAAAGGTTTCATGTAATAATCCAAGCAAAACAATACATAATTTTAACATTCTATATGCATACAGTTTGTCCATAGAAATGACCAGGAAGTAATACATCTATACAATACAAAAGGAAGTGCAGTGTAAATAATAATATACATACCATATATTTCTATTATTAGTACGTTACCAACATCGCCATGTTTAAAAAAGGGTATTTAAAATCGTAAATTATCCAAAAATATATCTTATTGGACATCTATGGACTAAGGGGAGGGGATATATTTCTTATCATAAAATAAAATATATTCATTAGTTAAAATTACAGCTTGCATTTTACTAGACTGAAAATTTCCTGTCTCAATCTAATCCTTGAGCCGAGGTACGAACCAGGGACGTAACTCGTCATTCTAGCAATTTACAGTTCATAAATAGGCATAGAATATTACGTGACATGTTTCATGTCATACCCATTATCAGCCTTAGGTCATGACATCAACCCGAGAGCCGATAGACTCGAGGGATGACATATGAACGAGTGCTGGTAAAGGGCATTATATGAACAATGGCATGTTATGATCTGTTTATCATATACTTCCACCATGTTTGTAAACACAGGTTTCCGGAAATTCACGAAGTGGCGTGCAATAAGCTTACAAGCATTGACGGAAAGGCATGTAATAACTTCCGGATGCAGTAAATAAACTTGCTTTATCAGCTCGCATGGGCCATTCTTGTTAAACAGGGTGAAATAAACACGATTCCTCTTATTATTCTAAGGAAAACTCAGTAGGGTAAACATTTAGCTATATAATCTACAAGTATATAATACTTGAAAATATCTCTCACAGGCATGTGTAGCATAAACCGCATCGGTGGTGCAATGCTTTGCGTGCTTACCTCGAATGCCGTAGATCGTGAGTTTGAACGGGCCATACCAAAAGACTTTAAAATGTACATAAGCTGCTTCTGCCATAAGCATGCCACATTAAGGAGTCAGAGCTAATACGGATTGACTCGGAATCAGGATAATGTGTCCGATCGGAAAGACATGTTTACCGGCGGCCTGTTGTTTCAGTGATCTAACATTATACCAACCGAGAGTGTTGATCTAGTACAGAGTGGACTTCATCATCATCTAATCGCAATGCAACATTCTGAAACCATCAGCACATCCTAGCCAATACATTTGGTCCGATTTGGAAAACCATACTTCTAATTGAAGATAACCAACATCACTACAGATATAGCAATGCATTCAAATGGCTAATATATCTATATTAAGCCTTAACAATTGACAGTATATTTGTTGTTTAAAGTTGACCATTGGTTTCCTGTTGTGCCTCTACTTCTGTGTTCTATTAATTAAGTGATGACTTAACACATCTGTTCTCTTTTGTAGAACTAGTATATTGTCGCGTCACGTAGAATACATATATTATGCATGCAGCTCAAAATTAAACTTCTGCGTTCTTTACAACTAAGACGGGGCTTTGGGACCATACAAATTCATAACGCCCGCTTGTTATTATTGAA
>MJUT01052344.1:1029415-1050860 GCA_002080005.1 Gigantidas platifrons
ATTATGTTAAAAAAGGAGATTTTGTTGTAGTCGTTTTCATCATAGTCATTTCGAAACATGATTTTCAGTATAAGAAGTAATAGTATCTTAAGTTAAGCACTATGTTTTCTTTTTCATATTAGTTAAGATCGTCTCCTTTTACAAATAGTCCATGTAGTTGTGTGTAACATGCAATCAACTGATTTGTGAACATCGAGATTAGGCTAAATGGGAATGAGGAATGTATCAGATGTATGCCATCCGAAATTATTGGTGAGTATATGGATATCATAGTCAAAAACCATGGATATGTGGCTGGAAATCCTTTTATCATGCTTAGGAGATAAGGTAACTTTTTAACAATATATTCGGAACTGTTCTGACAGTGTGCGTGGTAGTTAACACAATATTTTATTTGTCTACATGCAAAAATATTCATAATAAAATGACAAAAAAAAATAGAAATTTAAATAGAAAAGCAAGTCAATATAATATTATTGGTATAGCATAATTTTAAAATGAGTTGTTAGTGTTTATACATATTAAATAAACATACAAAGATACCAGACGGTACTGAGTGAGACACTAATTCAAAAACCGATAAACAATATAATAACCACAGAAAAACGACAAAATTACAAACAATTGTCAAAACACAATCCAAACACGGTAAGCAGTTCTAGCTCCACTACGTGCACCCATAGTGTTACTCATCTCTAAAATCCGGCGATTAGTCATAAATGAGTAATGGAAATGTTTACTATGACAACGCAATATATTCAGGGTTTTTTGTGACACAAAATGTCCGTAATTGTTAATAGGATCATGACGACGACAGTGAATCTTTTGTGAAATCAATTTTACCAGTAGAAATTCTTACCAGCAGTAACCGTCTATCATGGAAATCCTCATGAGAAACACAGACTCTTCAATAAAGTCTCATGTATATGATAGGGCTGCTGAAGGTATGATACTACATTTAAGTAGAAAGTTTACAGTGGGAAGAGTGAAATTATCTTTCTAGCCGAACCTTCAAAAATTCAATTCCGATGTCTACCCCTGGGGGCAGAAATTTTGTCTCAAAAATTGATATATTGATGTCTAATTACTATTTTTTCCCATGTTATACCAAAATCAAAATACCCTTTTTAAGTTTAAATGAGGCCCAAAAGAGGGAGCCTAAAACAAAGAAAAAACACAATAGCTATTAATAACTCATAAAACGTAACATAGAGAGGGAAAAAATAATGAAATGGTTCTGTCTAGTAAGATCCAACATTCTTGTAAAATATAAAATGGTTATGTTTAAAACATATATTGAAACCCCGCACTGAAGAGGCTTCCATAAAGGGAGTACGTGAAAACGTTAGATTTTTGCACATTTTGTACATATCAAGCATGTACAGTTTTATTTAGACAGACATGGGGCACTATAATAGTTTTTCGGATATGCGTTAGAATATATACTTAACGAGAAAGCATATTTTGGCCCGCTGAGATGTATGAACTTTAAAAAACTTCATTTGTATAATAAAACAATATTTCAACATTTGGTGCTCATTCTTTTTTCTATCATCGCTGTGGTCTGTATCTACTAAAGATTCTTTGACGGAGATGTTCTGGCACACTGAATTACATTTGCAACCATCAGTGCAGGACAAACCTTGTTGGAAACATGTGCATCGTCGGTTCGTACAGCCAGACTTACATCCACAACTGATAAGCAACAAAAGAGCTTCAGATGCAGGTGGTTTGTCTATCCAGTGAGCAGACAGTGTATTGTCCTTGATATTCCACCCATGTTTAGTTGGAGACGGCAGACACACATTTGCAATAAGAGCATATTTCCATATTTTGGTTTGATAGTTTGCCCTCTGAATGTGTTTCACTAGTGCATCCTTTGTTGGGGGCAATTGGTGGCACTGCACATTTTTGGCCTTACAGAACAAATAAAACCTAATATCATTTATGTTGTTCAATTGAAACCCATACACTGAACACAGAAAGCGTTCAATACCATCAATTGCACATGCTGATACTGCAAAATTATCTCCTAGTTTAGACAGAATTTGGGAAAATATCAACAATTCTAGATCTGGCAGAGGTTCCTGTCAGGATAAACAGTTTTGCATCAATTGAAAGCTGATAATAGCAAGCCAAACCAAAGACATCAGTGTCGGGCGATTTAATTACAATGGATGAATGACCACTACTAGCGGCATGTTTGGCATGAAGGAACATTTTAGTATCTGCCTCCATATAATTGCTATTTAAATTCGGAATTTCAACTTTAGTAACAATGCCGTCAGAAACACGAATCTCGTGGCATAGATTCCCGTGAGCAACAAACACTTGTTTTCCTACAAGTTTGTCCTTGTTGCATTGCTTTGACCACTCACCAAGAAAAAAATCTATAAGAGCAGTTTTATTTTCCCCAACACTGAGGAATTTTTTCCATTGTCTGGGACACGGTTGTGAAGGTCTTGTAATTTTTGTTATTATTTGCCCTGAAGCAGCCCTCTTATGTCTTTCAATATCTTTGATAGAAATGTCCCGATACTGATCCCCTACGACGTCAATGCGAACTGCTGGTTTTGCCACATGTAAAATAGAATGATCATTGCATTTTTTCTACTTTGGTTGACTGCACGGTTTTGTTTTTAACAGCAAATGTTTGCAAGGACATCTTTTTTATTGTGTATATACAGAAAAATGTATAAAAAATAGCTTGAATGTATAACAAAATTGATCAAAAATCATAAAAGACTTTCAAAACAAAGACTTTGAAACCAAAGTAAATGTAAAAAACAGCAAAATTTGTATAACAATTCGAAGAAAGATCAAGAAAATGTAAACGCAAGGAAGCCGTCAAATCAAAATAATGACAATACAAAATGATCAATGCAAAAGCAAAAACTCTAAAAAAAAACAAGACATGATGAAATGGTTAATACAGAAAATATGTATCAAAAATAGCTTGAATATATAACAAAATTGATCAAAAAGTTTCTTGAAATAACAATAAATGTACATAAATAATATTAACCAACTGATCAAAGACAAAAGTCAACAATTCAGCAAACGGCGAATCGAGACAGATCGAACACACCACAAAGAAATGTGTCGAACACACCTCAGATTTTTATCTCTTTATCTAAGTCATTTTCCTCACAAGGTCGACAATAAAATCGATTCTATATACAAAACAAAGTGGGTACAACACAAAACAACAACAATATTCACTAAAGTCTATCTCGTAGAAGCGCACAATGAAAGTCTAACCACTGATGATTTATCTATTTTTTAGTCAGTGACAGAGTAAGTTCGGAGACGGATAAAAATTACGGATTAAGTTGCAAATATAATTTTGGACATTTTCACAAAAATAATACCATTCTGTACGCAAGAAAAAAAAAGGTTCATCGTCAAATTGAAGAAAATATTACATTTTATGAATATATGCACGATACACCATGTGCTATTATAATATGTGCATAGAAACAATGAAAAATCAGTATTTTTTAATTGAAAAACTAACGTGTTTTAAGTCATTGGCAAGTAGCTTTCGAAAGCTTAAAACTTATATATTTTCTCGAATTCATTAATTTCAAACATCATTTTACATGATTTAATCATTAAATTCAGAGCAGGTATACACTTTATTATTAGATAAAACAAATTTTGAAGCTACCCGATGAACAAGTGATAGGGTGGGGTCAACAGTGGCTTTGTTATACCATAATAAGGTATTTTGATTTTGGTATAACAGGTTTTATGTCATGGTTTAAACATCAATCAACACAATTCCGGTAAAAAATTGCTGCCCCCAAGGGTAGACATCCAACTCGCTAATTAGACGTCTTTTCAGACTTGGCTGATGGACTATTCTTGATTATACATGTTCATAGAAAGTCATTATTACAACAACAAATTTATATTATTAAATGCATTATAACAGACGAATGTACACTAATAATGAGATATAAATAGCCCAATCTCACTTACTTCTTTATATAAAAACTATTAATTTGTTACAATAACACCACGGAAAAAAAACATCTTTTAGAACTGTTAGATATAGCTTATTTTAAAATTACATTAAGATGGTACTTTACACTTCAGGTAAAATTGATCTGCTCTTTTAATTTTCTTACTTTTTTGGCAGTGTGTTTGAATATATCCACTGTAATAAATATCAAAATTTTAACAAATTCCAACCAACAGACTCAGAGCTATAAATTCAATAGCCACATAGCAGCTTTTCACTCTGTGGTTTTGATCACGGAGATGCTTGAAACATACAAACATCATATGATCAAAACGTTCAACTGATTTTAAAGAGTTATCTCCCTGTAGTATTAGGTACCACCTTAACAACAACATACAGAATGAACATATAAGAAATATATATATTCGAGTATATATGTCTAAATTTTCATATTTTCATAAATATTTTCTTTCTTCTTTAACTTTTTCTTTTCTGAAACGGAAATGATATGTTTCAAATACAACATCAACATCAACGTTGTAATAATGAAAATAATGTTAGTGTCTCAAATTAAACATTTATCATACAGTGTAGATGTATGTTTATCTGTATCTTCATCCGATAGAAACTATTACTGTAGGTCATAGTCGGTGAGAGGTATACATATATACTAATTAAACTGGTCAGACCAATAAATAATATTCGTACAAAAGGCCATACATACGCGTATTGTGTTACTAATACAGTGTTTGGGTGAATCTATTTTAAAAATAAGACAACTGTAGCCTGGATATTTTTATTTCCTGTTTGATATAGATTAAAAACTCTAAAATGTATCACCATTTATTCATAATATATCCAAATGACACCGACATTTGATATTTATCTGACTTGATTTCCCATTCATTAGTAACATCAAGTCTGCATGTTTAAATGTAGTAGACTCAACACATATGCTACATATAATATTGGAGATTCCAAAATCGTAAAACAATTTTAAATATACATTTATTAAAATAATTATAGACGGCTACAGCAATATCGAATATAATTTCTAAAATATGCAGGTTGAATTAGCGGAAGTATGAAATACAAGTCACATTAATACATATATAGCTAATACATTAATGAATTATTTTGTGTTAATGTCTTATTTGCGTTATTTGTATTTGTTTGCGTCTAGTGGTGTCCAACACGTATTGTGTTGTGTTTTTGTTTTGTTTGTATACGTCTTTTGACCCTAAGTTGCCAATTTCACCGGATTGCTCATTTTTGATTGCACCTTCACAATTCTCTGGCGTTATCTTTATTAATGCATTCAAAAGTGCACACACATATATTTAAATGTGTGCATTGTGAACTCCGGGTTTAATAGAACAAACGTGTCTATAGTTCTGTACAGCTATTTCTAAAAGGCGATATATGAATACCTAGTGTTTACAATATGTCACGTTCGTTAAAGTAAACGCCTTTAACTTTGATAGTAATGGTCTTAAGTGGAACAACTAACGCTGTTGTCTATTAGTGTTACTTAAATCTAACAACATTACTCCAGTCACAAATAATCTGCAACATTAACAAAAAATGTATACAGCAGGACAAAATATGACATCCTGTATTTTAAAATACGTATATCATTTTAACAGGAGAACTAGTAACAAGATATGAATAAGACAATAACAGTACCTCTTGGTTGAATATTTAGACTATTGTAAGTGTGGTCGGTATAACTAAGACAATAACAGTACCTCTTGACTGTTTACTAAGACTATTGTAAGTGTGGTCGGTATAACTAAGACAATAACAGTACCTCTTGGTTGTATATTCAGGCTATTGTAAGTGTGGTCGATATAAATAAGACAATAACAGTACCTCTTGGTTGTATATTTAGACTATTGTAAGTGTGGTCGATATAAATAAGACAATAACAGTACCTCTTGGTTGTATATTCAGGCTATTGTAAGTGTGGTCGATATTCGTGACTGGTAGACATTCCTCGTATGTACTAATACTAAATTTAAATATATGAAAAAAACAACCATATCATCAACTTATTAAATTTGACACAAAAATTATTCAAGGTTTATAAATGTAGACTCATCGCCAGTGATGCGTGTCTTCACGATAGAGAAAACACAAACAACATAACAAATGTATATGTTAGGATCACCCTAGAAACATCAACATCAACACTGACGCTATATGTCTAGAATAAGTTATAATTATGTTTGTCCAATGAAACAAATGTGATATTTAACTGAGTAATAGTGGGCAAAGAAGATGATATCATCATGAATATACAACATTGTTCCATTTGAATCAAATCCAGTCGTTTATTTATTTACTTTGCTTTGAACTTCAGTTTGTAAAAAAAACTATTAGCATTTTAGTTCTCTGGTGTTGTTTCATAGAGAGAGTAATACAAAAAGTATTGTTTGGTAATGAACCTGTATTTATTCTTGAATGTCAACGTATATTTCCTATACTAATTTGAAATTCACAGAAGAATTTTAGTAATTAAAATATATTCAAAAACAATCTAAGCTGAACAGAACATACATTGAACAGCCAAGTCATTTTTATAGAATTGTCAATTACTAATATGAAATAAAAAGATTTAACAAGAGGGACATACACAATGTTATTATCAAAATATACATTGTAACCACATAATTGACATATCATTGTGTACATTGGGTGTCTATGAGGAGTCTTTTCCACTATAATACAATTACTATAATTTTCAAAACTTGGAAGAACAAGGTGATTTCTATCTTTCTATCAAGAATTTCAACAGTTGTCGAAAATAATTAAAATTAAATTAATTTAAGAAAAGCGTACTTGCTGTCTGCCTGTGTCTCGTTAATGGCAACTGGTCCTGAAAAAGAGAAAGCAATCGTACATAGTTAAGGTCTTAAAGTGACTGGTTTGTCATTGCATATTACTTATTTGCAATCTGATTGCATAGATATGCTTAGCCGATTTTCACTATCCTTCGTTTGTCTGGCTCCCAAATACTGTTATATATTGTTTGGCTTCCCAATAAATTGTTAGTTGATTTTGAGCTTGTCTGGTGAAGGTTATTTCATAAACATGATGTGCGTATTACATTTGATATTTACCATTTTAAAATCAGCAAACACAAAAACACATTCATTTATTTTAGTTCTTCAACCAAGAAATATTATGCGGACAAAAACAAACATATGTTCTCATTTTAGAGGTATTCGTTGACTATTTGTAATACAAAATATCTTTAATATAACAACAATTTCCCCAATTTTGAAAATAAGATTATGTTTCTCCAAATTTTCATCAATTCATAGATATCAATAATCAATTGAGAAAACCGAAGGGGCAATCAAGAACGAACAATCCAGAGACAATGGCAACATTGGGCACACAAAAAACAGGACGAAGACAAACAAATCACAAAAACACAACACAGAAAACTAAAAAGATGAGCCAAATTGACGTCACCAAAAACTGGATGTGGTGGTAAACGCAGGTGTTCGCAAAGGGTTAGCAATTCATGTTTCTTATAGGACAACCGCTTTTAAAAACTGAGCGACTAAAATAATTTGAATGTGGTAGCCGGTTCCAGTTAGATATCGTACGACAGATTCTTGCCTTTGCTGAGTCTTACAAGCATGGTTAGTGAAAGACGAGGAATGAATGCTCCGTGATTGTCTCAAGGCTGGCTTAAGTTTGGGTTATTGTTTTTTTTTGGCCTGCTTTTAAGACGGCTGAAGTTCAATAGTTGTAACATATTACCAACGGTAGATGCGGGTAAGAAATATTTGAGATAATCATGTACGAAATTGTGTAAAGAAAAATATATATATATTTTCATCAAATACTGATTAGTCGTAATATATTACTAAACTATACGTCAGTACATACCAATGGCTGTCGTGTTTAAACTATCATAATTATCTGTTGCTACAGGATTATTATTTGTATATGTTGTGCATTCTGTGTAGTTATTAGTCCTTAAAACAAAACAAAAAACTAAATTATTGAGGCAATATTCATAAATGTTTCCATTAAATGATTGTATATATGGTGTACAAAAATTGATCTTTACTCATTATCCTCATATATTATTTTAAATAAAACTTAGATCTTACTGAATAAAACTGCTACCTGAAAATCAATTGTTCAGTGATATTTGTAGTTAATCACATACTAAACTACACCAAATGTCAGTATGCTTTACATTCTGTTTTTCATTATAAAATAAGCAGTGTAAATGCTCTCTTTGAAAGATATATTCAATGTGTTATACTAGTTCTACCCCACCTCTTTCTACTACTTTTCTGTTGCATTTTAGAATGTTCATTTTATGATATTTTATATTTCTTGTATCGTTTAAATTGATGTCATTGCTACATCAAGCCATCCATGTCTGTCATTACTATGTATATGTTTTAGGAAATTTATTGATGCAGAAGACCGGTTCGTGTTGGCGTTGTTCACATTTTGTGTACCCATCGCTATTATCGTCCTACACATCTTTTGTTTCAAATATTTTTTGGCACAATATCCATCCTTTCAATAAAATATGCCATTTTTTTAAATGTTTGATATTGTTTGTATGTCTGATAAAATCAAATAATAAATCCAAAAAATATCATGTTAAAAAACAGGACTAAATCATATATACCTCATTTGTTCCCGTTTCTGTAGTCGACGTCCTGTAAATGTTAAATATATACAATCATTTATATTTTCAATAGGAAATAATTTCTATATTCAGGCTTCGAAAGTACGGAATCTTTGTGAAAGTTTATACTATTACTTAGTTAACGTATATTGTTTTAATCTTTATTTTCTTATACATTTTAACTTAAAGGAAACAGCTATATTTTCATATTTTGTGCACTTTTATCTTTAATAAAATATTGTTTTTTTTTTTAAATGTTACCAACTTACGATAAATGACAACAAAGGTAATGACAAATACAATAGTCAGTAAACCAATGATTAGTGATGAGATCCCAGCTGTAAATAGTGCATTACTGGCAGATGATTCGTTTGTCTTCATTTGTGCTAAAAATAAATATAAAATTTCATTTCCTTATTCATGACTTATCACCCTGTTTGTAAATAGAGTAACCACGACGGGTGCCACCAGTGAAGCATGAACTACTTACCTTTCTGGAGCACCAGAGTTCACCCCCGGTTTTTAGTGGGGTTCGTGTTGCTCGATCTTTGGTTTTCTGTGTGGTGTATTGTAGGTAGTTGTGTGTCCTTTTTCTTTTTATTCAGGTGGGCGGATGACCGTTATTGTTTTAACAAAAATATTATTTTATTCAAATTCTTGTTACATCCAGCTTCATAAGCCCAACATTCTTATGAAGCAATAAACATAATATAAATATAGAGAAATATGCGATATAATTATATTAAATTAATTCATAATCAAATATTTTACAAATAATTATGTAACCTTTTGTAGAAATGAACTTTTCTTAATTATTTCATTTCCACCATATGTTTGTAGATATTCCCTAGCAAACAATGTGTAAACATCAACCCTTTTAGTTTTTTGCTCTGATATGTAATATGTCTTGTATATTGAAAATTCAACGATTGCTAAAAAATAACTGAAGTCATACTAGCTTGTATCGAATATTCTGTATTCGAATACAAGATAATATAAAGTTATATCATTACTATTGCACATTTTTTTAAGCTTCATTTATTTTCCCCCCGAGCTCTTTGCAAAAATACCAGTCATATATTAGTGAATATAGTTTTCTTCTACATAGTTCCGTAAACTATTGACTACACATTTTTCTTTTTTGCTGTTTTAACAATATCCACCCATTCTTTTGGAATTTAGTTTTCATAAAGGTGAATTATGTGATCCAATTGGATATATTATTCACACGGGATAAAGCTCGCCTTTCTCGCCGTTTCTAAAGTCTCATCAAATAAATTCTATACAGGGGCAGATCCAGGATTTCAAGTTAGGGAGGGCGGGCTTAAAAAAAATCGCGCCGAGCGGAGGTAGGCGCGAATATATTTGGGGTATTTCGTGTGAAAAATCACGATTTTACGCATTTTTTTTAAATTATTTTCCAATTTTAGGGGGGGGACGCCGGGTGCGTCCATCCCCCTTGAATCCGCCCCTGCTATATTTACCATCAATAGACCAATATTGTATTGATATTTTTTAGCATGACGAAAAATTCTTCATACAGACACATGAATTAAAATGTATTATATAAATGTACAAGCAAGTGACAACCATACACGATATCTCCTTCAATGGATTTCAAAGTTACATGAAATACTAAGTTAATACTACATATTTATACTTCTGACAATTTAGCATAAATGTTACCATTTGATTTTTGAGCCTGATATTTTATGTTCTCTCGCCATGGAACAAAATGACAAAAATTACCTTTAACTACTTTGTTAATTAAAGTGATTGCTATCTATTTTGCGTTTTACCGTACAAGCATTAAGTGACGAAGTTGCAGTTTTTAATAATAATAAGGTCCCAAAAGCAGAGTAACATGATGTTATAAGTACGTACCTGTTGTGGTATTACATAACACCTTCGTTGATTTTGAGGAGCCATAGTCATTACTTGAACTGACGTAGAATATGTAGGGAGTCGCAGCTTGTAGGCTAGTGATTTCTACTGATACGTATCTGTCACGTCCTGGATCCGACTTTTCATCCCTGTATGCTACAAACTCGTGCACATTTTCACAACATATTTTAAACCAGACATGAAATGTTTGTGCTCTTCCGCCATCAAACTCTGATCTCCAAGAAATAATAGTTGAAAACGGTGAAGTGTCACAAATTGCAGAAACATTACTTGGTGGATCAGGAAGAGCTAATAATATTAAACAATCGCATATTATAATAATATTGATTGTTTTTATATTATACTTTTAATAGTATAATGAAAATAGCTAAAATCTCTTTCAACGTGTACACTATACACGTTAAATCATTTACGGAACACTAAGATATATCTAGCAAAAATATTCTGCTGACTTTATTTTCATCTAAGGTCAGTCATCCGTTCTTATAATTATAAAATTGTGAAGTTTTCAAACTGCTCATACACAACGCATGATTAAGTAGTGGGGATTGTTTTTGCTTCTACAAGTATTGAGTAATTAAATAAATGTATTTTAAAATAAGAATTGCTTTTTCAAAATATATACAGGATTTTGATAAGAAAGAAAAAAAATATATGTCATTACACAAGGTTCACTAAGATATTAACATATTAACCAGGTGGTATCCATTTGATTTGATATGATTATTATGTGTGCATATGTGAAAGCTTATTCATGGTATGTGAGCCTGAAACACGATAATAATAATAATAATAATATTAAAAACACTATTTGATTTCCGGCTGACTGAAATTTAGTTTGATGATTCGCGTATTGTTTGAACAATACTTCTGAATATGCAACACATACTTACTTTCTGCTACAACCTTGAATTCGTGTTGGAAATACGGTCCAATGTTATTTGAAACATTTATTGAGTAAGTACCATATTCTGATTCAATTAAACCGTCTTTGAGCAGCTGTGATACATGTTGATAGACACCATACGTTGTTGTTATATATTTTTTGTCTACATCTAAAAGGTCTGTATTTCCATTCTGTATGAATGTCCAGCTTATCAAATTCGGATGTGGGTATGAAATAATTGGTACTGTTATGTTGAGAGTAGCATTTTTGTCTTTGATTGCAATAGTAGTATCCAGAATAATGGCATTTCTCGGGTGGCCTTGAAGCAAAAAAAAAAGTACAACATTTGATTAACATATGCATATTTAATTTCATAGATTAAAAGTATGTTGTATTTGTCATGTGTCTCCGTTCTTTGTTCTTTATAATACTAATACTACTAATATAACTGTTAGAACAGTGCATTCTGTGATACGATTTATGCTATGATATTGCACACCGGACATGAAAGAGCACAAAGCAGGATAGTCTTACTATTTCAATACACCTTACCTCGTGACAGGTTTCCTGCATATGTGCATGTCCTTCGATATTGTAATTTATTTTTTTTGCTATACCTTATTGCTATATATAGCTTTCCGCAATTAAAACAGATATTATACATTCTAGTTAGTACTATTAACGAGGTTATTTGTTTGTTCATTACATTAAGTAAAACCCTATACCTTTTTTATAATCTTTTATCATGGATGAGATCATGGACTGCACAAATAGATCTAACTAAAATCGGTAGTAGATGCAAAAGACTGGTTCGTATGAACAATAAAAGCGGGGATGATATTGAAATGTATTGGATTATTGGGATATTGTAGAGCTATCATGCTATCTAAATTTATAAAGATGCAGTCTTATGCAATGAAAATAAAAGAAAACATTCACAATCAAGGACAACATGATATTATAATATACATATAATTTCCTGGATGTTCTCTTTTATCCGATACAAATATCCAATTATTATCTGAAATTAAGAAAGAAATGCAAGACTTACAACCACTTTCAACAATATTTCAGTCATATCGTGGCGATCAGTTTTATTGGTGGAGGAAATATGGGTACTCAGAGAAACCAGTACATGTCTCCCATCACTGACAAACTTTATCACATAATGTTGTATAGAGTACACCTCGCCATGAACCGGAATCGAACTCATATTTTTAGTGGTGATAGGCAGTGATTGCACATATATTTGTAAATCCAACTACCATACGATCACGACCACAACAGTCCCTTGAAACTGTAATACTTGTATATTTTCATACATCAATATAGTTCAAATAAAATGAAAAAAAATTAAAAAAAATAATCCACTGTCGGAACAATTCCACAATACAACAGAATAAGGCAATGTCGCAACGACAGCATTCCATAACCCCATATATTTTAAACTGCACAGTTTTCATAGTGCAGTTGTCCTTTAGTTAACATGTTTTTTTTTACATTATAGCACCGTCTGTAATAAACGATGATCCAGCCCCCAAGCTATGCCGATTTGTTTCTACTTGCTTATGAGATAGACTTCCTTCAAGAGCTTCTCAAGAATAAAGATAGAAAATTTGCTCAGATCTTTATTTTCAGCTTCCCCTATATAGATGATGTTCTGTCACTGAACAATTCTCGATTCGCTGAATATCTACATCACATCTATCTAAATGGACTTGAAGTTGAGGATACTACTGATAATCAAAATTCTGCTTCTTACCTTGACTCTGACCTTGAAATCATCAAGCGCGGCAGATGAAAAACAAAACTCTACGACAAAGGCAATGACTTCAATTTTCCAATAGTCAAACTACCCCTTCATCAGTAACAATATTCCAACATCACCAGTGTATGGAGTTTACATTTCACAGCTCATACATTATGCTAGAGCTTATGCCAAGTACAGTGATGATATAGACAGAGCTCAGCTGCTGACGCAAAAGTTACTCAAGCTAGGCTACGTTCCTTCTATGTTGAAGTCATCGCTATAAATATTATTCGGTCGGCATCACACAATAGGTTGACCATTACGAAATATCAATGGATCTTTTACTTCTTACGTAGATGTTTTCTTTCCTCTTGTATTGCCAAGACGCATACCGGACTTGAATCTGTATATGAGTTACACGGCGGGTGTCATATAAGAAGCAGGAACGGCTTACCCTTCGCGAGCACCGGTTTTTGGTGGGCTCGTGTTGCTCATCTGTGTAGATTTTTTTTTGTGTTGCCTACATTGTACTTATGTATATTTACGTTCTGACTTCCTTGTTTTGATAATCTCCTTCTTTGATGTGAAACAGTTATACATACAAATGCCCGCTCCCATCTGATTACTGTCCGATTTTGTTTCAACTAGCTAAGAGACTGATATATCTTTTAAAGTTGACGGATCATAATTGGAGTTGTTTTCACACGATGATAAAAGTTAAATCTATATAAAAATCATCGAATCAGAATGGCAGGAAAATATAATCAACTACCGAGCATCCTAAAATATTAAATATGAAAGCTATCAAACCATTGACCTCATATGAGTTGCATTAAGAAAGTATTATGATATTGAACATTGATGAGGGTTTTTTTTCTTCTTTAATATAGCGCCCTCTTGGTAATATTTCATAATGTAGTGATGGTTTGTTTTTAATTAATGACTTAATTTACAAATTATGTGCAAATGTAACATACTTATATCCTTATAAAGGCTTGTGCAAGGGGTAATGCAAGAAAAAAAAATGATAACAATTGTATTTTAAATTAAATACAACCTATACATTCTGATATTTTTTTTCTTTTTGTTTGTATTAAAAAAGTATAGCAGTTGCCAATGAGGTCAATCCTTGAGTAAGTAATTATTAATATTAATTTCTACAATTACCATGTAAAGAAATTATCGTCTACTCAAATCAGTTGACAAACTGAATTTTGAAATGCTAATACTTACAAGTAACATATAACATTAGTTGTTTTGTCGAGTTTCCAATGATATTGCTTGCCGTACAGATGTATCTGCCAGTATTGTTACACCTTGCAGAATTAACAATATAGCTTGACTTAGTAGTTGATCCTTCTGTTTGTAATATTTTATCGTTCAACGACCAAGTAACAGTAGGGGCTGGATTCCCTTCTAACAAACAGCTGAACTTTACAGTGCTATTTTCCTCAACTGTATTATTTGTATTTATATCCACATTTCCCACTTTTGCTTGATCTAAAGTATATAATTATAAGATATTGAAGAAATCATTTAAACTTGCAAGCATGAAGAAAGCAAATTATTTTACGGTCCTAAATATGATGAATTTGCGTTATAAAAAACATTAAAATTAGATGAAAAATTAGAACGTTCAAATTATAAAATTCGGATTTTGTTGGATCCCGTTCGGTTTAATTTATCCCCGAAACCTAGGAGAAAGAGAAAATTCGTTGAAAAAGAAAACGCAACGCTTCAAAATTGGATGACAAGAATTCGATATACCTTCTGCCCTTTTGGAAATAAAATAGCAAATTATGTTATGAATGTAGCCCATCAATAACCCATCAAGATGATCATTTGCAAAACACTGCATTGAAATTGGACGGAAAATAAAAAAAGTAAAAAAAGAAATTACCCCCTTTTAGAATCCTTTTATGCCAGGAAGTATAATTGTTACATAATGGGGCTATTCATTTTCTGGGAGAAATCGTCTGAAGGGATTCATTAAAAAACATAAAAATTATATGAATAATGTGCTCTCCATGTGCAAATAACAGAATCATTAATTTTTGCATCTTGATTGGAAAGGGTATGGTTACAACTTGACACATTTATATCAAGATTTATTTAGAGCTAAAAAGAGTTTGAAGATACCAAAGGGGTAATCAGAATCCGCATATCGAAGAAGAACAAACAACACAATGGCCAAACGAAAAAGTACAAAAGGACAAACAACGATCTACAAAACATACATATTAAACTAAAGATCGAGTAACACAAACCACACTAAAAACCGGGGTGAACTCAAGTTCTCCGGAAGGAAGGGTAAGCAGTTCCTGCTCCACTAGTTGCACCTGTCGTATTAAACTAATTATAAATTCGGTGATAATTCATGAATGAGGACCGGGAAGTGTTTACGACAAGTGGAACATATCCGTGGTCATTTGTGACATAGATATTCCATAGCGGTCAATCAAGTCATGGTGGCGACCGTAAAACTTTCGAAGTGATGACTTCAACTTAACCAAGATGAACCTTTGTTTCAGTAGCTTCTTTGTTAACAGTAACCCTCTATCCAGGAAATCCTGATATGAACCAGAAGCTCTGGAATATCTTATTAATTGCGAGATATAAACCCCATATGATGGTGCTGCATGGAATGTTGCTACATGTATGGAAAGTTCCAAATGGGAAATTGAAATATTGTCTATTGTCGTAAAGTTACGGTCTTAGCCGCTCCTTACTGTCAATTTTGAGGTGTAAGTCAAGGTATTAATCAGACCTATCTGTATCTGTGGTATCCTTAATTTCAAGATCAATGGGATTGATGCGATCAACGAAATCACCAAGCCTATAATTAGTTATTCTAATGCAATTATAATGTAGCGCGTATTTTCATTGGCTATCGAGAGGCGTCAAATCTGCAGTTGACAGGCCTGAAGGAATGTTATATTGCACTTGTTTGTAAACAATATGGCTGACTCAGATATTTCCGACTATGAATTTGACGCTGACGGCCTATTTAGGAGATAACTGTATTGTATTTGAAAATTTCACGACATCAATTGGAGATTTGATGGTTGCAAATTGAGTTTACTCTCCGTTCTAATGCAATACTGAACAGAAAAAAATGTATTCTTGCATATCTCTGGGTCTAAAAATCACAAAAAATAAAATTCCGGAAAATATTGTTAAGCAACTTTGGCACATAAACAACGTCGTTTTTACCTGACTTCATATGAAGACTTCCAGTTTAAAATGTAAAGATCAGACGTTATTTGGCTTCGTGTACGCTTTAATTTAGATAGAATTTAACTAAAATAAGTTTTCAAGGTAGGCATTCTACTTATTTTTGTGCATTGTTGTACATATGACATGTAGGATTTCACGTTTTCAAGATGGCGGCTATATTACTTTTTTTTTAGCGGAAGGAATTTGAAAAGGGCATATATTTCGTCATTTATTTGTATGTTTTCAAACTAGTGTTTACACGTTGGGAGACTTTCATAAGAAAAGGAATAACAGTACTGTATTTGAAGAGTTGTCGGTGTCAATTGTGGATTTGATAGTCGCTAATATATGCCTTAATGGCTCCGCTTCGCGTCGCCAGTAAAACGGCATTTGCGACCATCAAATCCACAATTGAGACCTCCAACTCTTCAAATGCAGAACTGTTATTCCTTAAGTGGAAGGACATCATATATATAGCATATCGTGAAATTAAAAGATCTGGGTAGGTTATTTTTGTTATTCTTGAGAAACCCCTGTATGAAGTCTGCTCCATACGAATAAAAGAACAAGTCGACGAGAAGAGGAGCACAGGTTGCACACTGGTATACCAACTACCTGTTGAAACACACGACCACAAAACATAGCAAATATGTTGTCAATCAAAAACTCGAATATGTTAATGATATGAGTTTCAGAGAACTTTTTGGTAGAATCAGAGTTTCCTGTCCTAGCAAAAGGTATTTGTATCTACGTAGGTGATTCTTTTTTATGAAATACAGTTGGACCAACTCCCTTAGTTTGTCCTTCAGCTGAGAATGGAAATAGCTGTGTAGAGGGTAGAAAACTCAAATGTTTTAATGCTATTACAGGAGGAGAGGGACCTAGATTGTATGTACTCGAACATATCTTTCGATTTCTTCAGAATCCACATCTGATTAACACCACCCCTCGAGTAGCTAGTGTCGCAGTAATTCCAAAGTCCTGTTTTGACCGCTGATAGAATACATATTAATTATTGGGAAAAATATTTCGTTGAGTAATTGCAGACCCAACAATATAACGCTGTTTGAAATGACATTTGTGTACCTTAGGAATCAAATAGAGTGATGGTAGATCCAGTTCTTCATCTTTGGTTGAAATTGCAAAGGAACATAAAACAGACCGATGATTGTCCAGGATTTCCTCCTTCGTAAGTGTCGTCGGGGTGTGTGTAGGGTTACCAGGGGAATTGTCAATACCTAATTCATTTATCAAGCAGTCTACGTAATGTGGTTTACACAAAACAATATTGTTAGGGGCCTTGTCGGCGGAGACAATAACATATTTGTCATGGAGGAGAGACATGTGTTTAGCAACATTTAGGTCTTTAAAGATTGGTGTAGAGCGAGTGCTCATCCACCCCGTGGTTTTTCAATTATAATTTGCTTAAACGATGACCATGGAAATCACTTACGCCGAGGAGCGGAGTTGAAAATATCTATCACATTCACCGATCTACATGTAGGACTAGGTAGGATGCCTATGCCATCAATTTTGTCATTACATTCATATAGTGTTGCAGTCCCTACTGCACGTTTCCAGTAGTCTTCCTTTTGTATACGGAGAGGTGTTTCTAGGTTTGGATTGTCAGTCCTATGGTATATTTTTTCGATGATACGAACGAAATGAAAGGATCGAATGATCAGGTTTATTAAATGTCGGAGTTTATGCCACCTGTTTAGCCGTTTTGGGAATAAAATAGCAAATTATGTTATGCATGTAGCCCAGCAATAATATATAAGATGACCATTTGCAAAACATTGCATTGAAATTGGAAAGAAATGAAAAAGTAAAAAACATAAAAATTTCCCCCTTTTAGAATCCTGTTATGTCAAGAAGTATAATAGTCACATAGTAAAGCTATTCATTTTCGGGGAGGAATCGTCTTAAGGGATTAATTAAAAAACGTCAAAATTAGATGAAAAATAAGCTCTCCATGAGCAAATAATAGAATCATTAATTTTTACAATATGACACCATTATATCAAGATTTATTTAGAGCTAAGAAGAGCTTAAAGATACTAAAGGGGTAATCATAATTAGTATATCGAAAAAGAACAGACAACACAATATCCAAAAGAAAAAGAATAAAAAGACAAACAACGATTACAAAACATACACATCAAACTAAAGATCAAGTAACACAAACCACACTAAAAACCGGGGTGAACTCAGGTGCTCCGGAAGGATAGGCAGTTCCTGCTCCACTAGAGGCAACCGTCGTGTTAATCTAGTTAGAAATAAGGTGATAAATCATGAATGAGGAATGGACGGGGAAGTATTTACAACAAGTGGAACATATCCGTGGTCATTTGTGACATAGATATTCCATAACGGTCAACCAAGTCATGGTTGCGACCGTAAAACTCTCGAAGTGATGACCTCAACTTAACCAGGAGGACCCTTGCTGTAGTAGCTTCCTTGTTAGCAACAACCCTCTATCAAGGAAATCCTGATATGAAACCACAAGCTCTGGTATATCGTATCAACTTAGATATAAACTCCATATGCTGGTGCTGCTGGAATGTTGCTACATATATGGAAAATTCCAAATGGGAAATTGAAATGATCTCTTTTGTTGTAAAGTTTCGTTTTTAACCACCCCTCACTGCCAATTTTGAGGTGTAGGTCAAGGTATGAAGCAAACCAATCTGTATCTGTCGTATCCTTTATTTCAAGATCAATGGGAGACGCGATCAACGAAATCACCATGCCTAGACTTATCTAGTGAAATGACATCTATATAGCGGAACGTGAAATTAAAGGATATGTCTAGATTCTTTTCGTTTTTCTTGAGAATCCCCTGTATGAAGTCTGCCTCATACGAATAAAGGAACAGGTGGGCAAGAAGAAGAGCACAGTTTGTACACATATATATGCCGCCTATCTGTTGACAAACATGTCCGCCGAACATTGCAAATATGTTGTCAATCAAAAACTCGAGCATTTTAATGATATCAGAACTTTTTGGTAAAATCAGGGTAGTTCTTTCTACAACATAAGATATTTCCCTTCCTAACACAAGGTATTTGTATATACGTTGGTCATTCGTTTTTATGAAACACAGTTGGACCAACTCCCTTAATTTGTCCGTCAGCTTAGAATGAGGAATTTCTGTGTAGAGGGAAGATAATTCAAATGTTTTAACGATATTGCAGGAGGAGAGGGACCTAGATTGTACTCTAACAGGTCTGTGGAGTTCTTCAGAAACCACATCTGATTCAAACCATCCCTCGAGTAGCTAGTGTCACAGTAAATGGGAAGTCTAGTTTTGACCGCTGATAGAATACATGGTAGTAATTTGGAAAGAGATTTCCTGGAATATTTGGCCGACCCAGCAATATAGCACTGTTTCAAAGTACACTTGTGTAATTTAGGTATCCAGTAGAGTGATGGTAGATCCAGTTCTTTATCATTGGTTGAAATTGCAAAGGAACATAAAACAGACCTATGATTGTCGAGGATTTCATCTTTCGTAAGTGTCGTCGGGGTATATGTAAGGCTACCAAGTGAATTGTCAATGCCTAATTCCTTTATCAAGCAGTCTGCGTATTGTGATTTACACACAAAAACAATATTGTTAGGGGCCTTGTATGCAAAGACAATAACATATTTGTCATGGAGGAGAGACATGTTTTTCGCAACATTTTGGTCTTTAAAGACTGATGTAGAGCGAGGGCTCATAGACGCCTCGAGTATAATTTGTTTAAGCGACATCACAGTCTTCACTCATTCTGAAAGAGTATATAATTCCTCCTTTTCACATATTGCCCGTAGTCCTCGACGGAATTCATAATAATTTTCAAGTTATTCTTTCAGTTTACGGATTTAGGTTCACGATATTTAGGCCCCATGGCGAACACATCTCGTAGAGAGGGTTTTGTTGATAATTTTAAGGTCACCATGGCCAGCCAAATAAGATAGTGAGTTAGTAAGTGATTGTTGTTTAACGCCAATTCAACAATTGTCAGCTATATCATGGCGAGAACAAGGTAATTATCAATGAGATGATGAGGTATGCCTTGTTCTAGACCAACACGATTAGTTGGATCTGTATAGTGCTAGCTCACTTAAACAACAGTCCGTGGGTAGACATGTCGCTCCACTTGAACACACATTATCCTGATTCCGAGCCATCCAGTCTTTGCTCATTTTCCTTATTGCTGCGTGATTAGCAGAGAAGCAACAAATATCAAATTTAGAGTCTTTGGTTTGAACCTTCGAACTACCGCACTCGAAACGAAGAGGCAAATAATTACACCACCGATGCGGTCTCGGATTATATATGAACGGGGAACTTGCACAGGTGGTTTATCAAACATGAGTTGTACAAGGCATGCAGTTTCGAAAGGGGTAGTGAAAATAGTTTCGAGCGAATGTGATGCATAACCGTTTAACTGTGTATGCATAAATGATAGAAAGTCATTTAGTGAAACACCAGGGGATATAGGGGATGCATAATGACGATGACCATAGATTCGTTTACGTCGAGGAGCGGAGTTGAAAATATCCATCACGTTAACTGATCTAGAGTGTAGGGATAGATGCCCATACCATGAATTTTGTCATTACATCCATAGGGTGTTGCAGTCCCTAATTCTAGTATCCAGTAGTCCTCCATTTGTAAACGGAGAGGTGCTGCTAGGTTTGGATTGTTAGTCCTATGGTATATTTTGTCGATGATACGAACTCGCATTGAAAGGATCGAATGATCAGGTTGATTAAAATCTGGTAAGCAATATCATGAACATTGTTAAAGTAATATTACACCACAATATCATGAAATTTTTTGATTAAATATTTCTTCTTAATATGCCACTTAATTTAACTAAAATCAACTGCATAACATTAAAAATCCGCTCAAACGCAGAATTGATGAGCAAATCGCAAAATATTTGACAGCAGCTAATTACTGTTGTCAACAACAATAATGCATATGAAATGCGCGTGACCCAAGATTTGAACTCTTTCGGTGAGATTGTATAACGGATGTGTTCGATTTGTGTTTAAATTATC
>MJUT01052345.1:0-67212 GCA_002080005.1 Gigantidas platifrons
TTTGGCTTGACGAGACTGGTGCTTCATTCTATCCATGTTTCATTTCAAATGGTTTAGTTGTTTCAGAGAAGGATATTTATTTTTATTTTAGCAAATGATTCTATGTTACATTTGTTATGCTGTAGTTCATGTGTAATTTTCTTAGGGACCATCCAATGATCATTCATATACAAAGTAGGTTTAACCAAGATTTATCACACTCAAGGCTAACATGATAACCATGGAATGATGTTGTCCAAATTGACAATAAAAATCCACTAACATTGTACAGGGTAATTTCAGAAACTTTCTGCCAAATTAAATATTTGAAATACAATTACAACCAATGGATAACATTACTGGTCCTAACTGTTGATTTAAGTTGTTAACTTTATTATGAAGTTATCAATAAATAGTCTGGCTGAATAGTAACTGGGAGGCTTAAGAAGATCTTCATTCAATTATTTTTAATAAGGAAAGACCAGTAATACTTTGAATACTAATATCTACACATACAATTTTGTGGGACCTCAGGGTAGCATTTCTTCCAACTTAGGTTCCAATTGCTCATCTGGTTTCGGGGAAAAAGATTGCAATATGGAAAGCAAATGAATGTGGTGATACAGGGGCCAACGACTATGACAGATTCCATTCGAGGACAACATATCACATTACACTAAACGAATTTGATGATTATGACAGATTCCATTCGAGGACAACATCTCATATGATGCTAACGAATGTGATGATACAGGGGCTAACGACTATGACAGATTCCATTCGAGGACAACATCTCACATGACACTAACGAATGTGATGATACGGGGACTGGCGACTATGACAGATTCCATTCGAGGACATCTCACATGACGCTAACGAATGTGATGGTACGGGGACTGACGACTATGACAGATTCCATTCGAGAACAACATCTCACTTGACGCTAACGAATGTGGTGATACGGGGACTGACGACTATGACAGATTCCATCCGAGGACAACATCTCACATGACACTAACGAATGTGATGATACGGGGACTGACGACTATGACAGATTCCATTCGAGGACAACATCTCACATGACGCTAACGAATGTGATGATACCACAGGCACTCGAATTCCGGACCCCCTTTTTTCCTCATTTGGTCCCTCCCGCGATTATGGTATGGATCTTTGTCTGGAAGTATATCTTTGAGCCATTTATCCATATTTTACAACATTTCATGTTACAACTCTCTCGTTCTACTAACTTTTGTTTCTAGGTCCAGCTGCCGTTTTACTCAGGTTTATTTAAGTAAAACGGCAGCTGGACCTAGAAACAAAAGTTAGTAGAACGAGAGAGTTGTAACACGAAATCTAAAATATGGATAAATGGCTCAAAGATATACTTCCAGACAAAGATCCATACCATAATCGCGGGAGGGACCAAATGAGGAAAAGGAGGGAGGGCCGGAATTCGAGTGCCTGTAGCAAATACCAATTTTATAGTATTTGGCTCGACTCGACCGGGGCTTCATTCTATCCATGTTTCATTTCTAATGGCTAATATTTAGTTGTTTCAGAGGATATTTTTAGCCGAGTTGCAGTCAGCTCATGTTTTTGCGAAAGGCGGGTGGGCGTAGTTAGTCTATCTTCGTTAACGCGATAGCGCTCTTAGTTTTTGGCCGATCAACATAATTTTTGGTAGGAAGCTATATTATTTAGAGCGAGCTCGAAATTCAGATTAATCTATTGTTTTTTTCTTGTAAAATCATGGGTTTTTTTGTGTGTGTTTTTTTTTTATAGAAAAAGTACATATTTTGAGAATTACACATTTCTCTGAAACTACAAAAGATAGAAACTTAATATTTGGTATGGGTGGAGATGCCAATGTGAAGTTGTGCATTCAGCATTTTTTTTATCCCCGGGGCTCAGCCACAACCCACCGGGAATCTGTATAAAAAATGTGACCGAGATCCCCACCCTAAACCATATATATTTATGATCAGGGTGACTAGGCAAATTAAATACATCATAGCTCAGGCCCCGGGGTCATACACCCCTACCTGAAGTTAACTTTTTAATGGTTGAGATCCCCACCCCTAAACCATATATATCTATGATCAGGGTGACTAGGCAAATTAAATGCCTTATAGCTCAGGTCACGGGGGGTCATACTCCACCCCTACCTGAAGTGAATTTTTTAATGGTTGAGATCCCCACCACTAAACCATGTATATTTATGATCAGGGTGAATAGACAAATTAAATGCCCCAAGAGTTGAGGTCAGGGGTCATCTCCATCACCTACTGGAAGCTTTTTTATAGTCGAGTTGACTTGTTTATTCTTTAGTTTCTTACTTATTTATAAAACAAGACCAAATGATTTTGACTTGCAACTCGGCTGTTGCATCTCTGGCGCTTTCTCGATTTTATTTTTATTTTAGCAAATGATTCTATGTTACATTTGTCATGCTGTAGTTCATGTGTAATTTTCTTAGGAACCATCCAATGATCATTCATATACAAAGTAGGTTTAACCAAGATTTATCACACTCAAGGCTAACGTGCATGATATATGATAACCATGTACTGATGTTGCCCAAAACTGACAGTAACAAGAATTCTGAGAGTATTGCACATAGCAATACATTGTCCCCTACCGGCCGCAAAAATCAGAGGATCTACAATATTAGAAGTATCACCTTGCAGTGACTAGATTTTAAATTAAGTCAATATCTCGAAGGATGTTAAAAAAAAGTCCGGACAACTTAAAATAGAGAACAAAAAATAGTTCAAGGGCCATAACTCAGCCAAAAATCATTCGACCGGAACGAAATTCGAACTTAAACTGTAACTCATCTAGATATAGCCACATAACTAATATCAAGTCAATATCTCAAAGGACGTCAAAAAAAAGTTCAGACAACTTAAAATTTGAATAAAAGGCCATTGGCCACTGGTCCCCCGACGCCAAGGTTACATCGTAAGATTAAATTTTGAAACTACTGTAAACTAGAGGGTCAGGGGAGCCTGTATCACTCATAATTCTGAAAGGGGACCATCCAAGGACCATTTTGAAGTAAAAAAAGGGGAGTAACTCTGGTTAGATTTGTCGAAAAATCATCATTATCGAACTTGACCTAGATATTCATGAGATACACTTACATACCAAACCTAGTTTCAATCTGACTTTTTGTTCACAAGTTAAAATTTGGAAACCAAAATATTAGCAATTTTGAAGTATAAAAAGGGATGTAACTCTGGTAAGATTTGTCGAAATATGATCGCTATCGCACTTGACCTAGATATTCATGAGATACACTTACATACCAAACCTAGTTTCAATCTGACTATTTGTTCCCAAGTTATCATCTGGAAACCAAATATTTAGCAATTTTGAGGTATAAAAAGGGGCACAACTCTAGTAAAAATTGTCGAAAAATTGTCATTATCGAACTTGACCTAGATATTCATAAGATACACTTACATGCCACACCTAGCTTCAATTTGACTTTCCATTCACAAGTTATCATCTGGAAACCAATTCGGGACACACGGACAAACCATAAAAAGGGATGTAACTCTGGTAAGATTTGTCGAAAAAATGATCGCTATCGAACTTGACCTAGATATTCATGAGATACACTTACATACCAAACCTAGTTTCAATCTGACTATTTGTTCCCAAGTTATCATCTGGAAACCAAATATTTAGCAATTTTGAGGTATAAAAAGAGGCACAACTCTAGTAAAAATAGTCGAAAAATTGTCATTATCGAACTTGACCTAGATATTCATAAGATACACTTACATACCAAACCTAGCTTCAATCTGACTTTTCATTCACAAGTTATCATCTGGAAACCAAAAAGCACACGGACGGACGACACCCATTTCTATAGTCCCCTTCGACGAAGCGCTGGGGGACAAAAAAAAAATACAAGTTCAAGGGCCATAACTCAACCAAAATTTATTCGACCGGAACGAAATTCGAACTTAAACTGTAACTCATCTAGATGTAGCCACATTCTAAATATAAAGTCAATATATCAAAGGACGTAAAAAAAAAGTCAGGAAAACTTAAAATTTGAACAAAAAATACAAGTTCAAGGGCCATAACTCAGCCAAAGGTCATTCGACTGGAACGAAATTCACACTTAAACTGTAACTCATCTAGATATAGCCACATACCAAATATCAAGTCAATATATCAAAGGACGTCAACAAAAAAGTCCAGAAAACTTAAAATTTTAATGTGACGGACGGACGGACTATAGTCCCCTTCGGCTTTGCCGGTAGGGGACTAAAAACCCACTAACATTGTAGAGGGTCATCTAAGGAACTTTCTGCAAAGTTAAATATTTGAAATACAATTACAGCCAAAGGATAACATTACTGGTCCTAACTGTTGATTTAAGTTGTTAACTTTATTATGAAGTTATCAATAAATAGTCTGGCTGAATAGTAACTGGGAGGCTTAAGAAGATCTTCATTCAATTATTTTTAATAAGGAAAGACCAGTAATACTTTGAATACTAATATCTACACATACAATCTTGTGGGACCTCAGGGTAGCATTTCTTCCAACTTAGGTTCCAATTGCTCATCTGGTCTCTGGGAAAAAGATTGAAATATGGAAAGCTAATGAATGTGATGATACAGGGGCTGACGACTATGACAGATTCCATTCGAGGACAACATCTTACATGATGCTAACCAATGTGATGATACAGGGGCTGATGACTATGACAGATTCCATTCAAGGACAACATCTCACATGACACTAACGAATGTGATGATACAGGGGCTAACGACTACGACAGATTCCATTCGAGGACAACATCTCACATGACACTAACCAATGTGATGCTACAGGGGTTAACGACTATGACAGATTCCATTCGAGGACAACATCTCGCATGACACTAACGAATGTGATGCTACAGGGGTTAACGACTATGACAGATTCCATTCGAGTACATCCTACATGACGCTAACGAATGTGATGATACAGGGGCTAACGACTATGACAGATTCCATTCGAGGACAACATCTCACATGACACTAACGAATGTGATGATACAGGGTCTAACGAATATGACAGATTCCATTCGAGGACAACATCTCACATGATGCTAACGAATGTGATGATACAGGGGCTGATGATTACTATAGATGTAACTTGAGGACAACATCTCACATGACCCTTTGGGCCATGCATGTGATCTATAATGTATTCACACTCTGTGTTTACTAACTACTCAAATTATAATTATTTAATCAAGGATTTATTTTCTTAATACATGTATATCTATAGTAAAAAATTATCCACCAATTAATAATTCCTTTTTTACCAAGAAACACAACACTTTATCTTTCTAAAAAAAAATGGTTCATTCATATTTCTTCCTTTTTTCTGTCATTAATATTTCTTCCTTGTTGTATCATTCATATTTCTTCCCCTTTTTGTGTCATTCTTTTTTCTTCCTGTCTGTATCATATTTATAAAACATCAAAGTAAAAAAGTACTGATTGACATAGTGTATTTGTAAAATGTCTGCTATTTTAGAAAGAAAGTGTCCTGAAATTTTGGAAAAAATTGGATGCACTTTTGGTAAATCTAAATCAAGTAACTTTAAACCAACAAATCCTGCACAACTTAAAAGTGACATGATAAACAGGTACTTGCAATCACTTGAAGGGTATTTTTGGTAAGCCTGGATGGCTCCTACAACTGCGATTATAATATGTACTGCTAATGCTATTTCAAATCCTACACCTGTGAATAAAGTTAAGGAGTAGCTAACAATAGAAAATATCATGCACTGAAGTACAAAAACATAATTCCAGCCTGATGTTAGGTAGTTCCCCCACACAAAAACCCACATGAAAAATGGTAACGTAAACCATTGATCAAGAACAGCGAATCTGTGTAGCTGAGTGAGTATTCTTAACAACTGCATTGGTCCATAACAGCCAGCCATGAAATTAAAAATGTATGACACATAGGAGTCTATCAACCCTATTCTCTTTGCCTGGAATGCAGCAGATGTATATGCACACCAATAGGCTCCCATGATCACATATCCAAAGTTGACTCCTGAATTCAGAGGCATTTTTATCCATTTAGGAAGCAATTCTTTCATTCCAAGACTTGGTCTTTCTGCATAATGATGAATTCCATTTTCTGTGACGACTGAATCAAACAGACCCATGTATACTATGTAAATGATAGAACATGACGGTAACACAACACTTACAAATGCCTTTGACATAACTATATACATATTGGACTCTGAAAAATACAAAACAAAGTAAAATGTTTAAGAATATGCAAGAATATATTACCTACAACATGAAAGTCCTTTTTGTTGAGATTGTGTCAAATGTCACACATTGTAAAACTTTATCAGATCTTGATATTAACATAATACATGTGAATTATTATTAGAATCCTCTTAAAAAGGAGCATCAACAACAAATTTCTTATTTCTGTTATAATAAAAGTTTATCCTTAAACATAAGTATGACGAGCAAATATCTTTTATAAACAAAAGTACAGAGGTTTCCGAACTATATACAATGCAGTATATGCTCATTACATATACATGTATGTGCAGAGTATCCAATTATTTTGGTCAATACTTTCTAATATTAAGATTCTTGACTTCTCTTTTTCTCAGAAACCACACTACCATCTGGACCAAACTTTGGTAGAAATGTTACTGGAATGATCCTTAATATTGTTTGTAAATTTAGTTCAATTAGAAAATTCAACATAGCAGCTTTTGGACCAATTATGTTATATGACTGGTTAAATTTGGAAATATGGAAGTGTTGCTTAAATAATTTTTTTTTGTAGATTGGATATCCTAGACGTCTGCCACTGCTAGACAAAGTTTAATAGGCTCCTATGATGACAATATCTTGGATGAAGGGCCAGACTGGCTGACACACATTTGAAAGGCCACCAAACCATCCCAATCATGTTTTAATTAATTTGGCTAAAAGATTTTAGATGCAAAGATTTGTAAATGTCTTACTCTAAAAATAAACCCCAACTTGCATATTAGGTAAATTTTCAAAATTTTTCATTTCATGGAAAATCCAGAATATATGTTAAAAAATTGTGTTGATACAGTGTAAATATCAGCTGATTCCAGCTGAACTGTTTTTGCCATTTAAAGAAATATTTATTTTTAGTAGTGCAACCCAACATGGATGCAGGATGCTGCAGGATCAAGACGAAAAAGGGAATCTTTGTAGAGGATCTCACATACGTTATCTGTACTATGTTGAAAATCTTTTGAGCTTAAAGTTTCTGAGGAGAAGATTTTTACAATTTCAACCATCAAGAAACAAGAATAGTCAATGGTGGACATGTTTTCGCAGTATTAAGATTAAATGAGGAATCTTTGTAAAGGACCTGACAAACAATAGTTTGTACTAAGTTACAAATCATTTGGAATAAAATGTAGATATCAAATTTAGTGCACACGACATGTTATACTTTCAGAGTAGACAATTTTTAAAGTTTCAGCCAATGAGAAACAAGAATTGTCAATGCTTCTTTGTTTGATAAAGATATAATGAGGAATATCAGTAGCAGACCTGACAAACATAATTTGTACTAAGTTACAATCATTTAAATTTGTAGTTTTTTAAGATTTAAAAAATTTCCTCCATTCAGATATAAGAATTGCCCCATGAAATATGTTTTTGTCGTATTAATGCGAAAAAATGAATTCCTATGGAGAACCAAACATACATTATTTGTACCACTTACAAATCATTTGGACATTTAGTTTCAGAGAAGAATCTGAAAACTTCAGCCAATTAGAATCTACAATTATATTGTCCGTGGTGGCCATATTATCTGCTGGATCAAAGCAAAATGAGGACTTTTTGAAGAGGACATCAAAACATAATTCCTGTGAAGTATTGGTTCAAAAGATTCAGTGGATTCAGAGGAGTAGATTATAATGTAACATAAGACAGATAGATGACCCACACCAACTCCTGACAAAAAGATGATATGACATTTGGCCAGGTGTGCTAATAAGTTCTTATATACCTTTATCAACGATACCTTTTCCTACAATTTTGTCTAATAATTTCTCTTTGGAATCTGGACCATCATCTTCACTGACAGGTTTCTTTGATGTCATTTTCTTAATTTAGCTCTGAACAGCTTCAGTATCCTAATTTCAAACTGGAAAACAAATTAAAATATTCAAATACATTTCAAAACTAGGAAGAACTGTTTTAGACACCTAGATGTCTCCCCTTAATGCAGCCATCTGTACAACAATAAGTTACACATTATGAGTTAAATGATACTATTTAAAAAAACAATTATTTGACCTTGAGGTCAAAGTCCCACGAAGGTCATTACGGTACACAACACACCGCCTTATGGTCATGCACCCACATACCAAATATCATTGACCTATCTCCAAAGACAAAAATGTTATGGCCCGGACAAGAAATTACTACCGGGTATTTAAAAAACAATTATTTGACCTTGAGGTCAAAGGTCAAGGTCCCACCAAGGTCATGTGGCCATCTGTACAACAATAAGTTACACATGAGTTGAATGATTCTATTTAAAAAACAATTATTTGACCTTGAGGTCAAAGGTCAAGGTCCCACAAAGGTCATTATGGTACGCAACACACCGCCTTATGGTCATGCACCCACATACCAAATATCATTTACCTATCTCGAAAGACAAAAATGTGGCCTGGACAAGAAAATACTATTTAAAAAAACAATTATTTGACCTTGAGGTCAAAGTCCCACGAAGTTCATTATGGTATGCGACACACCACCTTATGGTCATGCATCCACATACCAAATATAATTGATCTATCTGGAAAGACAAAAAAGTTATGTTCCGGACAAGCTTTGCTGAGAAGAAGCAGAAGCGGAAGCAGAAGCAGAAGAAAAAATCAGACTAAAACAATATTTCTCCCTTCGTTCGAAGGGGAGACATAATAAAATAAATTAAATGTTTTAAAGAATACTGTATATGTTACTGATTATACATATATCTGATTAGTTCAATTTCATGATTTTAATATTTAAACAGAAATATCATCATGTGATCATATAACACCATTAATATTCAATTACAAACTACATAAACATTCTCTTCTACATAATAAATAGTTTCAATATTATTTACTGCAATTTTAAATCTTATAAAAAGAATTTCTTCATGGTTTTGTTACTTATTCAATCAAACTATATGGTATTTGCCAAGACCTGATTTTTTTTACCAAAGAAGTGAGGCAATTCTACATGCTGACTGAAAGTTACAATAAGAAACTAGAGACTACCAGGAGCCTGTAATCACTCACCTGGTTTTCAAGTGACTTCTTAAGTTTATAGAAAATGGGAATGTCACAAATAATTTTGAAAGTGGACGGTAACCAAAGATCATATCAGCTCAAATGTTTGAGCAGAAGATTTTGATTTTATAATATGGCTAATCGGGATAAATTTGCTAGAAGAAAACAGAAGCCATGTTAAGCTACTCAATGCCATATAGCTGCAATTAAAATTTGAGCTCAATTTGACTTATAAAGCAGCAATTGCAGAAATTTCTATTTTTAAGGAACAGTAGCAATCTTGAATGGAGGATGGAGCTGTTGGATATAATTTTGAAAGAGGAACACCCAAGGCCAAATTTGGTTAGATTTGGTCGAGTAGTCTCAGAGGAGAAAATTTAAATGTTAAAGTTTGTGACAGACGGATGACAGATGCCAAGTGATGGAAAAAGCTCACCTGGCCAAAATGGTTGTCATGTTTTCCTCATCATAACCAAATAAAATGACACGAGGAATTTATGAAAAGGACCTTCCAAACATCATTCCTGCATACTTCAGGATTAGAAATTTATAGAAATGCAGAGAATATCCAACTCTACACACAGAAATTAAAGTAAAGGAACAGCGCTTTTATTGCTGTTCTACATTTCAGTCACTGTAGGGTTTTCAATAATGAGCCTTGTCTGCAGTCGAGTAGTACTCATTACGTCTGTCGATAAACATTATCATAATATTTTGGCATCTTTATCGTTTTTATGTAATCTTGTGCATATAATTTTATTTCTCAGACATAGGCTGTCACTAGTGGGGGTCCTAAAGCAATCATGCTTAAAATTTGGCAAAATCACACTTCACGCTTAGATATTTGGATATTTCATGTTTCACGTATATCTGCATGGATTGATTCCCTCTTCATAACTTCATTCAATATTGATATTTACTGATAATATTGTTTTCATATTATTTCAAACGGTTATCCAATTAAGAATATCGCTGCCCTGGTTAAATTTTAATTTGTCAGAGAGTATAGCGTAAAACACGTACAAACTAATGATTTTTCACGTCTATATTTTCCGTTTTTCACATGTCACGCTTCCGAAAAAAGGCCATTCATGTATCATGCTTAGACCCCTTTCAGACCCACACTAGTGTCAGCAAGAAAACAAAACATTGAAGTAATCTTAGACTTAGTCATCATTTCACCCAACATCAGATTATAAGGTTACAATCAAAACGCAACCACACAGCAAGAAAAAACTATACAGCTTGATATAAATTGAAGTGTGTTGATCGACTGAGTGGACCACAACTTGGGCATAAGTTTGCATGTTTTAAAAAAATAATAAATATTTTATAAAGTTGTTATTCTGTGACAAAAAAATCAGTGATTGGGATTAGAAAGGGCCATGCGCCATTTATCACATTCCATCTGAAAATGTCCCATTGAAATCAGAAATATTTACAAAGAATGCAAAGAATGGCCCATTGAAATTCTGAATGTCAATAGAAAATGTCCCATTATTAAAATTTTAATCCTAATCACTGAATTCACAATGTAAAAATTGAAAGTTGAAGACCCATCGCATGTATTATCAGTTTCCTCTTAACAAGAAATTACAATTAGGTCTTTGTAGCTTTGTCGCCTCTTCAGTCATTATTTATTACGTTATGTCTTATGAACATTTTCACCTCAAGTGTTTTCTTACTCGGCAGACAAAAAAATATTAGTTCCCTCCCCTTTCAAAGGCCAGGTACTTCCCTGTTCTATTTTTAGTACAATAGTAAGCGCAATAGTACCAGTCACATTAAAAACAAATTCAGAAAAATCTTTAAAAATATATTTATTGATTTATATTCATATAAAAAGCATACATAATTCGACCGGTATAAAAAAAAAAGCTTATATAGAAAAATGTTGTCATGTGATATGTAAATTTTGTTTGCACATACGGGGTAGTAGATGCATTGTGGGTGAAATTAAAAATGGCGGCACCCATATTGAAGTGGAAGAGACTAACAAATGCCTCTGGACCATGTCCAAGGCCTCGACATGGACATCGGGCAGTTGCAATCAAAGAATTAATGGTTATTTTTGGTGGAGGAAATGAAGGGATCGTTGATGAACTACATGTTTACAACACCGGTATGTTTTGTTTATGGCTCTTCGGAATAAACATGGCGGCCGCGATAACTGTCAAACTTTTTATCACGAAATTCTGTTCTAGTTTAGTAACAACAAGTGTTAATAAATTGTTTAGATTATACACTATTTGTGTTAAATATGTGGTCAGTTGAATTAGTTCATAAGATGAAAGTTCACTGATCGTATTCTTTCTTTCGAACTTTTGCGGCAAAACAAAATTAAAGATGGCGACGCCCTAGATGTACAACTCGATATTTAGTTATTGTTATTTTCAAAGGTCTTCTGGTTTTATTCGTTTTCATGAATTGCAAAATGGCAAGCATATATGTTGTTGTAATTTCATCGATATTTACAATAACGTAATTTATTTATAATATGGAAAAAGGTTCTTTCTGTGTGTTCAACACAGAGATTTGAATAAAAATGGCGGACAATGTTTGCATTACTTTAACGACTTGACGAGAATGAAATACAAATTGTATATGCTAGTCTTTTTAATCCTTTGTATTTTCCTTCTATTAAAATAATAATGAAAAATAAATATAAGGTACACTGTTGATTTTTCCTTTTAGCTTGTAAATAATTTATTTCTTTTTGAACTGGTTCCTGGTTTGTTACATACATTAACCTGATCAGAGGGGGTCAATACAGGGTAATGCAAGTTATTTAGATTGTTTTCATATTGCTTGGAATTGAGGATGAATGGATGGGTTTCTTTTAATGCTAAAGTGCTAGATTAATAGAAACAAGTGCATGCCATTCCCATATTAAATTTGAAAATAAAGACAAATCTTACATCTAGTCTAAGACTACAGTATAGAGTCAGTCATCATGAGCATCGGTCCTCCAGCCCAAGACTAGTAAAACTTTGCTGAGAAAAGTAAATATTTCAGTTTTTATGAAATAAAGTCAAGAATTTGATTTGTACCAGTAAATTCAAATTTTTATTTCGAGGGCTGTAGAGTGAAATGATGAGTTCAAAATTGTATCAATATTTTATATCTTGATTACACTAGTATTTTCAAATGGGAAAAAAAACAGTAGAATGAACAAGTTATGCAACACGATTGTGGGAAGTTGGACTGTTTTTGTATTTTCGCAAATTTGGGAGCTGTCAAAGGGTATTATTTCATAAAATGATAACAGCTCTGGCAGGGTGTACTCGATGCACATTATGTAATGAAGTTTGTTAGCAACTTGTGGCAGATCTGTAGTTTTCTCCAAGTACTCCTGTTTCCTTTTAGGATGAAATGTGGCAAGTAATTAATATTTTGCAGACTTTTAAAAGAGTATAGTATTTTTTTTATTTTGCAAGCTTTCCAATGTTCCTTGAGAAACTGTTTATTAAAACAGCTATTACCCTACATTGTACATGTAGATTATTAACATTTTACAGGAAGAGCATGTTGAAGTCTAGTCATCATTCTGCATCCATCATTATCCCCCTTTTTTAGTTCACCTGGACCAAAGGTCCATGTGAACTATTGTCATCACTTGGCATCCGTCGTCTGTAAACTTTTCACATTTCAAGCTTCTTCTCTGAAACCACTTGGCCAATTGGAACCAAACTTAGCAGGAATGTTCCTTGGAGGGTCCTCTACAAAGTTTTTGTTTTTCGTTCCAGTTGGATATTCTACATGGCTGCCAGGGCCAATAATATGCTCTGATTGTCTGAAATTTCAAAGATCTTCTCTGAAACTAATGAACTGACTGAACCCAAACTGTAAATGAATGATCATTGGAATGTCCTTTACCAAGTTTCTGTATTTTATGCCGATCGGAAATCCAAGTTGGTCACCACCGCAGGACATAAATTAACATTGGACCCTATGGGAAAATGTTCAAATGTCTTCTTCTCAGAAACTACAAATTTGATTAAAGCCAATAAGTACATGAATGGTCATTGGATGGTCCTCTACAAACTTTATGTTTTTTGTTCCGATATGAAATTCAAAATGGCGGCTACGGCAGGACTTAGGTTAACATTGGACCCTATGGGGAAAATGTTTCAAAACGCTTCTTCTCTTAAACCACTTGGACAATTGAAACCAAACTGTCCAGGAATAATCATTTGAAGATCCTCTAAAAAGTTCGGGTTTTTTATGCCAATCCGAAATCCAAGATGGCTGCCACCGCAGGGGTGTGGAATTGCCATGCCCGACTCGTACATAGAACCTGCCGGACAAGTAGATTTTCCTGACTAACTTGTCCGGGGACAAGTAAAAATAAAACAAATAAAAATATTTTCTAATTAAAGTACTCTGGGAAGACAATTCCTCAAATGATATTATATCGTAAACATTGACGGTTATATAGATAAATGTTTTTTTTTATTGGAAACGATCACGTTAGTGTTCCGAAAGCAGCTAAAAATAACCAGAATTGTACAAGTTCTAAGTTTAGTATTGCGACCCGATTGCAATGATAATTGTACTGCATTTACTTAACGATAACCGGGACCGTGTAACAGGTTTTTACTGGAGTTCCGAATGTGACGTTTCCTTGCTTGTCCATAGCTTTTCATAAACAAACAGAGCCTTACATCCGTGAACGTATAATACAAATCGGGTTGCAGTCATTACAATGGACAAATATTTGATGATAATAAAAAAAGACTGGGAATGATTCTGGCCACAATGAACGTCACGAGAAAGTTAAACGCAAAACTCTAGCGGAAAAGGACACAAAATGTGAAGAAAAAGACCGAAGTGGCTAGCCGATTTCTCATGTTTAGTGCTGGATTCTGATGGTGTCTCATATTGAAATATCTGCAGAATATACTCTGATTTTGCTGACAAGAAATCATTAATGTTTATTGGCAAAATCGTGGACAGAATGGATACCTATCTTCCCACCAGTCATCTGCAAAGTATGAAGACACCACTAAAATTAAACTGTACATGACTGTTTTGATTGATAAATCCATTGTCAAGGTTAATCAAAATGAACTTCATTGATATGATATTTTTTTTCAACACAGCTTATTCTGTATCTAAAAACAACCAGCTACAGTACAGCTCAAGGCATAGTCTGATAAATACCTGGCATGCCTCTGATACCTGGCATGCCTGACCATGAAGTCATAAAACTGGACCCCTGTGGTCATCTAATATACAACTCATAAATTAATCATTACCGTATTTACTGGTGTATAATGCGCAGGATTTTACCCAGATTATTTATTTTGTAGGAGGGATGCGCATTATAGACAAGAACAATGTGTTTCACTCTTTTTCAGACCGGAAAATTACATGTCGGCCATTTTTTTTTCCGGTTTTTTTTTAAAGTCGTCCGTTTCGTATTTTTATATTTGACACTATCCCACAAAAATAATAAATTAAATAAAATGAGACTAATAATGTATTTATTAGTGTTGAATTACAACTATCTTGTGAAATCGTTTTTGTAAAGGTTTACCTTTGTTCGAGAATAAAATCAATACACCAATTGTATGTATTACGTGACAAGATAGTGTGACCGACCATGCGTAAAATAATCAAGACTGTGTTGCCGATAAGAATAGAATCAGTGTGTATATAAGTGTCATAATCCATTATCCACGGTATAGACTGTCAGGCTATGTTTATATAAGTAATTAAAGATTGAAATAAAAAGAAAAGAAACAATAAAATGGATTTGTCAATTTTAATCATATCAATAATAATCTGATTAACAATAAAGGTAATAATTATGAAAAAATTGTATCTAACAGCACAAATGTTTATGAGCACTAATATCAAATTTTAATGTCTTTTAACACCCATCAAATTCTTCATCTGTGTCATCGGTGTCGTCTTCTCTGTTAATTAGTAGGGTCAATTTTAAAAGATAAAAAAAAATCTGATTGTCGGCGCTCTTTGATGTATGTAACAAAAATATTTGCAACTACTCACCACAAGCATTGCAATGTTTAACAATCTAATCTAATAAGTGATAATTATTGATTGCTTTTATTTGATCTTTAATTATTATTACCGCGGAATTAATTATTATTTAATTTCGGTAAGATTCGGAATTTAAACATGTATTTACCGATGTTGTTCTACATTTCGTATCCACTACCAAACATCCGGACACAAAAAAATTGTAGGAAAACGACATATTAAAACTTAAAAGAATTAATATTTTTCAATATTATTCAAGTTTAAAGAATATAAATAGTTCGAATATTCACTCAGAAGAAGAGACAAGCTCAAAGCCATCAAAAATATATACGATTGACATTTAATTCTTACATTTCCGACCACGATTTTTTTCAAAAGTCCATGCGCATTATAGACACGAACAAGTTTTTTTCTGGAGATTTTCAAGGCCAAGAGGGGGTGCGCATTATGCACCAATGCGCATTATAGTACCCTAAATACGGTAATTAAAATATTTTCTGATGAAACCACAGGTAAAATTTACCTGTTCAACTGGGCAGGTAGAAAATACATGTACAGGAAATGATATTAATTAGTGTTTGATAACACACTAGCAAGTACAATGTAATACAATTGAGAAATTTAATTGAAATATTTCTTTTTGAAAAAAAAATATCAGCATAAATAGGGCAATATTAGTAAAAATTTAAACTATTTGTAGTAAAGAATGATTATTATTATTGTTTTTTGTCATGGAATTGTAAGAGACATTGAACTGAAAATTTAAAACAGTGCAAAGTTGTAATGTTGTAGATGTTCCTTTCATTTGCATCAATTTATGCAGAAAAAATATTTGCATTTAAAAAAAGATAACAAAATATGAGAGGTTCAGAAATTTAAATTATGAATTTACACATGTCACAGTTTAAAAAATAATTTAGTTATACTTTAACTTACATAAAATATAGTTTTGCAGTCAAAATTCAAACCTTACTGGGTACATTTGAGAAATCAAAATTTAATGATAAGGGGATTAACAATATATCAAATCAATATATTGCATTTTAATTGATTTTTTTCTTAGATCAAACATGTGCACAACCTGAGTATTCAAATGAGTAAATAGTGAAAACAGTTGTCTTTTTGAAATAATAATTAGACATTTTACATAAACAATTATCATGATTATGGTATCTTTTGATCTTTATTCACTTTTACAAATAAAAAATAAAGTTATCTTTAATGAGGCTTGATTAATTATGAATGTCTAAATGTTGTGTGAACATTTCAGTTGTCAAATAGTTGTAAGGCTTTAATTTATTGTATAAACATCTAATTTCATATGGAAATTTTATAAAAAAAAATTATGAAAAATGTCCTAAAAATTAAATATGTATGATAAAATAATTATTGTAACATAATAACAATTTTAAAATCTTTTTAGACATTTTGGGAAAAACCTAATATTCTGCAGTAGACATTTTGGGAAAAAAAACAGTAGACATTTTGGGCATGGACCGTTACATGTATACTGAATAAACTGATGTGAAAAAATATCATGGTTCTTTTATAAGTTGGTATGACAAAATTAACCATGCTCATCTAAAGATATCATTCTGTCAAACTTACAGGAGTGGACATCCTCTATAAAGGAAGTTTGTCATGTTCCAAGGGCTGACAGAATATTGTTCAATAAACAACTCTTTACATGTTTATGACACTCACTACTGCATTTACAGGAAACAATTAAAATTTAATTTTATATGGATTATAAATTTATGACAAAATATTCTTGCAAATAAAAGTTTTAAGTTTTTTTTTACATGTTAAAAATGGCATTGTGTTTTGCAACATTAAAAATTAAGTTAATTCTTATATCATATTTATTGACATATTGACAAAAGTTATCAAAATAGTTTCAACATTAAAGTGCTATCAAAACAAATTAGATAAAAATTAAAGAGACTTTGTTACTCAAGTCTTTTGATTGATTAAAAAGAAGTAAGGTAAATAATACAATTAACATTTGTTGAGTATTAATTATCATTAATGATTTGTAGGTGTGTGTAATTAGTAAAGAAATTCAAAGTACTATTAAAAATTATTTTCATATGGTTTATAAATTTATGACCAAATATTCTTTACCTAGGAATTGATTTTAATCATTAAAAATATTAGAAGTCGTAAGTCCTAAGTTTATTGATTCACCAATCAAGACCCCACAGGGGGCATATACAATATGAAATCAGCTCTAGTGTTCTTTTTATGTATTAATTTTAGACAATTTTCTAGTAAAATTTTATTCAAATTTAGCTTAATAAAAGCTAAAATTCTTGAGCACAAAAATATTGAAATGTTTGACAATTAAGAGTGTGGTTTCTAAACAAAGGACATCTGACAAATTGTTTCAAAACTTGTGAAAGTTGACTGACAAAGCCATTCAAAATCCCTAATTAATCCAAATACTTTCATTTCATTTGTATGTCCAATATAACACAATAATAATGAGATTTGATCTACACAATCTATATAATTAAGAATCCACACAATCAATTTTGATAAAATTAAAATGCAAAATTGTTGCAATCAAAAGATTTTGCTTTGAAAATCTTTCAAATTTTTTTTTCTTCCTTCAATTATTTATTATTTGTTTTTTTTTGTTTGTTAATTTAAAAGTGTAATTGATTGGAATTGAATAATGGAGTAGCCTTAAAAACCTTGTTCAAACAATAGATTACATGCAAAATGGATAAACCCAAATAAGAACCAATCAACTATTTACTCAAAAAAAGTGGTTACACCTCCAAGCCCATCACAGGTACTCGAAAGTTGTATAAAATGAGGCATTGATCACTCCCATATCATTGTTTATGGCAAAATTAAAAACTAAATTAATTTTTATATCATGTTTATTGACAAAAGTTATTAAAATAGTTTCAACATACAAAACAATATAAAAGTGCTATCAAAACAAATTAGATGTTGATTAAAGGGTCACCGATTAAAGATACTTTGTTACTCAAGTCTTTTGATTGATATTAAAAAGAAGTAAGCTAAATAATACAATTAACATTTGTTGACTATTTTCCCAATAATTATTCCAACAAAATTAATAATATAAAAATATTAAAGGTCCACATGAAAGCTTCATGGGATTTTGAAAATTCATTAAATGAAATTTGTTTCAAATGCTTTATTTTTTTAATGTAATTCCCAATATAAGCCCTAACTTTTTTTTTATTTTGTGCATAATTTTCCAATCTTATTCTCAATGAAAAAATTCATCTGAAAATATTCTTCATATACATGTAACTTATAAAATACAAAGGTAAGTCACCTGTGAGTGATGGTTTTACCTGTACATGTAATTAGTCATTTCCTGTTGTATATTGGAACCACAGGTGATACTGTGGAGATGGGTTAATCACAAAGCAATAAATACCTGGCATTGGATGCCAGGTATGAGGCATGCCAGGTATTTATCAGACTATGCCTTGAGCTGTACTGTATTCTCTGACTGCATATTCCTATTTGAAATCCAAATTAAGATGGCCTTCATTTGGGCAGTGATCACTTAGGCAGAGATGTTTGTGTTAACTTTATTAAAACTATATTTCAAATTTTACGCAATGATGAAATAGACAATATAAACAAGTTCAAGTTAGCAACTGTGTTTATAAGTATCAAATGTTTGTACAAAAAACAGGACAAGTAGGATTTTGTCCGGACAAGTAACTTTTTTCAGATGACTTGCCCGGGGACAAGTAGAACATTTCATTATTTCCACACCCCTGCACCGCAAGACATAGTTTTTACATAGGACCAATTGGTTCTTTTTATAACCAGATGAACGATACAGGCTCTTGAGAGCCTCTGGTTTACGTATTAAATTTCCTGAAGTACATTTGCCAAATATAAACGAAATCTGTCTTACCTAACAACTATGTTTGTAGTCAAATTGAATGTTAATGATAATAAATAGATCATTTATAACCTGGTAAGTGATACAGGCTTTGGTGAGTAGTAGCGAATCTGTCATTTTGGTAGGTACCGGGTACATCCACTCTCATTTAGGTACCAAACAGAAAAACCATGAATATTTTCTTTTAGGTCTTAATTAAATGACATGTTTATTCCCCAGCAACAAATCAGTGGTTTGTGCCAGCTGTCAGAGGAGATATACCACCTGGGTGTGCTGCTTATGGTTTTGTTTGTGATGGAACCAGAATCCTGGTGTTTGGTGGAATGGTGGAGTATGGGAAATATTCCAATGAATTATATGAATTACAAGCTAGCAGATGGGAATGGAAACGACTAAAACCAAAGGCACCAAAGAATGGAGTTCCTCCATGCTCAAGACTTGGTTTGTTAACATATCTGGTTTTTTTACCAGCTTTTTAATAATTTTGATCATTTAGTTAAGTTTGTATTCTTTGTAAAGAATATCCCTCTTGAGTTATTATTCTAATACTGTAACCACATTTAAATGTTTGAGAAAAGAATAGCACAAGAAAAATAAGTTGAATTAATTGGAAGAAAAAAACAATGTATAAGTTTTAGCCAGGGGGGTATGTGATACTGGTTAATTAAACATTTTTGTCCACAGAGTAGACACAAGCTAGCTTTTTGAGGTTTTTTCTTTATTTCTAGAATAGAATGAATTATAAATTTATGTTTTGTTTATGACTGAATGGTGACTTTTTGATGATAGATATCATCATGTAGTTATAGAAATGATGATTACCTATCTTTTTTAAATTTTTTAACAGGACATAGTTTTACACTTCTTGGAAACAAAGCCTACTTGTTTGGTGGTTTAGCTAATGATAGTGAAGATCCAAAGAACAATATACCAAGGTATCTATTTTATTCATTGAAGACAGTAGACATTCCACCAATTTAAAAAAAACAGTTTATATATTAAACCAACCATTACAATATTTCAGCTTTATTGTAGTATGAGAAAAGATTGTATACCATGTTAAAATTCCATCTGACACACACATGGTTACTACAAAGAGGCTTTATGAAATTTCAGCCAATCAGAAAGAATAATTGTCCATCAGTATGATAATGTAGTTACATTGTTGGCTCTTTTCCTTTTTCTATCTGAATAATTACAATTAATTGATTTATTAGCTTGCATGGGTACATATTAGTCATTGGAATAACTTTACATCTGTTAAAGAGGTGGATGTATGGTAGTTAGATTTACAACTACCTATGCAATCAGTGCATATCACCACTAATGTGATTTCAAATTCCGCTCATGGAGAGGTGTACTCGATTCAAGTTTATGTGATAAAGTTTGTCAGTGGTTTTCTCCAGGTACTTGAGTTTCCTGCACAAAGAAAGCTGAATGCCACAATATAACTGAAATATTGAAGAAATTGGTGTTAATATCATAAATTGACCCAAACCCTACATCTGTTGATTTTATTCAAATTGCATATAAGCCCCAAGTAAATTTTTGGGGGTAAAGTAAGGGGTTTCACAATGGAAATTATAGCACTGTGATCTGATAGTGATACTAAAGAAATCTTGCAAGTCAAATCATACTTGATTTATATTTTCAGATACCTTAATGATCTGTACACATTGGAAATGAAGCAGAATTCCAGCACAATGTCATGGGATGTGCCACCTATAGTTGGTCAGCCTCCACCCCCTAGAGAATCTCATTCTTGTTGTGGATATACAGAGAAAGATGGACGTCGTCCAAGACTTCTGATTTATGGTGGCATGAGTGGTTGTCGCCTAGGAGATTTGTGGCAGTTAGAAATAGGTAAAAAAAAAAATATATGTAAGGCCATGCAAAGTTAATTACTTGGTTCTCAGGCCCTTTTTTGTCAAAATTGATGAGGGAGGGCGGCATTTTTTTTTATCCTTTTACTGCTGTAAAAAGTGATGAGGGAGGCATTTTTTCTTCTTTTTTTTTGTGAAAAATATGGCAATGTATAAATCTGTTCATTACTTTATTGAAAATTTCAATTTTATTTCTTCCGATGGTGGCAGAAACATCACAAGTGGTTAATTTTTATGGAAACGTCCAATCCGCTGGTCCCAACGTACCATTTTTTTTATCTCCGTAAACAATTCCAATAAGGTACAAGCTTCAGAGAAGCCCCCTATTATGTTTTCTGGTAAAACTGGCAAACATTTGTGCCGAATTTGCACAGAAACGATTGACATTTTGTCTAAATGTCAAACGGAAACACGTTTTTTATTTATACATTGTCATAACAATGCTTTTAATCTCATTGAAGCATGATGCGTTTTAAAGCGTTTCACCGACCACGCGATATAAGAGAAAAACGAATGCGGTTGTTTTTTCCGTATGGACAGCGCTACCGCATTAAAATTTTTTTTTTTACTATTTTTGCAAAAAAATCGGCAATGCGGCGACGAATTTCCACATGCGGGCGGGCCTGAGAACCAAGAAATTAACTTTGTATGGCCTAATGGGTAACTTTTTTAATAATGGACCAAAAATTTTGAAATTAATTGTCAGAGTTCGTATATATCATATATTAATAAATATCTAGAAAACAAATTGTTGATTTGAAAACTGGGTTTTTAAGAATTTTTTTCTGAAGATTTATAGAAGTCAAACGGACTATGCAATTTGATGAATAAAGTCCCATAACTCTGGAATGAAAAATCGAAATTTCACCAAAAACTATACAGACCGTAAGACTATCAATTCCAATAACTGTGCGAAGTTTGAAGTGAATTGGCCAAGTGGTTCTCAATTTACACCGCGACATACGAAAAATCACCTACAATTTTATGAATAAAGTCCCATAACTCTGGAATGAAAAATTGAAATTTCACCAAAAAGTATACAGACCATAAGAATTGGCCATGGCCAAGGGGTTCTCAATTTACAGCACGACATACGAAAAATCGCCTACAATTTGATGAATAAAGTCCCATAACTCTGGAATGAAAATTCTAAATTTCACCATAAAGTATACAGACCGTAAGACCATCAATTCCAATAACTCTGTGAAATTTGAAGTGAATTGGCCATGGGGTTTTTAAGTTAGAGCGTGACATGTGAAACGGACGGCCACTCGGACATTGGTATACCATAATACGTCCCGTCATAAAGACGGGCGTATAAAAATAAATTCTGAAAGCTTATATGCCTTTAAGGATAAGTAATGGAAGTGCAAGACCTTTATTTTGTAAGAATCATCATTGTGATATGAAGATTTCAGCATTTACAAGTGAATACTGCAAGATGTGTTATGGAGAATACACTCCAACTGTAGATTATTAAAAATAAATTAATGAGACCCGTATTTACTTTTACAGATACAATGACTTGGACAAAACCGGTGATACATGGCATCCCACCATTACCCAGAAGTCTTCACTCGTCAACTATTATCAACAACCGTATGTTCATATTTGGAGGTTGGGTTCCTCTTGTAATGGATGATGTTAAAGTGGCTACACATGAGAAAGAGTGGAAATGTACAAATACACTGGCGTCATTGAATTTGGGTAAGTATAAAACTACTTCAGAAATACATCATTACTATCAAATAGTGTTAAATTATACCATGAGATGTCAAGATCAACTACATTACACTTTTTATTAAAAGAAGAACTTTTCCTCCATATGTCATTATGATTATATAGATAGGTGTGATTTATGGGAATTTATCCGTGAAATAAATTCCGGTATCTCACATGTGAGATATCAGTTTTTCCGCCATAACTACTTTTACACAATTGTAAACTGAAAAAAATTCGCAAAATGTTATTGACAACTTTGGCACATAACCAACATGACGTCATATGAAGATTTCCAGTTTGAAACATAAAGATTAGACGTTATTTGGCTTCGTGTATGCTTCAATTTTGATCAAATTTAACTAAAATAAGCTTTCAAGGTAAACATTTTGATTATTTTGTGCATTGTTGTAAATATGACATGTGGGATTTCACATTTTCAAGATGGCAGATCCTTCCAACTGAACCCGTTAGTATCATTACTCGTAGATTCATACGTGTGGAAGGAAATGTACAAATAAAAAATAATATATAAGAAATTTTGAAAGTCTGTATAATAAACAGTATAACTAAATCATACATTTTGAATATCAAAATAAGACCACTAGTGATCGAACACGCATTAATGATTTAATTCGTAGGAGGAACAAGTTCTGCCCACTCATTTAATCCTTATGCGTACTTCGGTCACTCATGGTCTTATTTTGATATTCAAAATCTACGTTTAGTTATACTATATATATTGAGAAGTTTTGTTTTGAAATATGACAAAAATTTAAATTATGATGGTCTACAATTAATGAATTATACCAACCACACAACAACAAACACTAATCTTTTGTTTTACCCCAAACTTCACAACACAGAGACAGAGGCTGATGGAAATTAAGGTATTAAGCATACTAAAGTGAAATATTTATCCCAAACATCAACACTAGAAAGTCTCTTCACTTTTAATTTGACATGATTGATGATATTGTGATATCAAATTGTGAGTTTTTAATAGAAGCAACACATTTCGATGAGAGATCTAAATCTTCTGAACACTTTAAAAGTAATATTATCTTGCTTTATCTTTTCTCTATACATGTTTTTTCTTCTTTTTACATATTTTGACCCCGCACTTTAAAATATGTATTCTGTTCTGACACACATTTTACATGTATTCTTAATTCAGATACAATGACATGGGAGCCACTAGCCATGGAAGTCTTTGAAGATGCCCTCCCTAGGGCTAGAGCTGGACATTGTTCAGTAGCTATACATACCAGACTATATATATGGAGTGGTAGAGATGGTTACAGAAAGGCCTGGAATAATCAGGTAGTTAAACATTAATATGAATAACTAATCTGTTGGTGACACATTATATACTGGTGAAATTTTTATCAATCTCAAATAACTTCATCATATCTCTTAAAAAGGTTTGTGTCTGAGACATACCTAGATATACACACAAAATTTATGAAAATGATTTTGAATTTATTTCTGCAAAAATGTTGGAAAAGTTTGATTATTGGCATTATGATGTCTATCAGATACAACTTTATGTTGGGTTTATGGTGTTTAACGGTCAGTTTTATTGGTGGAGAAAACCAGAGCCACCTGTCACAAGTCACTGACAAACTTAATCACATAATGTTGTATCGAGTACACCTTGCCATGAACAGGGTTCGAACTCACAACTTTAGTGGTAATAGCCACTGATTGCACATGTAGTTGTAAATCCAACTACCTTACGACAGCTCTTACAACATATTAAAAGTATGTCAGTGACAATATTATTGTTGAAAAAGGCATTAAACACTTATATTATGTAATCTGTTTTATTGTTTCAGGTTTGCTTTAAAGATTTATGGTTTCTAGAAACAGGTATGTATAAATCTAATAAACTGAATATAAAATTAAAAATTATACATTTATTGACTGGTTTGAGAGTAATAGGAAGTATATTGTTCCCCGAGACATTCATTGTTGAATAGTTCAGTACCAGTAAATAGACTATTTATAAACTTCTCTTTTTAATAGGAAGACTTATACTGAGCTATAATAGTCTTATACATTAAAACTAAAATATATTAGAATTGATCAAGACAGTAAAATTGTAATGTTCTAGAAACTTTTATCATACATTGTATTTGGGAAAGCCCTTGCCAAAAGATATGAAACCTTTTTAGGTATCTCTTAATAAAAATAATAATAAATACAGACTTTCATATGATCTCTTGATGCTTTATTAAAGTGAAATTTATTGTAAGGAAAATTTGGATGCATTTGACATATTATGATTTTGTCTTGTAGAAAAACCACCTGCACCATCTAGAGTTCAACTTGTAAGAGCTAGTACAAATACACTAGAAGTTTGTTGGGGGAGTGTACCAACAGCTGATGCATATCTACTACAGTTACAGAAATATGATCTTCCTCCTGCCCAAGCATTAACCCCCACAGCTGTACCACAGACTAACCCACTGGCTAAGGTATCTACAGCACCACAATCAACTACAACAGTGGTTAGACCTCCAACACAAGGTGGGTAATAGCTGTTCATTTATGTTATGGTATGGTGGGTTAAACAATTCATTTAATCATTTTATTTTAGAAGTGGAGGACTAAAGCAGTCACTTCTTCTCCAAAGTTCCACTTGTAGGGCTGACAGGAAGAATTTGGGAGACTTCTGGCAGGAATAATTATTTTGAATCAAGACCTTGTTTGGCCTCCTATATAAAGACCTCCACTTGACTATGGGTGACGTGCTTTAGAACCAGCTGTGATGTTGAGTTTTTGTAGGAATCGTCCAGTGATTAGAACAAATTTTATAGACTAAACACCAACTCATATGATACGTATATATAAGAAATTAGAAAATATAATATTTTACTAGTATTTGGTTATATGTTCCACACATTATAAATGATACTGACCCAGGAACTCTATTCTTTCGCCAACATCAGTCATCAGTTTTGATATTGTATTGTGATGTAACAGAAAGGTAGTTTACAACATTATTGTATTATTTACATATATGATGCCATGTTATTATATCTTATGGAGTAACCTTGTGATTTAACAAAGACATACCCATTGTTAGATATATAGTCATAATCTTATGTTTTCCTGTTGAAGAACTAAACTCAAAACTTCCCTATTTATTTTTTCATAAAACCTGATAAAGTTTATCTAGCACACTGATATTTATAATTCTCTGACTCAATATGTACATCTGTTGTGCAAATAAAAAAACTGGCCTCATTTCAGAAGTATATAAGACATCATTACAATTTCCTTGTATTAGATTATCTCCTTCACCAACTCCTGACTTACATTACAAGTTAACAATTTGTTCAAGGAAGTGTATCATGACAATCAGTAATTTAAATACATGCTTTTCACATGTAGATGTATGTACATATTTATTTAAATTAGGGCTAATAAAAAAACCAAAGAGAGTGAATACTATGACCATGATGTATTTTCTTTACATAACATATTTTTGTAAGTAGGTACAATGCCTTTACTTTGATTACCTGGTAATTGAGATAAATGAATGGAATAATTTTCATAAGACAATTGAATTGATTTTCTCTGAATGAATAAATTCATTAATTACATGTAGATAATAAACGATAGGGTTTATTGCATATGGCATAAATCATTCCAATCCTGGACATATACGAAATAAAATTGTCAAGACAGGATTATTAGAAGGCTATTGAATATGTGTTGTATTATTTTTTTTTTATCATCAGTCAAATTTTATTTAGTGAAAAATTAATAATTCAATGTCAGTGCTAAGTACAGTACAGTGAGAGATGTAGTATGATAAATCACTGTGATAGACACATCACCCATCTTGGATATATCTTTTGTTCTGTTTAATATATCTTCAAATTTCTTTTGTATCTAGAGTGTTACATCTTATCACCCAAAATGCATAAGAATGTAAGTAAATAGATTAAACAGACTAAAAGATATATCAGTATGACCAGGAAGAGGGATACGTCAATCACAGGCATTTATCAAGCTATGTCTCTGACTATACTGTAACATGTAATATACTTACTTATCATATTAGAATACAATCTGTTTTCTGTCTTTAAACTTTTAACTATCTTGTACCTGTCTTCTCGCTTTAGGAATAGCACACCTACGTGCAGGGGCTCTGGGTAGTGTTTCCATGGCATCACCCCAAACAATCAGAGGTAGATGATACTGCATGTTCTATATTTAGATTATAATTGTTGTGGTCAATAGGTAGTGGTATGACATGTGAAGTATAGCACCTATAATTATATATATTGTAAACTACATGTATACACAATTATTGATTATTATGAGGATTTATTATTTATTTTTTATATGATTGATGTAACATCTCAAAGATGGATACATCATACATTAAGTTAATATATTGTGAAATAAACAAGAATCAGGCTTTGGGAAGGGGAAGGGCTGTAGCTGTCTCACATTATCTTTGAAATATGAGTCATGCTATAGATCTGTGTAAACCTAATTGTGACTATATAAACATGAAGAACAAAATATATCATTTGTGTAACAGCTCCAAAAATAAAACTAAAGTAATTCTACTATAAATCTGAATGATTGTTAATCAGCAGTGTAATTAATTATGGTACAATATGAATATTATATGGCTTTTAAGAGCTTTGCATGTTAATATGCTACCAACAAATAGAAAGTACAGAAATGTCATTTGTTGTCGCATGATTCCAGCTTAATGTATGTAATGTGAATTATATCTATGTCATTGAATTAATTGTTATAAAAGATTGGTGTAGTTTACAGTAAAAACAAGATTTAAGTTCATAAATCAATTTAATGAATTATTTATTGTTATTCTTCAAGTAATTTATGCAGTTGAAAGAAGATTATGCAAAATGATTGAGATTATTATTTTATATTATATTATGGTTTTAAACTGGGTGTCAAGTTTATTTTGTGTGTTTACCTTCAATTAAATTTGTTTAAATGTTAAATGTATAATTTAAATTATAATAATTTGAAAAATATTAGTTTTCACAGAAAGTGGTAATTGAGGTTGTAAATACTATCAGTTTATGTGTTTAGTTGTATTTTTGCTACAAAAATCATAATAGCCTTCTCAAACAATTAAATACTTCTTTGGGTTACAGAGTTTGCATGAATTGGAAAATAATGATTTCATATGTATTACAATGTAAACTGAAAAAATTGCGAAATTCTATGAAATAAGTTGTATTTTACAATCACTTATTTGCTCACCTGGATTAAAGGACCATGTTAGGTATTGTCATCATTTAACATTTGTAATTATTCAAACAATCAAATGGTACCTGTATATGAATAGCCATTAGACCATCCTAACAAAAATTTCATGTTCTATGTGAGTTGAAAATCCAAAATAGCAGACACTATAGAACAGTCTTTGACTTAATTTTTTTCACCTACTTGCCATAAACCCAAATATCGAGAAAAAAATTATATTTATTCAAACAAATTCTTTCATATTTTTCACTTTTCCGAATCCAGTTTTACTTGTCCTGGGCTTCGGGCAAATGGGTTAGCGTGAAAACTGATAGGACATTAAATAACTATAGAAATATGACTACAAAGCTTTTCATCAAAAAGTACAAACTTTCTTGAACCCACACTCGTCATGAATAATAGAGGGAAACCGGTTGCGGTGACCCATTTGTTTTTATATCTATCTCTTATGTTTGTAGTTACAGCAGTACCAGCTAGACAGAAAACACCAATTACAGTTAACCCAGTAACTTCAGCCATTAGAGTGGCCACACCACAAATTGTAAACTTGACACAGGCTCAGAGAGCTAACATTGTCACCACAGTAAGTTAACATTGTTAAATTTTAAGCTATTGCAGTTCAGTGGACTAGCACTTCCTCCTAAGAGAATAAATATATAGCAGGCCCAGAGAGCTAACAGATAGTAAATCAAATAGTTTAAGCTGTTTGAAATGCTATGCCACAAATTGTAGAAGAAGAAAAAAACACTCCTTTTTACTACATGTACAATACATTTTTTGTACATCATGTATTCATTTGCATTTTCTTGTACATTGTGCATTCAAAATGTTTTAATATAATTGAGAGATCCATGTTTTGTTAAGTGGTCACTAACCAATATATTCTAGATTACCCTCATTTCACACGTCAGCATCTCCTTTTGACGTTTAAGGTCTCACCACTATTTTAAATTTCATTTTTTCTATTTGTTTGACAGGCTAGCGGAGGACAGATGACAGGAATCGCTGCCCTTGCCGCTGCAGCAGCAGCCACACAGAAAATACCTGGAACAACTGTTAGTACAAATCCACAGGTGTCTGGAATCAAAGTGGTCACACCAACAATTGTTACACCTTCAGGGATGAAAGTTACTCCTGTCCAAAACAGAACAGGTAAGTTGTTTAAATTATTTGAAGATGTCTTTTTTGTTTTCTATATTTTAGACCATTTCTCAAACAAACCTATTATGAGGACCACAACTTTGATTGAACACAAAATTTACATTCTTTTTGTGGAACAAATTTCCAAGGTGGCAAATTTAAGTTAGACCCTTATTGGTAAATTTTTTTAAAAATCTCTTTATTTGAAATCACTAAACCATTTAAAAAGAAACTTGGTTAGAATGCTTCTTATGCTCTCTAAATGGTTTTTGTTTTGATTGATAAAAACAAATTCAAGATGAGATCCATTGAAGGATGAAAATTTACATAGAATTCTATGGGAAAATAATTTATAAAATTACTTCTGGAACCATTGAACCATATAACACATGGCTGAGATGGTCATTTACAGAGTTAATTTTTAGCTCACCTGACCCAAAGGGTCATGTGAGCTTTTGTCATCACTTTGCGTCCGTCGTCGTCCGCGTCTGTAAACTTTTCATACTTTCTTCTTCTTCTTTGAAACCACTAAACTGATTTGGACCAAATTTGGCAGAAATGTTCATTGGGAGGTCCTCTACTAAATTTGTTATTTTGGTGCAGATCGGAAATCCAACATGGCCGCCAGGGCCAATAATGTGTTCTGATTGATTGAAACTTTGAAAATCTTCTTGTCAGAAACTACTTAGCCGATGGAATTGTAACATTACAGAAATGATGACTGGATGGTCCTCTTATAAATTTGTTATTTTTGTGCAGATCGCATATCCAAGATGGCCGCCATGACTCAACTTACTTTAACATTGGACCCTATGGGAATTTCACATTTTCATCTTTTTTTCTGAAACCACGAAACAGATTTGAACCAAACTTGGCAGAAATGTTCATTAGATGGTCATATACAAGATTTTTGTTTTTGGCGCTGATCGGAAATCCAACATGGCTGCCAGGGCTCATAATGTGTTCTCATTGGTCGAAATTTTAAAAATCTTCTTGTTAGAAACCACTAAGCCAATTGAATTGTGACTTTACAGGAATGATCATTGGGTGATCCTGTACTAAACTTGTGAATCGTTTGCTGATCGGAAATTCAAGATGGCCACCATGACTCGACTTAGTTTTAACATAGGACCTATGGAAAAAAAATTTAAGTCTTCTCCTCTGAAACCAGCAAGTCAATTTAAAGCAAACATGACATGAATGGTCCTTAGGTGGTCAACTTTCAAAATTATGTCCTGTGAGCCCGACCTCCATCCAAGATTGCCACAGTCAGCGGACATAGTTTTAACATAGGACCCTATGGGAAAATTGTTTAAAAGTCTTCCCTCTGAAACCAGTCAGCCAATTTAAAGCAAATATGGCATGGATGGTCCTTGGGTAGTATACTTTTAAAATTGTGTCCAGTGACTACTACCTCCATCCAAGATGGCTGCCATGAGCAGTCATAGTTTTAACATAGAACCCTATGGGATTTGAATAGTAACTTAGATGTATTCGGCATGCAGACATTCTTAAGAGGACTTAGTTATGTCAGGTGAGCGATACAGGCTCATGTGAGCCTCTAGTTTATGTATTGTTCAGTAATCCAAGATGGCTGCCACTGCAGGACAAAGTTTAACATAAGACTTTATGTGAAAACCTCTTCTTCTTTTTTTTCAATTCTTCTCGGAAATTACTAAACCATTTGAAAGGAAACTTGACCGGAATGTTCCTTGTATGGTCCTCTACCAAATTATTGTTTGTTGATCTGTTTTTGATTGTTTCCACTGAACTATTTCAGTAGCTGCCACAGGAACGACCACTCAGACTGTCAGAGTTGCCACACCAGGGACAACCATCTTGAAATCAACACCTGGATCAATACAACAGACTATTGGAGGAAAGCAAATCATCACTGTTCACAAAGCAGGTGGAGCATCTGGGACAGGACATCCTCAGATCGTTACTCTCGTCAAAACAAATCAAGGCATGCAAGTGGCAACAGTAAGTTATGCACCAATTTTTTAGCTGCTTGTAATAGATTAAAATACAGTAAATAGTTAATTACTTTATTTAATTAAATACTTTTGATTAGTAAGGGTGAGTATACAATTGTGTACTGTGGCATTAAACACCATAAACCAACCAATCCAACCAATTATGGTAAACAAAAATCTCTATTTTAAGTATTGTATAGGTAAAGTGTTCACCACAAAACTTAGAATTAAAACATTCCAAGATGAATGTTACTATTGAGAAAAAAAAACATGCCTGTCTACCCCTTACATTATGATTACATTACAGTATTTTGGCAATGTAAATATGTTAAATGAATATGTAAATATTTTTGTAGACCAAAGGTCCTCTGCCACAAGGAGCTACTATTGTTAAGTTAGTTTCAACACAAGCTGGTGTCCATGGCAAGCAAACAGCAATCATAACAACCAGTCAGCCTGGCCAAACACCATCAACTTTACTAGGAATCAGTAGTGTACAACCACAGGTATGTTTATTGTTATCAGGAACAATAATACTGTAAGGAAGTTTACATTCTCTTTACTTTATATGGACCTGGATGGTTGAGTGTTTAAGGTTGTTGACTTTTAACCATAAGCCTAAGCACCACCGATGTTGAGCCAGCTACCCAACCTGCAACACCAGAGCCTGCAGCCAAGAATACTCCAGTCAAGCATGAATTCCTACAGCATGTTCACAGACCAGTCCATGTCACAGCAACTAGATGAACAGATAGCCAAGCTGTTTTATGCCTGTAACCTGCCATTTAATATAGCGGACAACCCAGTATGGAGAGAGACCATCCAGATGCTGAGACCCGGGTACCAACCACCTAACCGCAAGGACATTGGGGGACATCTACTTGACAGAGTCCACGAGAAGATCACCACTAAAGTGTCAGCAGAACTAATTTTCTTAGTTTTATTCTAATATAATATATTTCTATTAAAATTTACAGAGTATTTAACAAATGGGCTTATACTAAATGTTAAACTATATAGCAATAAATCAGCATTATTGAAATGTTCTAATTGAATGTTGACCAGTCAGTCATTAATTCCAGGGTGGTCCATTCAATCGACCAGTAAATGCCGGTATTTACCAGTATTTACCGGTAAATACCTCCGGCATGGAAAATACTCATAAATGCCGGCATTTTGCCAACCCTGACTGATGAGATCAAGTATTCCTTGTGAAGTGTGTGTGTGTATCAGTATAGAAGTGATGTATATTAAAAAACAAAGATTACATAAATGTACCCAAGTCTTCTTCCTTATTGTTGCTAAAACAAATATTTTAGACAAAAACAATGGACCAATTTAGAAACTTCTACCGTGATCTTACTGTGCATGAACAGGATCCTTGTAAACTTTTATTTAACCAATTATGAATGGAATTACATTTCTGAATCTGGTCATTATGAAAAACATTCTCTTTTTCATACTGATTTAATTTCAAATTTCTTCTGAAATTAAAAGTTTTATTCTTATCTGTACATGGGAGTCAATTTGTAGATACTTTTATAATAATAATTTTATTGTTTACAATGTTACAACAGGCTTCATCCAATACAAGAACAATCATCAAGACCATCCCATCATCTATGTTATCAATGGCCAAGGCTGGTACAGGCACTGTCACTACACAAGCAGGATCTAAAACTATTGTCATAGCAGCACCAAAAGGCAGCACATCAGCTTTGACTGGAAACCAACATAAAATCATCGCATCAAATCCAAAGTTAGGAGGAACAGGGAATACTCAATTCATTGTCGTCAGTCCACAATCATCTCAGGGTATAACATCTTCTATAGCAGGTAATTATCAGGAATTGATGTCTCTAACTAAACTTGTAATTAATATTTTTTAGCTCATATGGTCCAAACAGGCATGAATTCAAAGTAAATGTACCTTGAATGTTTCTTGAATTGTCTTCCATAAAATGTGTGTTCTTTGTGCTGATCATAATAAAATTGATTTTTAGATCGTAGACCGCTGCAGGATCTTATGCAAAAATGAATAAAACTTTTTCATCAGAAACTACAAACTTTATACTTGATTGAATCTAAATTGTATCTGAATGATGGTCGGATGATCCTTTACAAAGATTATGTTTTATATATGGATCAAAAATCCAAGATGGTTGCCATTGCAGGACAAATATTTACATAAAAAAAGGTTTAATATGCTTTCAAAATCTATTTCTGAACCATTTAAAAGGAAACTTTGCCTGATTGTTCCTTTAATGATCTTCAAAAAAATTTAAAACAAACTCAAGATTTACTACCACTGAAGGAAGAAGTTTAAGATAGTAAAATGTTTGAATATCATTAAAAAGAAACCACAAAACTAATGAAACCAACACTGGAGTAGCTATTGACACAGTAATTCTATACACTGGAGTAGCTATTGATACAGTAATTCTATACACTGGAGTAGCTATTGACACAGTAATTCTATAGACCACATTTTGACTACTGATTAAATAAATGTTAAAATTTTGGAAAGTGGTTTCGTGGAACATTTGGCTGACAAAGCAATATACCGATATGCACTTGTTGCTTATTATCACTATAATGTTTGTGATTTCAACTCCTAAGACAAAATGTACTGGATAAAACGATATGCATTGTATTTGTCATTGGCTAATGAAATGTGTTTGGTTTTCTCTGGGTACTCCCAATTTTCTCTCGACAATCTAACCATCATGATATAACTGAAATATTGTTGAAAGCTGTGTTAAATATTAATTATTTATATATTAATCTAGTTTAATCTATATATTTTTATATATTTTTCCCTTAGGTAAACCATTATCAGTGTCAACACTTCCAGCAGGCACACATCATGTCATCACTGGGTCACCATTAACTAAACCTGTAGCCAACATTATCTCCACACAAGGTACAGTCAGTCCTTTTATTTGTCATTGGTTAAGATGGTCAACAAGCTATGTTACTAATGAACACAAGAGTATCCAAGTTTGAAGGTTTTTTTCCCTCAAGTAAATAGAGTTAAGAAAAAGAAACAACAGAATATAAATCAGTCCAATGTAATTAGATGTTTGTTGTATTTGCTTTCTATCAATACAATCTAAAAACATCCTGTTTGACATCATGTCAGGGCTAATATTTTCTTGTTTGTTTGTTTGATGGTGTTTAAAATTTTATTGGTGGAGAAAGCCACTGACCTGTTGCATGTCACTGACAAACTTTATCACATAATGTTGCACACCTTGCCCTGATCGAGATTTGAACTCACAACATCGGTGGTGATAGGCACTGATTGCATAGGCAGTTGTAAATCAAACTACCATTTGATCACGGCCATGATGGTCCTGCGCTAATATTTTCAACCGACCAATCAACGATGAGCTTACTTTTTAAAAATGAGTACTTGCTAAGAGCTGTTGTCTGATAGGTCGATATAATTAATTGTCTTGCATATGATTTGATGGTCAAAGACAAATGAAAAGAAAGGTCACATGACACGACCCCAAATGTGTTGTTAGATGTTAGTTTTTCGTCAATTTTTTAAAATTATTTTTAAGGATACAAGAAACATCTAATTTTAATTAAGATTGAAACACATCGTGTGAAAAGAACTTTCTATTTTAGCCTAAATTATTCTTTCTCTAAAATCTATATATATATTTTTTTATACTTGTTATGCTGGTCTTAGATACAGAAAGTGGTCAACGTTAAAAGATAAAGACTACATGCAAATTGTATATGCTGTTAAAACTCAAAATTCACATCTGCACTACATAAAATGATATATTCTGTAGTTCTATAAACTAATCAACTTTGCTTCGCTATTTACATCATCAATTAATGATTCCCAATCAAGTTGTTTTAATTAATTTCATCAATACAGGCTTTAATGTGCTTATGACACCATTTTCAAAATTATGAAACTAAATTTTACCCAAACATGGGAAATAACTCAATTCAATGTTAAATCCATATACAAAGCAAATCCAGAACGTAAAATTTGACTGTTCCGGTAAAAATTAGTGTCAAGATATACGCACTGCTTGTTTATTAAACACACAGAAAAACCATACTCTATTCACATGAGCAACTCAAAAAGATTTGGAAGAGAAAACACAAGTTTTAAATGAAACACAAATAATTTGTATGCAAGCTCTTCAGTGGGTCGGACGACAATGCCAAACAAAAAGTATTTTATTTTTGGCCCAGGTTTCTCTATTTTAATATTAAAAATGTTAGAATACACAGCCACGACGGCCCCGGAATTGATTTGGTGGTCCTAGTGAAAAAAAATATCAGTCCTCATTAATTTTCTATAGCAAAATACCAATCTTGTGTCAGTCCTTAGCTAAATCTTCCCAATTTTTTCTGGTCATGTCTGACAGGACTAACGAATTTCGTGAACTCTGGTAGAGTGCAAGATTATTGTGAAAATAAAATTTGTTAAAAGTACAGGCACATATGTAGTTATAGCCATATTACCTTAAAGGTATATTATCTACCACATTTGTATTTTTTCATACCCCAAATTATTGTTGTTTTCCGTACTGACCTTCATAAAATGAAGATTAAACACAGAATTATTGGCGAATACGCTACGAAACATTAAGAATCTTAACAGTATTTTCCTTACCTCAAAGCTAAACCCCAGAGAATTCCAAACTTCCATTTTTATAGGTGGCGCTGTTACTTTTACTTTCAGTTTTTTGTCATCCTGGACAATAATTCTGATAACGATAGTTTTGGGTCTATTTTGTCAAAAAAAGAACAACAATCATATATTTTGCAGCATAACTGTTTAATGATAGCTTAAACAAATAATTTACCGGTATTGACAGTTAAAAATTTTCAAAAATATCGTAGACAATTTGCCTTTAAGTTAAAAGTAACATTATTTCTTTCTATTTTCAGGGCAGCAACAAACAGGTGGCACTATCATAAAAACCATATCTGCCACACCTGCTCAATCATCTGCTGCCACATCTCTATTATACACAACACAAGCCACTTCCACTCCATCAACACCTACAATCTCACTCATCACACAACCATCTATTTCCCAGTCTCCTGTCACCATGACAACACAGCCAGTAGCCATTGCAGCTCAAGGGATCTCATCAACTCCAAAGCCAGTTCAAATTACCATAACACCAGCAAGTGCTAAAACAGGGGTAACAACCCCTGTTGTCCTAACTCAAATGGCAGCTACAACAGAAACCACGGCTCCACAAGTGGTATCTTCACAACAGACTCCCTGTACTGACGGCCATAACTGTCCTGGTGATGAACCACCACAAACTACCAATGTGTGCACTGACGGCCATAACTGTCCTGGTGATGAACCACCACAAACTACCAATGTGTGCACTGACGGCCATAACTGTCCTAGTGATGAACCTCCTACAGGTGTGTGCACTGACGGTCATAACTGCCCTGGTGATGAACCTCCTACAGGTGTGTGCACTGACGGCCATAACTGCCCTGGTGATGAACCTCCTACAGGTGTGTGCACTGACGGCCATAACTGCCCTGGTGATGAACCCCCTACAGGTGTGTGCACTGACGGCCATAATTGTCCTGGTGATGAACCTCCTACAGGTGTGTGCACTGATGGCCATAATTGTCCTGGAGATGGAGGTGATGAAGTGGATGGTACACCACCTGGAGTTTGTAAAGATGGCCATAACTGTCCTGGAGATGAAAATCCACCTCAAGGAGTCTGCAAAGATGGCCATAACTGTCCTGGAGATGAAAATCCACCACAAGGAGACTGCAAAGATGGCCATAACTGTCCTGGAGATGAAAATCCACCTCAAGGAGTCTGCAAAGATGGCCATAACTGTCCTGGAGATGAAAATCCACCACAAGGAGACTGCAAAGATGGCCATAACTGTCCTGGAGATGAAAATCCACCACAAGGAGTCTGCAAAGACGGCCATAACTGTCCTGGGGATGAAAATCCACCACAAGGAGTCTGCAAAGATGGCCATAACTGTCCTGGAGATGAAAATCCACCACAAGGAATCTGCAAAGACGGCCATAACTGTCCTGGGGATGAAAATCCACCACAAGGAGTCTGCAAAGATGGCCATAACTGTCCTGGAGATGAAAATCCACCACAAGGAGTCTGCAAAGACGGCCATAACTGTCCTGGAGATGAAAATCCTACATCTGAGATTTCTCCAACACAGTCTGGTGTTGGCGTAGATGGTCAGAATTGTCCCGCAAATGAAAATGTCAGTGAAACAACAGATTCTACGCAAATTGGAATATTAGAAAACCCTGCCACTTTGGCTACTGATAGTGCTATAACAAACTCTGATCTTTTAAGCGGTGTACCAATGATTGACCCTGTGACAGCATCTATTCCAACACAACTGACATCACATGATCCTGAACCTGTTAGTGAGCCTATGGATATCTCAGGTACAGTTGTCAGTGCTCTACAACAAATGCAGGAACCTCTCGCTAACATAAATCCAACTCTACCCGCAGATATTATGCAACCAACAGAAGATCAGTCTCATATATCTCTTCCTACTCAAGAGGAGGCTTTAGCTGTCACCCAAGCTCTGGCTTTAGTACAGGATCAGGCTCTAGCTGGTGCTCAAGGTCAGGCGCTGGACTTGCCACATGCTGATCAAGCTGTTCTTCCAGATCAGTTGATGGCTCAACCAGAACAACCAAAGATGGACTCTGAACCAAAGGAAGAAATGATGGATACCAGTGGACCACAACTAAGTGCTGTAACATCTGATGCCATGTCTTTGGATTTGGTTCCACCTTCACAAAGCATCCTTCCACAAATCTCAAACTCTATTGATTCAGGTAATTTATAGAATAAGAAATTGAGAACTACATCATCGTCCATCTTTATTGCTTCAAATAGATTGGCTTAAGTTATGTTTATGGTGTTTAATGCCACTTTCAACAATATTTCAGTTATATCGTGGCAGATACCGAAGTACCTGGAAAAAACCACAGACTTGTCGCAAGTCACTGACAAACTTTATGACATTATTTTGTATTGAGCACACCTCACCATGAACGGGGTTCAGACTCACAATTGGTTGGTGATAGGCACTGATAAAATGCTGTGAAATAATATTTGCATTGTTTTTGAAATTGTATATTCATGAAATCATTAAATTTTGCTATTTTTGTACCTGCTAAAACATTTTGAGTGTTAAAGAGAAAAGGTTTTAGTTTTATACATTGAAATGGTTGTATAATTTATCCAGAAATGGTACCTAATATCTTAATAGATGTTATATTAGCAGAACTGAATACTTACTTTCTACAATATTTTTTCCTTTTTGTGTACACAGATCCATTATCAACTTTAGCATCTGCTGCTGCTATCTCCTCCAATTCAGTAATACCCTCCGGACATGATATCAAACAGGAAGCAGATCTAACAGCACCTAATGGCATCAAATCAGAACCTGGCACAGACATTAAACAGGTAAGACAATTATACCATCTGTTTTATTAATATTTCATAATTCTAATGTTTTGTATAATGGAAAGTTAGTTGCATAATGTTAAAACTCACCATCTAGAGCTGGGATTTATCCATGTAAGTCTTGATCTGTTGTAGAATATTTCAGCTTAATTTATTCTGGATAAATCAAATACTTCGACATTTCATAATAAAAATCATTGTTTCCTTTGACTTTGTACAGAATGAGGTTTGATGCAAAATACAGTTTAAAAATGAGGAGATTCCAGCTGATTTGAGCCTCTAATTAGACAAATATACAAATAATTGCCAGCTTCTGATGATATAAATATAACTATTTGCTGTACAGAATTACTAAATACCCACAATATAAACAGCAAAGAAACCAAATATATCTGATTATCCAAAAATTTTCATGTTGAAATGAATCTTATAGTTCTATAGTTCTGATCTAAGATATTGGCTGCATACCTGCATATTTTGCACAATCAAATATGATATAATAATGGTATATAAACAGATTTATTACAAATTAAAAACTCTTAACAAAATGTTAAAATAACATATACACAAACATTTGTAGACAGGAGTACAAAAAAGTATCAACAAACAAGCTGCACTCCTTACTTTCAAAAATGAAGAATAAATACCCCATGTACTTGAAAATTATCTGGAACTGGATATAGACCTAGACTTAGGAAATAACAATTCTGGACTGGGTTGCACAAACCTCAATTAAATTTTAGCTACTAATATTATTTATTAAGTAAAATTAATATTAAAAATTGATGTTAATTTTAGGAATCAAATACAACCCCTGTGAAATTACCAACCACCCCTATCAAGAAGGAAGCTAACCAGTGGTATGATGTAGGAATTATTAAAGGATCATCATGTCTGGTGTCACACTTCTATCTGTCATCTGATGGCTTACAAGGCAATGGTGATGTAAGTTTAAATTTGTTGTCGGTCCTCTTATATGAGTTTCAAGAAAATGACACTATAAATTTATGAATACAAAATATATATATATATATATATATATATATAATAAAANTTGTCTTTGACTTGATCAAGTTTTTTGGTTAACTGCTTCACCTTTGAACCTATTTGAGTTGTTATATCCAGTAACTGATTTTTAGAAACAATCTCTGATAAATGTTCTTTTTTTACGAAATTCTATGTCCTGAAGTTGGCTAATAGTTCTTACACATACCTTTAAACTTTCTTTTATTAACTGCTCCGATGTCTGCGTAAGTAAAATTACACAGACAATCACACAGTTGAACATTTTGAAGTTATTGGTTTAGAAAAACTTTATCAAGATGATTTTTATAGAAGAAACCGGGAAAACTTATGGAAAAAGAAATTAAATACTTTTAAGCCGTATGGCATTAATACTAAGGAAACATGAATGCTTCTGTACATATAAGAACAGACGTTTGTCTAAGTTTAATTTTATAAGTGCATATTTCATATTTAATGTGTGGTTTTTCATACTTGTTTTTGCCGCCAGATGTTTTGCGGACGTGCATTGTTACGTTGACGTTTGTATTGTTTGTTTATGTAACGTTTCATTATTCTAGTAAACATGCTGACGCAGACTGGTTGCTCAGTCGAAAGCTCCAAGCATTCTTATAGTTTTTATTATAATTACAACTAAAGATTTTTCATATATATATATATATATATACAGTCAAATTTGCCCTAACAGTCACTTGAAATAAACGGTCACCTCTCTTTTCTGGTCACTGCCAGGTCCCCCCGTGGATTTCTATGTAATAAATTAACGGTTACTTCCTTTACGCAGCCAATGGCCAGAAAAATTTATCCCAATAATGTTAAAATACCTATTTTAACGGTCACAAATATATTTTTTTTGTCGCTTGCAGATAGCATTCGTGATTAACACAGTATTGATTTTTGCTCAAGTCACATGACATCTTATTTGATCATGTGGCAGATTATCTCCCCTGTCATAGTTTACATGTCAACAGAATAATCCCAGGCTAGAACTTGGCAATCAACGATGATTAAGTTTAAATTAAAGTTGATTAATTTAATTAAGATGTCCAGAACAGGTGTAACAGGTATGTTCACAACAGGTGAGTAAAATTTAAGGCTTTAAATAAAGAAAAACGACATTGTTTTGTCAGTCAGTTATAAAAATGTCACACAAGGTGTTAATGTTATCCGAAAGAATTGAAGCCATCAAACTACATGACGGTGGGAATTAGTTTTACCTGTACATAGTGGATTTTAGTGCTTTTAACATTATTAGTATATAAAAACTTTCGTGGCAGCCTATCTATTATATATATATGTGTAAAGCCACCTGATGAATACCCTTGGCAGGGACGAAACAGTTTTAATTCCGGAAGATTCGTCCACGGTCATAGTTTGAAGTTCAAACAGGCCTGCAAGGTTATTTTGTAACATCAATACTAAGGTCAAATAAGATATATGTGTGTTGCTGGTTACTTACTAATAAAAAGTAGGATTGTTATCTTTATTTGTTTTCTTTGTTTTTTTTTTTTTTTTTTATTTGTTTGGTGTTTTTTTTTGGCATTGAAATGTTTTTAAAAAATCTGTGAGGTATTTGGTCTAAATTGCAATGAGAGATATTGTATTTTATTTCAAGTACAATAAATATACCATTTCTTTATTTATATTAATGGACAACACTCGTCGTGTCTCATCAACTGATTTTCTCAGTAAAACAGCGGTATTGTGTACAACTGTTTAACATGTTTACATTTACTGTACCTTATGATTTCAAGTGTCTATGAAGTACTGTAGGTTAATCCCTATGTAGATTTAGACCAAATAAGTTTTTTCATAGTGATAAAAAAAACTTTTTTATAGAGCTTATACATAAAAGATATTTTATCTACAAACATGCTCATCTGAAAATGCTATAAAATACCAAAGAATGATACATGTAATCACTTTATATTATGGAATGTAGGGTAACAAGATATACACACACATTTTTATTCTGCCATATACAAAATTTCAACAAGATTTCTAATAATGTTCAGGATGTGGATGTAGTTAGTATACCTGACCATAGTGTTCTAAAGAAACAGGAATTGCTACCTGGAACAGCTTACAAGTTTAGAGTGGCAGGTATCAATGCCTGTGGACGAGGACCATTCAGTGAAATATCAGCCTTCAAGACCTGTCTGCCTGGTTATCCAGGGGCTCCATCAGCTATCAAGATCAGTAAGGTATGTCTGTCAAATTAAAACCAAGTTGTAGAAATCACTGGTGTTAATATGTGTTGTTATACAGAAAGATAAGAGACTCTAGAAGCAGAATTTGTTGACATTTGAGAAATAATCCTACAATGCAAAAGATAAAAAATTGATAGTTCAGTTATTTAGTATTTGTCAATTATTACCAAATAAATCAGTCAATTATACAGTCAAAAGAAATTAGGAAACTGAAATCACAGGACAGTCGGACCAGTGAATGCCTAAGATTTACTGGTCCGAACAGAATTTCACTGGTCCGACAAAAAAAATCTAAAAACTGCAGCGCCATATTGGATAACACCAAATAAAATTGATTGTTGGTTTCCCGTCACATAGGGAAATTTTAAGTGCCGGCAGGCAGGGTTTTTTTTTTTTTTTTTTTTTTTTTTATATAAACTCAAGAGATATTGCAAATCAGGGTTTTGCTATCTTTCCCATGAAGATCAGAAAATATATCATATAGGTTAAACATTTTGCATCACTCTTATTGCGTTTGATAAATGCAAACCTTTCTGTAAATGAACAGCCAGAATGGTGCCACTGGGCACACCGCCGGTGGCCATTTTATACACACTGTACACATTTTAGATCATGGTCATTTTACCGATATCGTAAGCGCTTTGGTGATCTGGATCAATGACCTTGACAGGTGGAAAAAAAACATTAAAAAAGCATGGCTGCACTTCATCTCCGCAAATTTTGAAAATGACTAATTGTTTACGATAACAAAAATCTCCATATCACTGAGTTAGAAGACACACGGCCGGTGTTTATTTTATTTATCAGTAATAAAATATAACGACCCGGCAGTACAAATTTGACCCGTTCTGGTTAGGGGAAACCGACAATCATTTTTCTTTGGCCTAATTATGAAATCGAAAACCCCAGAGAAGTTCGAGAAATAACTTCCGAATGATTATTGATTACTGGTTCCCTGACGATTTTATGCGTGACACCCACACCATACCAGTAGAGACCGATCACATTTTTTACGCATGATATTGTTTATCAACAACACGAAAAATACATTTTACGAGACGAAGGTTTTAAAGACGAAACACATCATTTTTGAAATATATCTATAATGCTTTATTGATTTCCTAACGGACATTCGGACCAGTGTCATTGAGAAATTTACCAGTCCAACACGAGATTTACCAGTCGCGGTCCGTTGGACCGGTGCCAATTTCGACCGCTGATAATATACTATCAGTTGGGAATTAATAAATCAGTCAATAATATACTATCAGTTGGGAATTAATAAACCAGTCAATAATATACTATCAGTTGGGAATTAATAAATCAGTCAATAATTTACTATCAGTTGGGTATTCTGTGGTCTAGTAGTTGAGGCAATAGATCATCTTTAATTACTATTATTCTTTCACCTAAAAGGTTTAGTTTTACATCCAGCTTGCCACAGGGTTTGCTTGACTCATACAATAAGTAAGAAAAGTCTGTTCTTAATGTACTTTAAACAATTCAGTCTTCTAAGAAAACACCTCGTCAATTTAAACTAAATTTAGCTGGACTGGTTCTTGGGTATTGTTCTGTGTAATGTATTACTATTGTTATCACTCTTCATATATACTTGAATTTCATTTCATTTGTTTATCAGTTATCAAGGCCAAAATTTGTAATAGAGAAAAATCTGATTTTCTTAGAATTAAAATCTATTAAATTCCCTCTACTAATTACTTGTATTTAAACAGAGTCCAGAAGGTGCACACTTGTCCTGGGAACCACCACAAAACACAGCTGGTAAGATTACAGAATATTCTGTATATCTAGCTGTACGTAATGCTGCATCCCAGACAGACCAGAAACCAGGAGCTCCTGCACAGCTGGCATTTGTCAGGGTCTACTGTGGACCAGCACCAACCTGTACGGTAACAACTGCCAGTCTGGCCTCTGCTCACATAGACTATACCACAAAACCAGCTATCATTTTCCGTATTGCTGCTAGGAATGAGAAAGGGTATGGACCAGCCACACAAGTCAGGTGGCTACAAGGTGAGTTACAATATAGTTTTATTATGTAAACTGGAATTACTAGAAATAAACAATAAGGTGATGCCACTTTATTTATTGTTTTAATAGAAATACATGTCTTGTAAACATATTAAGAATTTAAAGAAAACAATCATTTTTATATGCTCGTCTTTAGACGGGAAGGGCTCGGGTAGCTCAATGAGTTAGGTAGTTGGATTACCTAACAACTCATACAAGCTTATCACCAATACGGCGTGGGTTTGTGCCCTGCTTTGTGATTTACAAAAATGGGTGCACTCGACTCGCAGCCGCAAGTGATAAAGTTTACTAGTTGCTTGCCCATGGTCGGTGGTTCTCTCCAGGTACTCCGGCTTCTTTCACCACTAAAACTGGTCGCCATGATATACCTGAAATATTGCTGAAAGTGGCATTAAACACCAAAAATAAAATAAAATCATCTCAAGACGGGATGTATTATAATATTATATTGTACATCTGTCATATAGACATGTCACATGCTAACTCTGAGGGTCTGTTGTTATAGGTAATGGTGGTCGAGGGTCTGTTTACCTTTTGCCAATTTTAATTTTTGTCTTTTCAGAGTTATGGGACATTATTATATGAATAATAGTCTGTCATAAATATGTTGGATGCTCCAGTGTGTCGTGAAGCTTCAGTACTATAATCAATCTTCACATCATTAAGTCAATCTGATGCGTATTGTTTTTAATGTCATAATATTATTTTACATCTTTATATTTTCTATGACTGGTAAACACATGCAGTAACTTTTATTGTGTCTTTTGTTTTCACAGATGCACAGAGTCCAGCAACCCAAAAAGTAGCAGTGAAGAGAACCTTAACTACTACTGCTGTAACTAATGCAGATGTGTAAGTAATGGAGTTCTTCCTCCACTGTACTCTGCTGCAGCAAAATTAATATAATTTATAATGCTACCTATATTGACTTTTGGGAATTTCTATTTGAACTTCAAAGAAATTTCATGTCTATTTTGAGCCTAGGAAATAAAGTTCAACTGATTGACCTGTAACCTGAAAAAATGAACTATCTGGGTTTCAGATCATTGTTTGGTTATTTTGATTGGAATTAAAATCAGCTTAATATGTGGGTCTCTAATTTAGAAATTTCCATTCTAGTATAACAATAAAGCATGATTTTGAAGACTTTCCCTATAAAGGTGCTGAAGAGTCAGGCACAACAAGGGTCAATATATAACAAATCTTAGAATCTTTTACAGAGTTGCCCAATCATATGCGATTGGAATTCTGAGCCTTCATATGTTTTTATTTGTATACAGACAGATTTCAATTTATTATTTTTTTATTGTCTAAGCTGATAATTTCTCATTAAAACTATTCAAAGGTAATCTAATTATCGTTAATTATAAAGAGTAAGTTTAAATAGTGATGGTCAACAATTCAACCAATATCAACAATTACCTGTCTCCTATAATCAATAACCACAACATATGCAGGCTGCAATCCAGGTCTTGGCAAGGGGTAGGCAGAAAAATGTGGCAGAGCTAAACCAGTTAACTGATTGGAACTCCAATAGCAATACAAAGAAACAATAAAATCTATTTGCTGATGTATTTGCATATATTTGCTTCCACTCAATGAAACCACATACTGTCACAAAACTTAATGACAACATAACTATGGACAGAACAATAGCAGGGTCAATGAATGCTCATGGTTAACTGACTACTAGCTAGGAAGGTAGAATCTGTTAGTTAAAGACCATTACTACTAGGACAAAAAAATCACATCCATAATAATTAATCATGCCATTCTATCCATCAACAGAGTTATCTTCTCCTGTTTTTAAGTTGCATCTAAATAGTAACAATATTTTACTTCTCCACTTTCAGACGTCAACAATTGGCCACCATAGGACAAGTGAAAAAGATCAAAACAGAAGAAAATCAATTATAAATGTGACATTTGTTACACTTTAATATATGCATTACAGGTGTTTTGTTAAAATCAGACTCATTATACATCTTCATAGGATATTACAATGTTTTAATATGAGTTAGGGACAACCCAGTTAAAAAGATAAGTTTATTCACTAAACAAGTGAACACTATCTTTGGTTAGTCATATTAAATATTTGCAGTCATGTCATGTTCATTTAGATACAGAGATGATAGTTTTCCTGTGATCAGTGGATTTCCTCTTTTTTACAAAAATTTGAAAATAAAATGTGTCAAACTTGGTCCAACCAACTAGAAAATGAAGGTGACACACTGAATAGGAGGTTTTCTTTTTTGTCATCAGTGGCCACTGTTATCTCTGATTATACTTCCATGAATGACAGGGGACATGTAACACTGACATAAACAATGCTGCTTTGTATGGTTCAGGGTATGTTTTCCTTGTGTATAAATTGTTTTGATGTGTATTCGACATATTTTATAGCTAAATTTCAAAACTTTTATGTTACTGTCAAATTATACTTTTTCTTTTAAACCAGTGGAAAAATAAGCATTGACCTAAAATCAACAAAGAATTATATTTAATTTTTAAAAAATGTTACTTTTCTGACACAGAATGTTAAGGTTGTCCTTGATATTTTTATTTTCTGGTGGGTATTTGACCCAGAGTGTATATTTGATGTTTTTATTCATTGTTATGGCATTAGAGATGTTTTCACAGTTTCATTTATCATTGTATATATTTTCATCTTCATTCCACATCATAAAAAAATATCTGTCTTGAAAGTTAAATGTGACAAGATTTCATTAATTTTATAAATTTTCTCTAATGATTCATTGTATATTGTCATTATAAATAAATGAATGAATATGATTCACTGTCATTTTATATCAGACAACTACTTGAAGGACATTACTTTGATTAAAACCAGAAAATTAATATACAAGGGAGGTAATTCATGAATGATGATTAAACTTTTATCTCTGACAGTTACATGGTCAGGGGAGGTAATTCATAAATAGTGCCAATGAAGATTTCATTTAAGTGAAATGATCAAGGTTTATTGTAAAACACTATTGTAGATGTGTAACTTCATTGTTTTACTGGGCATAATGTTCAATACAGATGTATTCTTTGTATTATAAGTTCACCTGGCACAATGGAAACAAGACTTGCAGTAATGTTCCTGTTATCAACTTCATTTCATCAGAATTTTTTATTTCCTTAGGAATCCAAAATTCAACATTGTTCTTTACAAAGTGCTAGATTTTTGTGGCAACTGATATTTAATAGGGCAATCACTGCAAGACCCTCAGGGAAAAATCTTTAAATTTCTATTTCTTTAGAACTACTGAACCATTTAAAGAGAAAATTGACCCTACTCTACAAAATATACATTTCTTGTGCAGAAACAAAAATTTAAGATGCCTGCCATGGCATAACTTAACAAGACCTAATTAGAAAAGAAAAAAAAAGATTTTTCTTAGAAACAACAAACTTTATTGAATCCAAATAGTACTTGGATTATTGGATGGTTTACAGGGTTTTCTTTATAGATCAGCAATCCAAGATGGCTGCCACCACAGGGCAAATATTAACTGTTGATTTTTATGGGAAGCCACTTATTTGTTTGATTGTCATATTCCTATAGACAAGTCTAAAATAATGTGTATGGAAAGTATTATTTTAATCAATAAATGCCATATTTTACAAACTAAAGACCAATAAAATGTGAATTAAAATAATAGATTTATATTACTTTGATCAAACCATAGTACGTTATGTGTAATATACTGTATATAAAAGATACCTGTAAGTTTTATAGTACATCACATATCTCTTCTATGTTATTATTCATTTATGGATGTTGTTTCTGTTACATTGACATTTTTATTGATATATATTAAAATATTGTGAGTCATTTAAAACAAACATTGTTGATTGTTTGATTAACCTAAAGAGATGAAAGTTTGTTAAAGATCAGTTTCTTCATTTGTACTGTTATTTGTCATGTATAGTACACCTTGATGTGTAATGGACACACCTACTATGATTATTCATTAAGTGACACTCCTCCCATGATTATTCATTAAGTGACACCCCTTACCATGATTATTCATTAAGTGACACTCTTACCATGATTATTCATAAAGTGAATAATAATAATGTAAACCTTTCTGATGTATAGTACTCAACCAGACTGGTAAAATACTTTCTTAACAAAAACGTGAGTATTCTAAGCTGTTTATTATGATAGATCTGCAAAATAAATTAAAATAGCTTGTTCTTGAAAGACAAAAATTGTCTCTTGTAAGAATATGTATGCCTAACCACATGTAATTATTTTAAAACTACACAATATAGCTTTATAAGGAAAACTGGGGGTTTTCCTTGAATTTTGATCATTTTAATTTAACAGGATATTGTGTATTTCTCCACCACATGATAATGGTTTGTCATATCATGGACTCCTGGCACCTCTTTATAGTCATTTTTTATCTATTGTTTATTTTTTATTTTTTTTTATTTTTCAAATACTTCTACAAGTTGTATTTGTTGTACTTGAGAACTGTAATGGTTTAAATTGGGACGTTTTTTGGGGGGATTTAAAAAATAGGACAATGACGGCATTTGATTAAATGAAATACTCTTATACATAAATGTACAATGATTGAAGAAAAAGGAAATAATTATGAAATTGATTGTCAAACATTTTTTTTCTTCCAACTATGATGACGACATAGTAGGATAAGATGGCATGTTTTTACATCATAATTGTTAGAGCAATGTTATATTTATCCATTCATTATATTGGTGTATATTATTGTTAAATTTACTGTTGTTTCTGTAAAAATCATCTGTAAATATTCATGGACATACTGCTTTAAAATATATAGTATACAACAATAAGTATTTTGTTTATGTTTATTTTTTTTTTGCCTTTATTGTCTTCATATCAAAAGTCCACACATAGAAAAAGCATTATTTTGTCCCGGCATATATGTTTATCTAAAAGGAATACAATGAAAACTGTCTCAGCTGTGTCTTAAAGCTTACATATTTCAAAGTCTTAATAAATGGTTGGTTTGGTTTATGGGTGATTACCATCTCTTTCAGCAATTTTTTCAATCATATTGTGATTACGGGGAGGAAACCCGGACAGTTGTACGACCAGGCCCCTAGTCGCAATAAAATATTTATGTACAATGTAAAATAAGCTTGATAAACAAATGATTCCTGCAAATCCTGTAAGTGTTTGTGAAATTAAATTTAGCCTGACAAATTCTATAAATAATTCATCTGATTAATGATCTTAAATAAACACTTATTAATACAAAGATAACCAAAATATAACACATAGTCAAAACAGTTCCAAAATCTAATAGGAAAATCGTAGAAACAGGCAAAAATTGATACCTCCAACACACACACACACACACACACAGGCATTTCAATAAATGGCAGGATTATGAACCCTCCCCTCTTTGTGAAATCATGTGGTCACAAAAATGTATACTGGTATATAACTGGGTGTGCAGCATTGTCCTAATCTCAAACTTTATGACATATTTTGTTCTGAACAAAAGTTGTCATATGTTATAATATTAATTCAAAAGGATCCGTCAACTAGAACTTAACGACTGCAATTTTTTTGGGTCATATTAAAAACTGAATACAAACTGCCAGCTCGAGAGGAACTTATTCTTACCATATGTGGAAATGTTGGTATATTGCTATCAAGAATTGGAAAATATGTAATGGCAAAGGAAATCTTGGACAGTGGTTGGTCTGTTTTGATGTTCCTCGAATTTCAACCAGACAACTGAATTTCCTTTATCCACTACTGGATACCTAACTTGCCTAAATGTGCCTACAAACAGCGTTATATTGCTGGGTCTGCCAAATGCTCCACAAAACAGGCTTCAGAGTACTGTGCTACTCCAGGGATGGGGTGGGGTTACGGTTATGGTGTTTAATGCCTCTTCCAACAATATTTCAGTTGTATCATGGAGGTTAGTTAATTGGTTGAGGAAACTAGAGTACCCAGAGAAAACCACAATTTGCTGTCAAACTTTATCACAAAGTTGTATCGAGTACACCTCACCATGAGCGGGATTAGAACTCGCAACTTTAGTGATGATTGCAACTAAATCCAACTACCATATGATCATGACGGCCCTTGGGGTGAATCAGATGTGGATTCTGACAAATTTTTAAGATTTGTTAGAGTACATACAATCAAGGACCCTCTCTTCATGTACTGGTATTAATTAAAACATCTAAGTTAGTGTGTATGAAGTGTTTCTGGAATAACCTTCAGGTACACTCATAGTCAACTGATTGAATAACCGTCAGGTACACTCATAGTCAACTGATTGAACATAGTGTGTATGAAGTGTTTCTGGAATAACCTTCAGGTACACTCATAGTCAACTGATAGAATAACCGTCAGGTACACTCATAGTCAACTGATTGAATAACCTTCAGGTACACTCATAGTCAACTGATTGAACAAATAACTGAAGGCAATATAAACTGACCACATTTAATTTCAGCTGCTCAAAATAAAAAAAAATTACAAGCAATACATTTCAGCACTAAAAATAAGTAAATACATGTATAAATAAAACAAATCTTGAAAGTAAAATCACACTTGACAATCACTCAAGTATAAAATAAAACATTTATACATAAAATACATTTCTATCAACAAATATAATCACACTTAACTAGCACTCCAGTATAAGATATAACATTTATACATGTACATAAAATACATGTCTATCAACAAATATAATATGGTATCCTTCAAACACTTTGAGTCCAAACCCGTGATAAAAATAATATATACCTACACCCATTGTAATTTATGATGTCATCAACAATTTATAACAATATTTTACCAATTTTTACATATTAGAATCGAAATAATTCATGGAAGCCATACGTATATATTGTTTTTACCACAGGTAGGCCCTTTATGTCAGCTTTTTACCCCTCGATAACGCTCGGGGTAAAACTTCGTGACATAAAGGGCCTACTCGTGGTAAAAACAATATATACATATGGCTTCCATGAATTATTTTTTAAATATAATCACACTTAACTAGCACTCCAGTATAAGATGAAACATTTATACATAAAATACATTTCTATCAACAAATATAATCACACTTAACTATCACTTCAGTATAAAATAAAACATTTATACATAAAATACATATCTATCAACATTCTTGTTCCTTTATGTAAAATAATATTGCTTTGTAACAGGATCCTTTTTGTAATAGATTTTTTTATAAAGTATCTACATATGTAACATAAAATATATATAGGGTCTAACACCAGGATAGGGACAAGATTTTACGATCTTGCACCTTTCACGATGTTTGACTCTTTTTCTCACCTCTTTCTACTGTGTCAATGTTTGTTTACTTTCTGTATACTTTTAACTGAAAAATTACCTCCCTTTGTTCAGAAAAGTTTGAAATGTGGGTCAAATAAATTTGTATTGGTATTTATAGCAGTTGTAGTAGCATTTAAGGATATGGTCTATATATTTTATTATGAAATACATTAACAATCTTGCCAAGACACAGATGTATGTATATCAATAAATCAGCAATTGAAAACAGTTTTGCAGGAAAATGCTTGTGTAGCTTGTCTTACACAGGAGTCTGGGTAATAATAGAAATAAACTAGAGGCTCAGGTGAGCCCGTATCGCTCACCTGACATAAATAAGCCCTCGTAAGAATGTCTGCATGCCGAATACATCTAAGTTACTATTCAACACGGTGGCCATTTTGGACTGAGATCGGGGTCACTGAACACAATTTTGGAAGTTGATCACCTAAGGACCATCGATGACATGCTTGCTATATTGGCTTACTGGTTTCAGAGGAGAAGATTTTAAAACATTTTTTCACATAGGGTCCTATGTTAAAACTATGTCCACTGAAGGTGGCCATCTTGGATGGAGGTCAGGGTCACCGGACACAATTTTGAAAATTGAGCACTTCAGGAACATCCATGCCATATTTGCTTTAAATTGGCTTACTGGTTTCAGAGGAGAAGATTTTTAAACATATTTCCCATAGGGTCCTATATTAAAACTATGTCTGCTGATGGTGGCCATCTTGGATGGAGGTCTGGGTCACAGGATATAATTTTGAAAGTTGACCATTTAAGGACCATTCATGCCATGTTTGCTTTAAATTGGCTTACTGGTTTCAGAGGAAAACATTTTAAAACATTTTTCCCATAGGGTCCTATGTTGACGGCAGCCATCTTGGATGGAGGTCGAGGTCACAGAACATAATTTTGAAAGTTGACCACCTAAGGACCATTCATGCCATGTTTGCTTTAAATTGACTTACTGGTTTCAGAGGAGAAGACTTTTAAACATTTTTTCCATAGGGTCCTATGTTCAAATTAAGTCGAGTCATGCCGGCCATCTTGAATTTCCGATCAGCAAACGATTCAAAAGTTTAGTACAGGACCATCCAATGATCATTCCTGCAAAGCAACAATTCAATTGGCTTGGTGGTTTCTGACAAGAAGATTTTTAAAATTTCAGCCAATGAGAATACATGGACCCTGGCACCCATGTTGAATTTCAAATCGGCACCAAAAATACAAATCTGGTACAGGATCTTCCATTGAACATTTCTGGCAAGTTTGGTTCAAATTTGTTCAGTGGTTTCAGAGAAGAAGATTTAAATGTGAAAAGCTAACGGACGACAACGATGGACGCCTAGACACGACAAAAGCTCACATGGCCTATGGCCAGGTGAGCTAAAAACAAAATATGGCAACTCTTAAAATTCAAGAAAATAATTTCTGAAGTGGAATACAATGCAGAACTCCCTAGCAACCTAATGGATAGATTGTAAAATCTGGAACTCCTTGTAGAATATGAAAGTTGACACCCATATTTTGACAATTTTGTAAACATTTATAGGACATAGCTGAACTAGAGGCCAGGTTATTCATGCACATATTGGTTTCAATCAAGTCTGTAGCTTCTTGGAAAAAGTTATTTATTTATATTACCTTAAGGTTCAACTTTCTCCTTTGATGGTTGCCATTTTGGAATTTAAATCAAAACAAAAATGGAGTTTGTAAGGGACCATCTAATGACTATCCATGTAGTTATTGTTCATTCCAGTTGTTAGTTTCTGAGGAAAATTACCATATTCATTTTCCCATATTGAACATGCTAGCCCTTTGTTATGAAGGCACATTATAAAGATAATACATGGGTGATGGGGTCATAAGAGTTTTTCACAATATAAAACAATTCAGTTGCTTTTTAAAATTGTCTAGGTGGTGGGTTAAAACAATCCTTGTCCCATACATTTTGTTCTGGAAAAACCAGAGATCCACCAAATGAACCTGTAAAGTTGTTTCTCTTTGCAAAGTAGTTTCAGATGATAGCTCCACCACAGGATGGATACAAAGTGATGACTTAAGCCCACCTTAAACCATGTGAGATAAAAAGATCTTCAGCCAATTAAAAAAAAAAATGCATATTGTTTTAAAAGGAAGTAAAAAAAAAAAAAAAAATTAGCATTAAAAAACTTGTCATAACTACAATAAACAAATAAACAAAATTAATTCTCATTTCTGAAATTAAGCAAATAATATTTGTTTATCATGAAAGTTCAGACTGATATATACACAATATTGTCATATATTTTACCAGGACATTATTTATGTACTGTACACAATCAAAACAATCAATTTCATTAAACACAGAACATCAATAACTTTAAACAACAATGTGAACTATTTTCCTAGATAATCACTTTCAAAATCATACTGTTGCTGAACAATAAAAATGAAATACCAATAAACTGACTTTTATTTTTATTTAATATTCTATGTATAAAACAGAAATTGGAAAAATATGTGTTCTTTGCATTGTTCACTTTTGGGTAAGAAATTGGAATACATGGACTGGTGCAATCATTAACTGGATTATGATATACATGATGATGAAAAGAAAGTTTAAACACATGGATTAGAATACATGTAATTGGTGTTTATCACTATTTGATTGGAAAAGGTGCCTCCACCCTACCTTCACTCAACATATTTTTATCAGCAATATTTCAGCACTATTGTGACAGCCATTTTTAATAATGGAGGAAATTGGAATTCATGGAGAAAATCATTAATCATTATTTAGCTGTTTCACTTAAATTAAGATGCAAGATAAACACACCTGATTGTGAGCTCAGCACAAATCATCTTTCGTGAAAATAGATTGTTATAAATGATCAATCACCCTTTATGACTACACCACCAAGAACAAAATGGAACATTTATGAAAAGTTGGACTTTCACAATTTGATGGTGACAAGTGAGGGTTAAAATGTGGTGGGATAACAAGTATTCACTATATGTTCTATGATGGTCAACTTCTACATATTATACGACATGATTTTGTAACAGTTATATTATATGACATGATTTTGTAACAGTTATATGACATGATTTTGTAACAGTTATTAAAAGGAAGACATCATATTTATAGCACCAACTACATAATACATGTACATACAAATTAAAACAACACACCATATCAGAAACTAATGTGTCTCAGACTTCATAATATCATAACACTGTCATTGGTCCAAATGCTGTTCACTTTAAAGCAATGGCAAGCTATATCAAAATAATATCACTCAAAATAATGAACACAATGGGATATTGACCAATGTATATACAAAATTTTGTATAAGGAAGTATAAAATATACTAATAATTAACAAGTTTTTAAAACAACTATAACTGTCCGCATAGCGGGACTAATACACCCCGCTTCACTCTGTCTGTGTCCAAGATTATTGAAAACTAAGTCTACATGGAAAATATATTATTTGTCAAATTATAATGTTTAATCACATTCAACAAAAATAAAAACGTCGTAGCATAAAAACTGTAAGAGGAGTTGCACAGACAAACCATGTACCCTTTCAGCCAAATTCACAAATAAAAAAAAAATAACTATTAGTTCAACAATCTATATTTTTTGGCCAAATTCATGAAAATCAAAATCCTTACAACATGCACATCTTTGATATGAGTACAAATGTTCTACAATATAAAAACTTCCTAACTTACAAACTGTAGGAGTTGCGCAGACAAACCATGTACCCTTTTTGCCATATTCACACAAAAATGGCTAAGTTCAACAATCTATATTTTTAGTAAAAATGCACAAAAATCAAAATCCTTACCACATGCACATCTTTGATATATGTACAAACTATCAACAATATAAAAACTTCCTAGCGTAAAAACTTTAGGAGGAGTTGCGCGGACAAACCATGTATCCTTTTTGCCAAATTTACCTAAAAAATACTAAGTTCAGCAATCTATATTTTTGGTAAAAATTCATGAAAATCAAAATCCTTACCACATGTACATCTTTGATGTATGCACAAATGATCTGCAAAATAAAAACTTCCTAGCAGAAAAACTGTAGGAGGAGTTGTGTGGACAAACCATGTACCCTTTTTGCCAAATTCACCAAAAAAAGACTAAGTTCAGCAATCTATATTTTTGGTAAAAATTCATGAAAATCCTTACCACATGCACATCTTTGATGTATGCACAAACGATCTGCAATATAAAAACTTCCTAGCGTAAAAACTTTAGGAGGAGTTGTGCAGACAAACCATGTACCTTTTTTGCCAAATTCACCAAAAAATGACTAAGTTCAACAATCTATATTTTTGGTAAAAATGCACAAAAATCAAAATCCTTACCACATGCACATCTTTGATATACTGTATGTACAAATAATCTGCAAAATAAAAACTTCCTAGCGTAAAAACTTTAGGAGGAGTTGCGCGGACAAACCATGTACCCCTTTTGCACAAATGATCTGCAAAATAAAAACTTCCTAGCAGAAAAACTGTAGGAGGAGTTGCGCGGACAAATCATGTACCCTCTATGCGGACAAACAGACAGACGGACAGACGGACAGACAGGGTGAAACCTATATACCCCCCCAAACTTTGTTTGCGGGGGTATAATGAACTACAAAAATGTGGATTACAACCAATGGTTAGGCATCATGAATGTCTAATACGGTTCTACTTCAATCATAAAATGTTTTCTCCATGATTTGTAAATTTTCTTTTTGATCTTGATACCTAATAATATCTATTACCAAACAACAAGTGTGATACAAACATAATATTGTTGATTTTTATGTGTGATCATGTGATGTTATATTGATAAATCCTTGATAAATATAACCTCGTTGATACATTTGACTGGAAATGGAATCTGCATTGAAAGCTGTGATATTGCTCTGAGAAATCCATTCTCGCAAAACAAACCAACAATGGATATATTTACCTACATTATTTATATACATGGTATATGTGGCTGTGTCGCTCACCTTTCATTCTGCTTTGAGGAAATTGAATACAGAACCTTTCATACATGTAGATGCTTCCTACCAAGTTTCGGCCCATATGGCTAAGCAGTTTAAAAGGAGAATATTTTCTACAAATCGACCAATCAGAAACAAGAATTGCATGTGGTGGCCATGTTTGCTAACCGATCGGGACGAAATGAGCAATCTTCATAGAAGACATTCCATAGATGCTTCCTACCAAGTTTCGGTGGTAGCCAAGTCTGTTAACCGATCGGGACAAAATGAGATTGTCCATGGATGCTTCCTACCAAGTTTCGGTTCATTTGGCCAAGTGGTTTCAGAGGAGAAGGTTTTTTTAAATCGGCCAATCAGAAACAAGAATTGCCTATGGTGGCTATGTTTGTTGATGGATCGGGACAAAATGAACAAACTTTAGAGAGGACCTTCCATAGATGCTTCCTACCAAGATTCACTTCATTCGGCTGAGCGGTTTCAGAGGAGAAGATTAAAATGTGAAAAGTTAACGGACGACATACGACAGACGCCAAGTGATGGCAAAAGCTGACATTGTCTTTGGCAAGGTGAGCTAAATAAGAGGTGACTATAAAAATTAAAATGAAAAGCATTATAATCCAAATATTATAAATTAATAATCAATGTATACTTTTATGTGACCATATGACCATATGATCATCATTAATTTACATTACATTAGAGAACAATAAACAAATCTTATCTGATATCAAAATTCAACTTCAACAGTGGCCCATTATTAATAAACACTTAACATTTTATACAATAATAAAATGTAATTTATTCTAAACAAAAAACAAACTAATTACATCTCCATATTCATTAATAAATGTTGACAATAAAACAGAAAACTAGACAGTCCATGAAGCTTGCAATCTCTCATCTGTTTTTCCGTTGCTCAGATTGGGGGGATTAGAGTCATGGGCATTTAATGCCACTTTCAACAATTATTTCATTTGTTATCATGGCTGTCTATTTTATTGTTGGACAGAATATTACTAAGACAAAACCACCATCCTGCTGAATGTCACTGATATACTTTGAGGATGCACACATTCTTACCAAGTTTGGTCCCATAGCTTGTGACAAAATGGTTGAAATGTGAAAAGATTACAGACGTGGGACAATGTTGACTTTGGTAGCCATGTTGAATGTTGGATCAGCAACAAAAGAAAAAAGTCCAGCAAAGGAACATTGCTGTCAAGTTTGACTCAGTAGCTTCAGAAGAGAAGAAGATATGTTAACAAAAATGGGTCATATGACTCTTTAGTAAGCCAATAGGAATCCACTTATTGCTATAATACTGGTAGAGATATTTACAGTGCTTTACTATTCAATATTTGCTGTAGTCGTTAGTATATGGAAATCTGGCTAAGTGATTTCTACATATATTAAATGTGAATCTTGTCAGACAACTCGTATCTTTACATGATTATCAAATCTCAAAACAAGTGGACCAATATATTACAATTACAATTGTATAAAATATGGAAGACATATTACAGACAATCATTTGTCTTCTAACAACAAAAACTTGTCAGGTATACAGTGAATAATCTCTAAACTGAACCAAAATAGTTCAAATTACGGTAGTCATAATCATTAAAATCTTTTTAAAATGTTTGCAAATTAAACCATGTACAATTTAGAAATGTTTTCACTGTCTTATATACATCACCATTCTTAACTATCATCAGACACACGAGAGGTATTCTGGGTTTTCTTAATGGTACGCTGAGTCAGCAAACTGTTTTTCTTTGTAATCTTCTCTAATGCTTTTACTGTTCTGGCAAAACTTCTAGGTGACTCAGATCTAGTCACTTTATTCTCCTTAATTGGGGTTCTAGATCTAAGGAAATATCTTGTTGGTGTTATTTGTTGACTTGTACTCTGTAAAATATTACAATTATAAATTGTAAGGTTTTCAAACCAAAAAACATAAATGTAAACTTTCTAATTGTTTGGTTTACTTTTAAAGTTGACTTACTTTCTTTCCATTTATACATTCAAAATTGTATTGCCCTCACTGATGGCCAAAATATTTGCTTAGGCTGTGAAGCATACAAACTTAGACTTCATATTAAAATATTTGTATAATGTTCATCCTGAATATTGTTCTAGTGATGTGTTCATTTATTAAAGAATTTTGTTTAAAACTTAAATAACTTTGCAGAAGAGTAATTTTTATGATTTCCCGTATTTTCCTATTTTAAAACTATAATTCATGGTGATGCTTTTTATTTAAAAAATAACAAATTTTGTACCATATACCGATTGATATACACAGATACCCACCTCAAATATTAAGGTTTCCAGATACCTCTCAGAGGCCGAGGTTTCACCTTTCCTCGTCAAATAAGTCTGATAGTCACGACATAGCCGATAATTGCTGAAAGTGACGCTAAATACCAATAACCCTAGCCCTGATATAGATTTGACCTCATTGGTCAGATCAGAATGACAAACAACATAAAACATATATACTTGTCAACTTACAGGTTGTGACGTCAGTAATCTTGATTGGTCAGATCAGAATGACAAACAACATAAAACATATATACTTGTCAACTTACAGGTTGTGGTGTCACTGATCTTGATTGGTCAGATCAGAATGACAAACAACATAAAACATATATACTTGTCAACTTACAGGTTGTGGTGTCAGTAATCTTGATTGGTCAGATCAGAATGACAAACAACATAAAACATATATACTTGTCAACTTACAGGTTGTGACGTCAGTAATATTGATTGGTCCATTCCAGTTGTAGTGAAGTCTGTTGATCTTGATTCCATAGTATGTACTGTAATAAAAAAGATATCAATAGAGAAATATACACCAGTAAGATTCTTAATATGCCAGAGCCTCACTCCTGTTATTACTGAACATGTAACAAATATATTTTATTTTCAATGGTAGTGATTGATGTGTTGTTAGACAAAAATCACTGTGTATACGACAAAAACATATACAAATGTAACTTTATATAAAAAATTAAACATATGAAACTTAATTGTATTGTAATAGTTGATTACTAATTACTTTAGTTAAAGTGTACCAGAGGGCCCGGGTGACTCAATGAGCTAGGTATTTGGAGTACCTAACAACTCATACAAGCCTATCACCAATACAGCGTGTGTTCACATCCGGCTTTGTAAATTACAAAAAAGGGTTCACTCGACGCACAGCCGCAAGTGACAAAGTTTACCTGCTGCTTGCCCATGGTCGGTGGTTCTCTCCGGGTACTCCGGCTTCTTCCACCACTAAAACTGGTCACCATGATATAGCTGAAATATTGCTGAAAGTGGCATTAAACACCAAAAATCAAATCAAATCAAGCATACCAGTTGTCAGTAGTAGTTCTATGTTAATTTTGTCCTATGGTTTTACATTAAAAGTTAACATGTACAGGGTGAGATAGGCCATATACTTGTACACATTACCTTAACAGTTATACAAAACTATGACCAGAATATATTCAACTACATTGTATATTCCTAATACACAAATCAAGTGTACCCACAAAAAAAAATATTGAGTGCACCGATAGATTTAATAACAGTTTAATTGGATATACTACATGCATGATTTTCAACAACTTACTCCAGCACAAAATTTAGAAGTCTTGGCCAATTAAAGAATTTTTTTTTTTCAGGAACAATGACCATATAGAATAGAAGGTGTATTGTCAGATATATATGAGGAGCACTCATTGAAAATCTTAGACAAGTTTTGTTTAATTTAGCTTAGTAGATTCAGGAGAATTTTAGGATATGAAAAGTTAATGAAAACAGATGGCATATGACAACCATCGTCGGTAACCCACGGTTGATTCCAATATGTTCCCCTCTCTCCATCACCCGTGAATCAAATCGCTTGTAAACATTCGTACTCATGAATAATTCATAAGTCTTCGCATTACAAACTTCTAAAGTGGTTCAATCAATCAAATCGTTCCTTTCATAATGAGTTTGGTTAAAAGTTAAAAATGTTGGACCTGTTGCAAAAATTTGGAGTGAAAGAATTGAGGGACTTTCTATACTGCACTACACTTCATCCACACATTTTCATGGGTGCATCCATTACTGACAGAACAATTTTTTAACTCCGATACCAAAGAGTTTCACTTTCATAAACGTGATTTTGATTGGTTAATTCGAAACTTTGAATATTCATGAGTACGAATGTTTACAAGCGATTTGACCCACAGGTGATGGAGAGAGAGGAACATATCGGAATCAACCGTGGGTTACCGACGATGATGACAACTGAATTCAAAAGCTCACACTACTTTTAGCTATGTGACCTAAAAACTGTAAAAGTTACAATGATTGTTAGAACAACTGTCTTACATGGTGACAAAGGTCTATAACTTCCTGTTTGAGTCCATGCTTCAATCTGCTGAGCCAACTGTTTGACTGGTGTAGCTGCACGTAATTCACTCAGCTCATCAGTCAGTGTGGTGTGACTTGACTGCCATGAGCAACATGTAGAATAACTGTCTACTGAGGACAAGGATGAGGGTATGTATGTGTGGTCTGTGTCTGATGACAAGCTGGTAGAGGACATACTGCTGTTTCTACTCACACCTGAATCACTTTCATAACCTGTGGCTGAAACATTAAAAAAAAATACTTAAGCATTTTATATTACATGTACAGTAAAATATATCTTAATCAAATTAAATTCACAAAGACTTCTATCCTGGGATTTCTTTTATTTACACATGTTTTTGGTTTATTCAGTTTTACTGAACTATTGAAACTCATTACCTTAAGAACAGAAAAAATGTTTCCTTGGAAACTCAAAGTAAATATTTGGGTCCATTTGAACTTAATTTATCCAGAATAACTTGAATTCTCTGACATTTTAAATAAAAACATTGGTTTGTTAAACTTTGTCAAGGTTTTACTGTAATTAATAAATACTGTATTACAGTTAAAACTGCCCAGTCACCTCTATTTAACAGTCATCTGTATTAAAGGTAACAATTTTCTTGTCCTGTCATAGAATATGAATCGAACCTGTTTTAAAAGACCACTAATTTTTTTGTCCCAAAGATGACCTCTTAATACAGGTTTGACTGTATATATAAAGTAAATATTTTCATGTAGTTATATCATGGTGATAACCCTGGCGATAACTAGTAATACATATATTGACTTCTACATCAGAATATGTGTACAAAAAAAATTATTGAGAAAATTTTGTAATACATTTGTATTTAAATATCTACATGTATATCAATATAGCAAAATTTACCACATTAAAATTGAAATCAGAGGCTTGTCTTTGGTCCTGATGAGGTATAAAACTAATACATTTAATGTTTGGTTTTATTAAACATGGCAGAAACTAAACTAGAGGCTCACATGGATATATATGCTTAATTTGGGTGCAATCAAATTTGTACATTATGAAAAGAAGTTTTGTTTATTCATGGTATAAAAATTGAATTCATTCATGGTAAATTTATATTCTATCACAGCCATGCATCTAATAACATCCTGTTTTGGTCATGTCATGTAACTTTTCAATCATCTTTGACTGTCCAATCATATGCAAGAGAATTAAATATATTGACCACAGCTCTTACCAAATACTAGGTTTTGATACCTAATGATTTAGTAGGCTCATTGCTGATTGTGTAGTTTAAAAATATGAACCCTGACTTGACCCCTTATGGGGTATTGTTAGATATTAAAGTATCTCTAAAGATGTATTTTAAAGAAGTTATAGCAAACATTTAATTTAAATTAGATCATTGGTATAAAAAAAACAATGTTTAAAAAACACTAAAAATCATTTTACAAGAAAACAGCCTGATTTCTAGACGCTTTGATTTAGTTTGGTTGAAGATCCTTTCAGACAGTTGAGAATTTTATAAAAATAAAGTGTTGTCTGTTAAATAGCTATGTCTTGTATAGCAACTTTTTCTGTTTGAATACTGGTAGCATAAATATACAATACATGTGCACTGTCGAAGCATGAGGCTTAGAAACGGGGGAAAAGGCGAGGCTTCGCCGAGCCCTTTCCCATGTTTCGCGCTGAATACACATATTTACCTATATGCTTCGACAGTGCACATGTATTGTATTTATCCTGCAATTTTAAATCGTAAATAAACGTTTACTGGACGATGATAAAAGTATTTGAAATAATTTTGTGTATGTATTTGAAAACAATATCCCCCAATGTGCCCCGATGAGTTTGCCAAATATAAAATTTTATTCTATTTATAACTGACCAATATCAAAAAAAATATTGGGCAGGCTATATTGGTCAGTAAATGTTGTCATTGCAGGATAATTGACATTTACTGTTCTTTTGCATTTTACCAGATTCAAACATAACATTAACCAGTGAATTATTTCCCTTTAAACAAAGCATGTCATACAACAACTGCATGAACCAAATCAACAACTAAGTTTCCATGAGCTATACTTGATCCAATACTCACTATCTGCCGCAGTTCTTTGAATGTCTGAAGATGTCACTGGAGTTATTTCCTCATTTTCAGACAGATTACATGTATTGTATAGTATACCATTTGATATACCTTCTTTATTTATATTTCCTATAATCAAACAGGCAAGATAATTAAAACTTGACGTTGTACAGATATCATGTGATATTTGTTTACTCTATTTACTTGTCAAGAGATGGTGTGATATTTGTTTACTCTATTTACTTGTAAAGACATCATATGATATTTGTTTACTCTATTTACTTCTACAGATATCGTGTGATATTTGTTTACCCTATTTATTGGTAAAGATCTCATGTGATATTTGTTTACTTTATTTATTGGTAAAGATCTCATGTGATATTTGTTTACTCTATTTATTGGTAGAGATCTCGTGTGATATCTGTTTACTCTATTTATTGGTAAAGATCTCATGTGATATTTGTTTACTCTATTTATTGGTAAAGATCTCATGTGATATTTGTTTACTCTATTGGTAAAGATATCATGTGATATTTGTTTACTTGTATAGACATCATGTGATATTTGCTTACTCTATTTACTTGTAGTCATCATGTGATATTTGTTTACTCTATTTTCTGGACTAGTTTCAACTTATTTAGATCCAGAGATTTCTGAGAAAGAGATTGAAATGTATAGATGACAAATACAATACCACACTAAGGGCCAGAGGAACTGAAAACTAGAGGCTCAGGTGAGCCTGTATCGCTCACCTGATATAAATAAGTCCTCTTAAGAATGTCTGCATGCCGAATACATCTAAGTTACTATTCAAATCCCATAGGGTTCTATGTTAAAACTATATCTGCTCATGGCAGCCATCTTGGATGAAGGTTGTGGTCACCGGACACAATTTTGAAAGTATATACTACCCAAGGAACATCCATGCCATGTTTGCTTTAAATTGGCTGACTGGTTTCAGAGGAGAAGACTTTTAAACAATTTTCCCATTGGGTCCTATGTTAAAACTATGGCCGCTGACGGCGGCCATTTTGGACCGAGATTGGGGTCACTGAACACAATTTTGGAAGTTGACCACCGAAGGACCATCGATGACATGTTTGCTATATTGGTTTACTGGTTTCAAGAAGATTTTAAAACATTTTTTCCCATAGGGTCCTACAATGTATGTTAAAACTATGTCCGTTGATGGTGGCCATCTTGGATGGAGGTCGGGGTCACTGGATATAATTTTGAAAGTTGACCATTTAAGGACCATTCATGCCATGTTTGCTTTAAATTGGCTTACTGGTTTCAGAGGGAACAAAATTTAAACATATTTCCCATAGGGTCCTATGTTAAAACTATGTTCACTGATGGCGGCCATCTTGGATGGAGATCGGGGTCACATGACATTATTTTGAAAGTTGACCACCTAAGGACCATTCATGCCATGTTTGCTTTAAATTGACTTACTGGTTTCAGAAGAAATTTTTTTTAAACATTTTCCCCATAGGGTCCTATGTTAAAACTATGTTCGCTGATGGTGGCCATCTTGGATGGAGGTCGGGGTCATATGACATTCTTTTGAAAGTTGACCACCTAATGACCATTCATGCCATGTTTGCTTTAAACTGACTTACTGGTTTCAGAGGAAAAACTTTTTAAACATTTTTCCCATAGGGTCCTATGTTAAAACTAAGTCGATTCATGGCGGCCATCTTGGATATGCGATCGGCACAAAAATAACAAATTTAGTAGAGGACCATCCAGTCACCATTTCTACAATGTTACAATTCCATCGGCTGAGTAGTTTCTGACAAGAAGATTTTCAAAGTTTCAACCAATCAGAACACATTATTGGCCCTGGCGGCCATGTTGGTTTTCCGATCTAAACCAAAATAACAAATCTGGTAGAGGACTTTCCAATGAACATTTCTGCCAAGTTTGGTCCAAATCTGTTCAGTAGTTTCAAAGAAGAAGATGAAAGTATGAAAAGTTTACCGATGCAGACGACGACGGACGCAAAGTGATGACAAAAGCTCACATGACCCTTTGGGTCAGGTGAGCTAAAAATTGTTTTCAAGAAACATCAACAAGGCAATTCAAAACAACATGGAATTAATATATGTGAGCTGATAAAATTAAAAACATACAAATAAAAGAAAAAAAACATACCCAATAAATCTTCACGAAGCTGTTGATTTTGTTTTTTTATTTCTAGTAATAGCTGATTATTCACGATGTTCAAATCTTGGTAGCAATATGCTGAAACTGCCAACACAAGTAGTGCCATACAACCAGAAATTTTTCTACATAACCACTGATACATGTAAATATCTTCCTGTAATTAGAAGTCAATTATCATTCTTAATACACATACTAATAATAACATTATATGTTTATTTCATTTAGATAGTCCAATGTGATTGGTCAGAAGGGTGACAAGTGTTTTCGGAATTGAAACTTCATCAGTCCATGAAACATACAACCATTCAACCACTCCCAATTTCAGAGACAACTTTTGAATGTCATGAAAACTAATTTAATACTACGCACAATAACAACAATTGATAATGTGGAATATTAACTAGAGGCTCCTAGGAGCCTGTAATCGCTCATCTGGCTCGAAGTTGGCCAAGCAGTTTCCGAGGAGATAATTTTTAAGTGAATTTTGGCGAATCTTCTATTTTTAGCAATGGCCGCCATCTTCTTTGGCGGGCGGGGTTGTCGGATATAATTCTGAAGGTAGATTTTTGGCCTAATTTTCTATTTTTAGTAATGGCAGCCATCTTGGTTGGCAGCCGGGGTCGCCGGACAGAATTCTGAAAGGGGATCACCTAATAACCATTCCACCATAGTTTGGGCCCAATTGGCCCAGCAGTTTCAGAGGAGATAATTTTTAAGTGATTTTTTGCTAAATTGTCTATTTTTAGTAGCGGTGGCCATCTTGGTTGGTGGCCGGGATCGTCGGACACAATTCTGAAAGAGGACCATCTGAAGACCATTCCACCATACATGTAGTTTGGGCCCAATTGGCTCAGCAGTTTCAGAGAAGATAATTTTTAAGTGATTTTTTGCAGAATTATCTATTTTTAGTAATGGCAGCCATCTTGGTTGGTGGCCGGGGTCGTCGGACATAATTCTGAAAGGGGATCACCTAAAGACCATTCCACCATAGTTTGGGCCCAATTGGCCAAGCAGTTTCAGAGGAGATAATTTTTAAGTGATTTTTTGCTGAATTTCCTATTTTTAGTAACGGTGGCAATCTTGGTTGGCGGCCAGGGTCGTCGAACACAATTCTGAAAGATGACTACCTAAAGACCATTTCACCATAGTTTGCGCCCAACTTGCCCAGCAGTTTCAGAGGAGATAATTTTTAAGTGATTTTTTTGCCAAATGTTCTATTTTTAGTAACGGCAGCTATCTTGATTGGCAGCCGGGGTCGTCGGACACAATTCTCAAAGAGGACCATCTTAAGACCATTCCACCATAGTTTGGGCCCAATTGGCCCAGCAGTTTCAGAGAAGATAATTTTTAAGTGATTTTTTGCTGAATTTTCTATTTTTAGTAACGGCAACCATCTTGGTAGACGGGGGGATTGTCGGACACAATTCTGAAAGGACCACCCAAGGACCATTCCACCAAAGTTTGGATCAAATTGGTCCAGTGGTTTTAGAGGAGTTGATTAAAATGCAAAAAGCTAACGACAGACGGACAACGGACGACAGACGACGGACGCCCAGTGATAGCATTAGCTCACCTGACCCTTTGGGTCAGGTGAGCTAATAATAGATTTACATACATGTGCATGCCAACCCTCGAGAGACTAAAAGCTGTAGTGGGGGGGGGGACTAGGGTCTGGAAATTTTTTTTTCAGAAGGATGCAAAATGGTGCATTCTGCTGCATTTTGGATATAAAATCTGTGTAGTCAAAACTTTAAATATACAAAACATGTAGTATGAAAAAACCATCAGTCCATGCTGTCTTAAATACGTTGTCATAATGTAAACGAGTCTTCTTTTTTTTCCTGGCGTTTCGGACGTATTCATTCAGATATTTAGAAATCATAAGTTCAAAATGTAGTGCTTCAAAACTTTCTTTTAAATACCATTTCTGATTGGTTTAATGATAACCAATTGACCAATGGAAGTTTCCGGTGTCATATGGCATTTTGACACCCATGGTATATTGACCCCGGGGTCGATTTTCATATGATATTTTGACCCTGGGGTCGATTTTTTGTCATTGTATTTTGAACCCCCTCATGGTAAATTGACCCCCCTCATTTCTACCAAAAGAGAGGGGTTCATAATACCATAAGAGAGGGTTTGATATACCATAGCTAGAGGGGGTCAAAATACCTTGGGTAGAGGGGTCAAAATACCATGGGTAGAGGGGTCAATATACCATGGGTAGGGGGGTCGATATACCATGGGTAGGGGGTCAAAATACCATGGGTAGGGGGT
>MJUT01052345.1:67367-77520 GCA_002080005.1 Gigantidas platifrons
AAAAAAAAAAAAAAAAAAAATCAAAATTCAAATTTTTTTTCCGATATTTCAAAAATATCAAAATTTTAATAAAATTTCATAAGATTTCAAAAATTTACAAAAAATTCAAAACTTTTCATAGAATTTTCAACAAATTTTAAAATTATAAAATTTTCAAAATTTGTATATCATGAATCTGAAATTTTTCTTAATATTGGATTCACTGAGTGAGATTCCCTATATAAACAAAGGTTTACTTTTTTACCTAGTATTTTCAATCTTTTGGAGTATGTGGTTAAATAATAATTCATAAAATAATATTGAAAAATGATAAAACAATTATAGCCTACCATGGATTTATAGACCTAAAAATATATATCGACCTCAGACTTTGTCCTCGGTCAATATATATTTATGTCTATACATACATGTTTTGACCTCAATGGAAGGCTATATCTGTATAATATACACTGTATAATGTATATGTTTTTAATAAAATTTATTAAAACATAATGTAGAAAGGTTTATAAATATAAATAAGATATGAAGATATGCTTGCTATTCAAATGTTAAAATAAGTCAAATTAATTTTTGATTAAAATATTACTCTTCATTTCAATCACAAAATAATAGTAAGAAATTATTCTACAGTTTTCTAATTTTAATTTAAATCAAAACTATACTGTTATAAAAAAAATAATGTCTTCATATGATTTGATATATATTTGTAAACACAAATAATATCTCATTTAAATATTCTAGTTTTCAAAATTTCAGTTTTAAGACTGTAAAACAACATTCTTTCAAATGTATACATTGTCTTTATCATGAGACAACTTTCAAAATTTCAGTTATGGTATGTCCTTTCTACATAATTTTTTGTTTAATATTAAAGAAGAAATTACATTACAAGATTAAATTCATGGAAATCCTTTTTGTATCTATATGCTTTAATTACACATATTTTATTTGTCAAAAAAGAATGATACTTTTCACTTATAACAGATTAATCCATTGAAAAGTAGAACTGGTAATTATTGGTGTCATAATAAGACCTTAATTACCTTTTATACCTGTGGCACAAGTTAACTGAACTTTTGACAGGATGTTTGAGATTACATTTTTGTATTTGATACATTTTTAAGATGTGTTAATACATGTAATAATGTTTACTACATGCATAAGACTGAATTAATATTACCCGGTAGAAGGAAGCTCTAACTTCTGTCTCAATTTTGTATTACATTATAACAGTAAATACTGAATTGGAATTCTACCCATGGTATATCGACCCCCCTAACCATGGTATTTTGACCCCCCCTATCCATGTTATATCGACCCCCCTACTCATGGTATTTTGACCTCCCTACCCATGGTATATCGACCTCCCTACCCATGGTATATCGACCCCCTTACCCATGCAATATTGACCCCCCTACCCTACCCATGGTACAAAATGTATATCGACCCCCCTACCCATGGTATTTTGACTCCCCTGCCTATCTCTTGATTAGAAATGAGGGGGGTCAAAATACCATGGGGGTTCAATTTACCATACAGGGGGGGGGGTCAGTTTTCAACAAGGGGGGTCAATATACCATGGATGAAAATTAACCCAGGGGTCAATTTACCATGGGGGTCAAAATACCATATGACACTGGTACAAATTAAGAGGGAAACGATTACGGAAAGGGCCTAAATAATTTGGATTTGTACTCATTTATATGAAAAATTCACAATAATTTTTTTTACATTTATTTTTTTTTAATTGGTAGGAAAACATCTAAAATTGGTAGGCAATAGAAGACTTAAAAATTCGGTAGAATACCGCATAAATCGGTAGGGTTGGCATGTATGGATTTAAATATATTTAATAATGTAAAAACAAAACTGTAATTATTGCATTCAATTGTTGTACATGTAGTTCAATAGGCATGTACATGCGTTAAAAAGCATATCATGCTTTATACAAAATGTACTTCAGTCAATGCTTTTACACGCCAATAAAACTACAAAAGATTGCATTCAAGTCGTAATTATAATTTGCATATTAAGAACAAACTGTGCATCCGGTTAATCATTTCATCGTTGTTGACTCTTTGTTAAGTTACACAACCAACCATCACACCAAATAAACATGATCACTATAAAGTGCTACCATTAACTTCAGTGAATTATATTTCTATTTTATTTTCCAAATGTTTCATGTCAAGCATCATTGAAGAAGCTATGTACAGAAATATTCATCTATCTGGTGCACTTCATCACAGCAATTGTCAAACTTTATCACATAATTATACAAAAATATTATAAAGTTTGACAATTGCTGATGAAAAGATGGTGGCTTTTTATGGATATTTCATCTATTACTGCCATTATCTGTACAACGCAAAAGCCAACTGCTGAGATATAACTGATATATTGTTGAAAGTGGAATTAAACACCAATACCCCTTTTTCTATTATTAATAAATCATAAACAAATTTCAACCTACGTTACTTCCATTCCATGTTGATGATAACAAGGACAAAGCAAATCTTTCTGATAATATGTTGACTGTAGCTATACCAAATAACCAGAATCTTGCTGTAGCCGTTCGGGGTGTTGAAGTCAACATATAGGACATCAGTATCATTATCGTGTAGTATACTATTGAATAAAATCCTGAGAATTCTCCTAAAACTAAGGATTGAAGACGATTTACTTTGTCAAATAAATCTGTGATAAGATGTCTCTGTTCATTTGTTGTATTTTTAAATTCATCAAACATTATATTAATGTTATCAGTGGAAGTTGATATGATTTCACTCATTTTTTCTTGATTGTGAATAGATTCTTTTTGTTGTTGTATCATCTCATTTTGTAATTCACTGGCTTCTTCAAGTTGTGTTGCAACATCTTGTGAAGTTGATGCCAGTCTTCCGATTGTTTGTTCTGTTTGATCGTGCCATACTTGAGCTTCTAAAAAGTAACAAATATTTTGTGTGTGTGTGAAAAATGTAGCTAACGAATTGCGATCACTTTCTCTTAATCCTTCTGCACACACAGAGAACTTCTGCGAGACATCACAATCATAAGTTGCAAGACCTTGCATTTCAAGAAAACAATTCAAGTAGGCAAGGGCTAGTTTGCCCTGGAGATCCGCAGTGACATGCTTGCAGTCTTTATTTAGAGTGACTATAGTGTCCTTCCAGCATTTGCCATAATCAGGCATCTGACTCTTTTTGTGGATTAATTCATACTCAGATTTTCCAGCTTGAAATTTAGAATTGTCCAAACTGGTAAATTTCATGTCAATTTCGATAATGGAATATGCAACAAACATGTACCACAGAACAATTAAACATATCATGTTTGGAAAAGAGACATATATAATGACAATAGGGAATGATATTTGAAAAGTGAATGCTGAACTATGTTTTCTGACAGGGGATTTATAGTATATGTTTCTGATAGGTTTTTGTTTTTAAAAGCTCCGCTGTCTGATATTTCCGAAATAGCTAAAATACGTATTTCAATTTCCCATATAAAAATTAGAGCACCTTTGGCAAAGCTGTCATACGACACATTTATGCAAATAAGAGAATAAAAAATTATTCACTAATTTTAATTTATTTCTGGGCCTGCAATGTAAGCCTGGAGTTATTACCCCTCCAGTATTATTTGCTAGAATTTCAATGAACTGTCTAAAATCAAGAAGCATGAACAACCTACAAAAACTCCAAAAGCAGAACAAAAGAAAATGGAACAACTATTTGCTCAGTTGTTAATAAAAACAAACTTTGACTATGATTTAAAAAGAATGATATTTTTGTATAAAACCAGTACATGTCACAAAATATAGCCAGTCCCCTATGTTAGTCATGTGATCTCGTCATGTGACCTTAAAATGGTAGACTGAGCGAAAACATTTCAGAAATTATTTCCTGAAAATGTCAGAACAACACAAGCTTCAATTTGCACCATTCAGTAGTTTCCTTGATGCTGGATTTTGGCAAAGATTATCAGAAAATAAGCTAAACGTTTATGGCTTAGATGATTCGTCAAAAACAATCAGTGGATTTTATTTTAATGGTAAAAAAAAGTAAAATGCTATTATTAAGGTATTGCCCAACACCTGACCCCAAAATTTTTCTGTCGTTTAATTTTTTAGATTTTTTTGTATGTGAAGCTTTATGATATTACCTAACAAGTATTAAAAAAGCAAAAGATTCTAACAAAGGGATTCTACACACTTCCATCAGAAATTGGTGTTGCACTCCATTACAGCACGATTTCCCCAGACCATATAATTTCGTCATTTTGAACACTGACATTTTGGAATATTTTTCACGTGACTTTGAGAGAACTACGATTACCGTAATGTATCATGGGAGATGATTTGCATATAATCTGACCTTGTCCAAAAAATAGGGGGAAACGTAACACATGCTCTTTCTGAAACCCGCAGATAACACTGCCAAATGAATCTTTTTTATCCAACATATTTTGTATTATTTCTTTCTGCTCTGATTGGAGCTGTAGATGGAACTGTTTGTCCTGCAGAATACGCTTTATATCGTCTTGTATGTTTGTTTACATATGCTAATTTGGCACGCTGCATTTAGTAGCTCCCATCATGCAATGCGTTGCTGTCATCTTTCAGTTAGTATCGCGAGATCACGTTGAAAAAATGGCAGTGAAATGACCAAATCATCGGGTGTAAGAAAAAAACATGCTGTAATGGAGTGTAACACCACTCTGAGGGTAAGATGGTTATGAATGAATAGAAAAATGATTGGTGAAGCGATATATATTAGGGTTTTGGATAGAAAATAAAATCTGATAGCCACAAAACGTGGAAATGTGATTCTCTCGAGTGTGTTAGAAAAATCCGCTGTTTTGTTTATGGCAAGCGCTCTGACGTTCAACGACAACAGCAAGTTCTAAATAGTCGTAGAACGTCAAAGGAATCTCAGACTAGTATAGCCGTAGATGACAAGAATGCTAGTTAATGCTTGATTTCCCTTTTTTGGGAGGTAAACGAAATAATTTACTAAATAGTTAAGTTTATTTTGAAAGTGTGATACCAGTTCCAGCTAATTAACATGAAAATTATGGATATTTTTTTAAATAACAAATTTTTTAGAGGAAAAATAGAATATTTTACCAAGAAATGCCGTAAAATACAACCGCAATTTTTTTTTTTTTTTAAGTACAGTCGAACCTCGATAAGTCGAAGTTGAAGGGACTGCCAGAAATTGTTCGAGTTATCCGAGGTTCGAGTCATCCAAGGTCGAGTGTGACGTCATGACATTAATTTTTGTAACACATTGTTTGACAGGACGGTTGTTTGTTTTGTGTATGTATGTGATTTGTGGTATTTCCTTGACAAAGACGTTACTGTTGACAGTTGAACTAAATAAAATTATAAAATCAGACAATTTATATTTTATTACCGGTATTACAATATTGTATACATTGTACATGAATAATCCACATCAGAAACAAAGAAATATTTGATAAAAACGATCTCAGCACTAGATCTATTAAAGCACTACATTCATCAAGCAATACACAATAAATAAAAAATCAATACACAAATATTTACAATGTGTCAAAATAAATTATAGAATGTAACTAACGAAATGACACAAAAACTAGATTGTTCAGGTAACATCGCAAACTGTAAGAATGATGACCGTAGACTACACGATGCTTTTTATACAACATTTGATTAGAATTCATCACAAAAATTAACATTAAACAATCATTTTATTTTTTAAGTGAACTCATATCATTGAATAAATGCGTCTGGCATGTAAACTTATATTTTTATTGAAACTTAAAAGGGCCAGTAATTAATTTTAATCAATTTCAACAAGACTTAAAAGGAACTGATAATTTATTCAATCTTTGATTATCACTTTAAAGGAATTTATATTCCTATAGATTACAATTACCTTGGCTTGGGTCATCAAATTCGTTTAAAAAATAATCCCTGATAAAATAGATTACCGACACAGTCCGCTTGGCACGCGTGTACACAAAGTGATCAATAATCTGACATGTTTTAAAGGTGAACAGGCCACCGTTGTAAATGTACAAACAAATATTATTTGTGTATTAAAAAGGGATGTATGAATGGAAAGTTAAAAAGTGTCAAAACATTATTTTCATTTATGGTTTTAATTTCCGTTTTTTTTATTTTGACACATTAAGAAAAATATTGTAAGTTCGAAATTCTCTGGAAAAAAATCACTTCGAACTTTGACACATCGAAGTAAAATTACTTTGTTTTCCTTTTCTGGGGACCTCTAAACATACTCGTGTTATCCGAGATTTCGAATCATCCGAGTTCGAGTCATCAGAGGTAAAAATGCATAGGACTAACAGGCAATTTGCTGGGACTGGAAAATTACCTCGACACATCCGAGATTTCGAGTCAAGCGAATTCGACACATCGAGGTTCGACTGTAGTCATAATTATAGAAGAAATGTGTCGTTTAATTTTTCTAAAAAAACTCATACAATATAAAGAACAATTCTAGGGAACACTGTTTAAGTTTCAGAATTTTTCAACCAACCGAAACAGAGAACCAGCGAACTTTTTCACCCCTCCCCCTTTTTACAAAGAACACCATTTTAAGTCCATGTGAGTGCATTTTGCTGAATAACTCTATCTTTATCTCCTTATAATGTGACTATCTTATATGAACATTAACTGATTCCATTATATTACATTTAATTTAATAATTTACATACTTATATGTCCAATTTAGGAAAAGCAGGGCAGTCAAGAAATGAAGATCGTTGGCTTTTTGTCTTGTTTGCCATAAAGTAACCACGGCGACACCTATCTCTACCCATCGCTATAATTTTTTTATACCAGATATTATCAGTAAATACTATTTATTAGAGACACTAAAAAATGTAAAACCATTATTAGGTCCTATGAGCATAGCGTCCGTTTTGTAAACATTGTACATCTGTGTCAGCTAAACGTTTGAAATTGAAGCGAACTTTTAAAACACTTCACTGATCCCGGTAATGTTGTCCATTAGAATAGAGTTATCTCCCTGTAGTGTTAGGTACCACCTTAATCATCATTATTATCATGATTCACGATCATTAAGCTAAGGTGGTTGGACAGTGTCTACTAAATCAAATGGATAATTTATGCTTAATTAAATCCAAAATATTTTATTGATATCTTAAATATATAAAATACAGTCCAATCTCAAGTTGTTCCGGCCACAGACAATTCAATCCCATGAATATAAAAAGAGAAGGCATGACCTTTAAAGAGGATGGAAGTATATTTGAAATTAAATATTGATGACTTTAGTCTTTAGTATGAATGATGTTAAAATGAATATGAAAGGTATATGAAGTAATGGAAGGAGCAGTTACTGGATAATGGAATAGTAACGAATGTAAAATTATGTTTTATACATTAAAAAATGTGGTTCGACCTTTATGCCAATGATCCATTTGTTTGACAATCCGATATTCTGACAAATCTTTTAGCAAACCTTTGATAGTTGTCGAATTTTAGAGCCTCTCGCCGTAGATGTTTGATTTAATGTATCCATTGGCCCTTCAAATTTTTTTTTTAAAGCAACCCATTTGAATATTGATAATTTTCAGAAAAGAAAAATCTCACACAATTACAGATAAGTGCTCATTTAAGAAATGCAACGATTTTAAATTTCTGAATAAAGATATTAAATTTAGTTTTCATGTGAAGTTTTCACAGGTGTAACTCTGTACACATGCATATGTATATGGTTTAAACTTTTGGAATAAGAAAGCTGGCCCTGTTCATTAATCTGTAACCGGGTCGCTGTATATATCTATAAATTTGAAGAAATCAACCAATAAGTCGTAGCTTGCCATTAAACTGTATATATTCAGCCCCTCTGGTTGTCCCTGGTTTCGGATAAAGACTTGAGATTTTAGATCATTTATTGTGGCTCATATTCAGACAATGTACAGGTGAACTATAGTTATAACCTTAATGTTATGTCAGCGGTCTGAGTTTGTAACATGTTTACCTAAATAGTATTATGTTTCTCCAGTCAAAGATCGAAATAAATATAAGGTGTTGTCTGCTAGCTGAAAATTACCTGGAACCCCCCGTCCCGCCGGGTAAACGGAAGTTAACCCGGTGATAATCACGTGCCGCGATCAAAGGAAATAAAGGGAACTATAAATCTATTAACAATTAACCAATATAAACCAAAAAAATTAAGATGCAAACATGTTACAAACTAATCCCGTCACAAATCATTAAAGTAGTCTGTAGATTTCCTGGTGCAGGAGGAAGCCTTTGTTGACTTGCTGTGGTGGCATCATGCTGCACATGGCATAGCCATTTTTTTATGGGCTGAAATAGTAAATAAATCATGACTGAACTTCTAAGACATTTAATTGACATTTCTGATGTTTTGTAGGAGACCCAGTTGGATTGCCATGTCGTATGAACATAGAATATTCTGCATTTGACAAGTAAGATGATATATAATAAACAAAATTAATTTTAACAGTACATTACATGTTATATATTTCCATTTTATACAATGACATGATATAGCTGAACTATTGCTAAAGTTAGTGTTAAACACCAATCAATCAATCCAGTTTGTACAAGTACAGGATAAGTTTTAAATTGTAGGGTTAATTTTGTCTAAAAAAATATCTAATTAGTAAATGAAGGAAAATTGTGAATTTCACACTTCAGTTATTCGACTGGTTTAAACTAGATAAAGGTAGCTTTATCTGGATAGAATATTACTCACCAATTAAGAGTAATTCTTTTCATTGGTTAGATAAATATATATGCTAATTTCTATTGTAACAAATTCTTATTTAATTTGACAATAAAGTTTTGACTTTAACTTTTGATAACTGTTTGTTGAGAGAGGTAAGAACCCATCCTACAATCACTTTTAATAAATATTTTTGAAAGCACAGTTGTAAACACTTATTATTGTAATAGGCAGACTTTTTGCCAAAACAGAATTGTTATTTTTAAATGATTTGTTGTGATATATGATTGATATTTGCTTTATAAAATTCATGCTATTTATAGAACAAAAATTTGACAGTTTCAAAATCTAATTCTAACACGGTTTGGTTTAATTTTCAGACGTATATTTAATATTAAGTATTAACCTAGTATCCTTAGTAACTTTGAGATCCAGTGGGACAGATATATTGTATGGTTGTCACTTGCTTAGACGTTTGTATAATATACTTTATTTCCCGTGACTGTATAATGAATTCATTCATTATCCTATACAATATGTTAAAAATTGCTGAGTTAGATTGCTGTCAAATTATAATATTAAGTATATATATATATATATACCATCTACACACGCTTATGTCTTACATCTATCCCTAGATTAAAAACCTTACGAGACAAGGTAACACTACGACTATTGAAGCTCTTTTTTTTAAGGAGTGGATGTAGTCGAGTGGTCTAGGGCGCTGGACGTAAGGCTAAGCGAATGGTGCTGCAGTGTATCAATGGTGTGAGTTCAAATCCCGTCGAGGGAAGAACAAAAATTTGACAGTTCGGCTGAATCACAATCAGGTTGGAATTCACTACTAGCTACATTCAAAAACAGATATCTTTTACATCTTCATAGATACAAGACTGAGTGTGGTCTCATTTAAAAGTTTATACTCTAAGCTTTCTAAAACACTATCACATTACACAATTGCTCTGATTTTGTCATCCAAAATGTGGCTTCGAAGTCAAAATATATCAAGTTTTTAGGGTGTGATTTGTGTCAAATCTAAAACAATGATTTTGCTTAGTTTATTAACAACAGAAAATCTGATCACAAGCTTTAAATAATTTACTATGTGGTTGTTTACTTTCTGCACTTCAAGCCATACTTTACAGATTGAAATTTGACTGAAAATTGACAGAGTTATTGTTGAATTAGTCTCGCCACCCATGTGTGATATTTTCTTTTTTTAAGGGGTGTTAGTTATGTCTGTATGATTAGAAATACAGAGTAGTTAATGGAGTTACTAAATAGGTAAATTTTATCATTTAAGAGATTTATAAACCAGAAAAATCTTATTAACATCTTCTAATCAACTATATTTTATCCAAAAAATTACTATGAAAAGTGCTTATTTTATGTAGAGTCCGTAGGCCCTATTTTTGTAAAGCTTC
>MJUT01052345.1:90859-101860 GCA_002080005.1 Gigantidas platifrons
AATATATTTCTACACTTTAAACACAGAGTCTATTGAATATATTTCTACACTTTAAACACAGAGTCCATTGAAAATATTTCTACACTTTAAACACAGAGTCTATTGAATATATTTCTACACTTTAAACACAGAGTCTATTGAATATATTTCTACACTTTAAACACAGAGTCTATTGAATATATTTCTACACTTTAAACACAGAGTCTATTGAATATATTTCTATACTTTAAACACAGAGTCTATTGATTATATTTCTACACTTTAAACACAGAGTCTATTGATTATATTTCTACACTTTAAACACAGAGTCTATTGATTATATTTCTACACTTTAAACACAGAGTCTATTGATTATATTTCTACACTTTAAACACAGAGTCTATTGATTATATTTCTACACTTTAAACACAGAGTCTATTGATTATAGTTCTACTCTTTAAACACAGAGTCTATTGATTATATTTCTACGCTTTAAACACAGAGTCTATTGATTATATTTCTACACTTTAAACACAGAGTCTATTGATTTCTTGACTACAGAAATATAATATTCAAGATATTTTGTGATTTGGCTGAAGAAAAATATTTCGGTGTAAAAGTGAGTTATTATCCTTTAAATTCTTAACTTTGTTGCTGTTTCCCTGATGTCTAGAAATATTTAATTGTATATCTGCCTTGCCAGTGGTGAGTGCAGGTCTATGAACCATTTTATCCCTCTGTTCATTTAACACTGAGAGAGTCCCTAGTTTGTGTACTCTTTAACTGTAACTGTTTTCATTCAACATTCTTTAAATTTTACCTAGTGATTGTACACACACTGAAAATGTGCAGCTCCGTTTTGGGAACAGATTTGACCAATTAAAAAAATATATCCATGTGTGAAGCATGGCATAAGTTGTTCCTAGCAACAGTTTTCATACAACATTATTCAAACTTTGCACAGTGATTACAAACACAATGAAGATCTGCAACTTCTAGTTTGGACAGATTTGACCAATCTAAAGCAAAAATTCCATGTTTGGAACTTAATTATTTATGTCACAGCATACCATTGAGGGTACATATTTTGTGTAATCTGTAATTGCAACAGTTTTCAACATTATTCAAACAGTAATTGCACACACATTGAAAATATGCACATCCTATTTTCGACAGATTTGAACATTTTTTTCATGAAAAAGAAATTGATTATGGATAAAAACAAGAGAGAGAGAAAGAGGAAATCTACAATAATGTGGCAGGAGTGAGGTTTACTGGACAATTATTAACAGTCTGGTTTTGTTGTGGTATTTACAGGTTATCAGAATCAGCTGTAGATCTAAACTTAAAGTTAATGAGATGGAGACTTCTACCAGAACTAGATCTTGAGAAGATTTCTAATACAAAATGTCTCTTGTTAGGTGCTGGAACTTTAGGATGCAATGTGGCAAGGTGCTTGATGGTAAACATTATTTTAAATGAAAAACCCTTGTTTCTAGCTGGAAAATGTGATCTCTGGGTTGGAATTGTCCCATTTCACATTCTAGATCATGACTCATTATTATAGTTCTCACTGTGGAGATGAGCGATTCTCCTATGAAAATTATGATAATATAGGGTTATTGCATGAATATTGGTAAATATTGTTGCGAGCAGTATATCATATTGCATGAGCTTGCGAGTGCAATATGATATATTGAGAGGGACAATATTCACCAATATTCATGCAATAACCCTTTTTATACTTGAAATATTCATATTTGAACTAGTGCAATATACATTTTATCAGTATTTTGTACAAGATCTTCAGGTCACGTTTTGTAAAGTTTACATTTGATTTTTTCTTCTGTTGGTCAATAAAGTCCTTGACTTGTTTGTCCACATTAATACCATCCGCATTGCATTCCTCTGGTAGAATTTCTTCAAATTCTGCATTTTGCAGCAGTATCTTTCCGAAAATGATGATACTTAGCATGCAAATACATACTGAATAATACATGTCAAAATCTGTATCACATGCCGTATCAACCCGAGAACCCTATATCACCCCAAGGGCCACCGGCCCGAGGGGTGATATAGATCGAGGGTTGATACAGCATGTGATACAGATTTTGACATGTAATGTTCATTATATCATATATTTCAACCATATGGCATGCCTTTGATAATACATGTATTTTATGAAAATTTTTAAATTTTTTTTTACAAATTTTTAAATTTTATGAAAATTTTCAGTTTTGTTGAGAATTTTAAATTTTGAAAAATTTTGAAAAAATTTTGAAATTTTATGAAATTTTTAAATTTTTAATTTTTTTAAATTTTGAAATTTGTTTAATTTTGGAAAATTTTTAAAAAATTTTGAAATTTTATGAAATTTTGAAATTTTTTGGGTATACGATATAGGGTATGCGATATAGGGTATACACGATATAGGCTTGGGACAATCATTGATAATGCATATGCAAAACACCTGTATTTTAATCTAAATATATGATATAAGGATTTATTATATAGATAGGTGTGAATTATGGAGATTTATCCGTGAAATAAATTCCGATATTTCACATGTGAAATATCAGTTTTTTCCCGCCAGAACTACTTTTAGACAACTTTAAGTGTAGTGGTTACGTCCCTTGTTGTGTTACGGTGAATACACACATGATTGTAAACTGAAACAATTAAACAAATGAAAAAGTTTTAGTACTTTTATAAATTATTTTAATTGAATCATTTTATTGATACATTAAAATCGAACACTTGCTTATTCTAAATCGAATCATTTCACTAGCATAACACAACAGATTTAAATATAAACAAACAACGGCATTGTTAAAAGTGCATTGTAGATTGTCAGTTTCCTAATTCCTTTCACCACCCCTTTTCAATGAAAAATCGTCTGCTTTGAACAATCGTAAAATAAAAAAAAAATTAAAAAAAATGTCTGATCATTTTGACGCATATACGACAGCTGTAGTCTCCAAATTTTTAGAAGAAGATGATTTTGACTTGGAAAATGTGGAAATGCAAGAATTTAATATTCTAGATGTCCAAACAAATTTTCCAAATTCCAATGGCAATACAAATGAAAATGTATATCAAACTAAAGCCCAGTCGGGTAGATTTCAAAACGTTTCATTTGAGGACATTGATTCATTCCTTAGTTCGAATTTTGTTACACATGAAATACACACGACTCGGACAATAATAACACATCGTGCCTGGTTCCTCAGATAAATCGGACTGACATTAGTCACAATTGCAATGAATTTTTCCACAACAACTTTACAAATCCGCCCATATTCAAATAAAATTCAGAAACTCGTCCTTCATTTAAATTTCCAATTTTTTTCATCGAAGCGACAACACTTGAATGTGCGGCCATATTGATTACACACTATCATTGCTCGTAGATTCATACGCGTGGAATGAAATATACAAATTAAATAAAATAATATAAAAGACATTTTGGAAGTCTATATAATAAACAGTATAACTAATCATAGATTTTGAATATCAAAATAAGACCACTCGTGACCGAATACGCATTAAGGATTAAACTCGATGGTATTATTTTGATATTCAAAATCTACGATTAGTTATACTATATATATTGCATGATTATTTTCAATTGGAATTAATAGGAGATATTTATTACTATCTAATAATATAAATTGAGTCAGTGAGTGATTGTTGTTTAACTCCAAATGAGCAATTATTCAGCTATATTATGGTGAGAGCAAGTTACATTCAATAAGATGAAGATGATGTCTATTTTGTATAAGAACAACATTGATTAGCTGGATTTTATAATGCTACCTGACTGAAACAACAGTCCATTGGTAGATATGTCACTCCACTAGGAGACATTATTAGGATTCTGAGCCAACCAGTCTTTGCTGTTACTTCTAAATGCAGCAAGCTTAGCGGAAAAGCAATTTGTAGTCTGATTTGACCTGATATGGTTTTATACCCATGTTCTTCCACTCTCGAGGCAAGCATGCTAACCATTACACCAATGATGTGATTGGTAAGAAAAGTTTTTTTAAATGTATAAATCGAACATACAAGTTTGTGCTATGAAGGTTTTTTGAAAAGTAATAATAGAATGAACAAATTAGAGAACAGATATATCATTGGTTGATTCTGTAGACTGAATGGAAGTTTGGACTATTTTTATGTACATCGTTGGTTGGTTTAATAGATCTGACCTTTTGAAATTTTTGTAACACTTGTTCACAATTATTATGTTTATAGGGTTGGGGAGTAAGAAATATCACCCTGGTAGATAATGGTAAAGTATCATACTCTAACCCAGTCAGACAGACATTGTTCCAATTTGAGGACTGTCTACAGGGAGGTAAGCCTAAAGCTGAGACTGCAGCAGAAGCAATGAAAAAGATTTTTCCTGGAATGGTATGAATCTTGTTTAAATATTTAATGCCTTCTCCTATAAAATATGTCAATTCTAAAACTTTTCAAAACCAGTTCATTTCACATAGTTTATATATACTTTATATTGGATTACTTAATTACACAATAATAATTTAATGGTTTGGTTTGTATCTTCCTCTAGTAAATATATATGAATAAAATTGCTGATCTTTTTACTAGTGTTCTTTCTATTATCAAACAACTTGTTTTTAATATTTGGGAATAATGTTCATTGAAAGTATCTGGAGAAAACCCTAAATTTTCTGCACTTCACAGACTAGAAGCTAATATCACAATATTTAATGGTAGTATGGGACAAAGTCCCAACTATGGTAGAAATAGCAATTTTTTTCTATATACTAATGACTAAATTTTCATGCACCGGAAATGACATACCAGAAGTCAATACATGGTTAAATCTGTGCAGAAAATCGGATGCGGACGTTTCGTAACCTGGTCGTTTCGTACCTAGATCGGGACTTAAAAAACGACGGAAGACTTGGTTCTGGGTCCCCCTATTTGCCCCCTCTTTAAAGAAAATCTGGTTCCACCTTCGGTCTACTTTGAAAAAATATTATAGGTCCATATATCCGAGTTAATATTGTTTTAAAAAAAATATTGAACTTCGTCCCAAGTTAGGTAACACCTATTATCATATTACTTATTGTATAGGTAAATGTTAATCAAACTACCATATGATCACAACAAGAGAAGCTTGTGAATCTTTCTTCAATATTGTAGATATTACACATGTTTTAGCTTTTGTTCATACTGTACATTTTCTACAATTTTTATATTTTTTTTTTATATAGAATGCTACTGGTGTTTCCTTGTCAATACCAATGCCAGGTCATGTAGTATCAGGTGAGTTACTTCCCTTTCTATCTACCAATGCCAGGTCATGTAGTATCAGGTGAGTTACTTCCCTTTCTATCAACCAATGCCAGGTCATGTAGTATCAGGTGAGTTACTGCCCTTTATATCTACCAATGCCAGGTCATGTAGTATCAGGTGAGTTACTGCCCTTATATCTTACTATTTCAGTAACAAATAATTTAGTGTCAGATGACATGCTTGCCTTTCTATCTTGACATTTCAATTCCAGATAATTCAGCACCTGACCTGGTGAACAACCCCATTTTCTATCATAATGAAGGTTGATGGCACATTGTAACTTTATAAATATATCTACCTCATGCTGAGAAGTACTTGCAAGTTAAAACATGGTGAAAATTCGGTCCAGTATTGATTTTGTTTGTAATTTTGTACATTTTCAGAAGGATCACTTGATTTAACTAAAGTAGAGGTTGAAAAATTAGATGATTTAGTGAAGTCTCATGATGTCATTTTCCTGTTGCTAGACACGAGAGAGAGTCGATGGTTACCAACTGTCATGGCTGCTGCTTATCAGAAGGTATCTGGCTTTTTTTTCATTTTTTTATCATTTTTAGCTCACCTATTAATATCAGGATAAGTTTTGGGGGTTAAATATTATTAAAAGTATGATTCATTCTTTGAAGTACAAGTATTTATTGATGTTAGCTCATTGAATATTGTCTTATCTGTTTACATTTTTGACTCTTTTTTTAGACAATTGCTGTCTTTTTTCAAGGGATAAAGATGTAAACAAAAAAAGCAAAACAAACACCAATAAAATAAACTAAACTAAATCAGAGGTCCATTGTGAGCTTTTGTTATCACTTTGTGTCTGTCATTGTCTGCATCTGTTAGCTTTTCACCATTCAATTTTTTCCACAGAAAGAAGTTGAGCAAATTGAACCAAACTTTGTAGAAATATTACTTGGATAGTCCTCAAAATACCAAGTGACAGTACACATTTTGTTTTTTATTTTTTGCTTTTTTGCTTCATTTATGATTTTATTTTGCTGGTTATTTTCTACTGATATTATAAGATGTTAATGATGGTATTCAGGAATATGCTCTAGATCAGTATTCTCCTAAAATGTTTAAGAATAAAGAATCGGTATTGGACATGCAAATATAAATGATGCAAATCATCATTTGGATGCAGAGATTCAAGTTGTCGCATATGAAGACCACAGGATCTGTTGGACACAAGTTCTGGGAGTCCAAATATCCTCTAGAAATGAAGAAAATCTGTTCATTACTTGAATTTATAAATGAATCCTGTTGGAAAACGTTTTTGTTGGAGTTTTGAACATTGTAAAAACATAAAAAAAATAATGCACTTGGATAAAAACTGTAATATATTTTATTGCTCAGTAAAGAGTTAGATAAACACAAGTTTAAATAAATTTTCAATAGGAGGAAATTGTATAATTATTTAACATAGGAGGATAATGAAAATTATTTATATTTTTAGAAAAAAAATGTGAAAATATGGGTTAAGAAGATGGAATTATTATGTTTCTGTATTGTACCAATATTCATCATGAATTTGTTTATTTACAGGTTGTGATATGTTCTGCATTAGGTTTTGATACATTCCTTGTCATGAGACATGGGTTTAAATCAGGAGAAGATAACCCTGTAAAACCTGTGTTCTCTAGCACTATGTCAATACCAGGAGACCAGTTAGGATGTTATTTCTGTAATGATGTAGTGGCACCAGGAAATGTAAGTAAAACGGACCAAAAAAAACAAGTTAAATATTTATTTTATGTTTAATAATACAAAATAAGCACATAATATAAGTCTTACTGAAATACAATAATTTATCAGTAAGTTCAAATTAGGAATTAGCGATTGTGATCAGTATAGGCAGGAAACATATGATTGTGACCATTTATATCATAGATGATAGCAAATATTTGAATGGAAAGCAAACAATACTAGCTTTCAATTTTGTTTATTTTTTTCATAAAACAGAATTATTACAAAATAAATGTTCAATATAGTGTTACTGAGCTCATATTTACCTATACACCAGCTCATACTCACCAAAGAATTTCTGTGTCTCTATATCGTTCTACTACAGACCTGTCAGATGCCTCAACCTATCTGATACTAAATCCTAAATTTTAGCCTGAAAACAGCTATTCAATCTCACAGGGGCCCGTCACAACCTATAAAGGTATATACCAACATGCTGCTGTCAAATATATGATTGGGTAGTCAATTTTCCATTTCAGTATATCATTAGATGGGGACTTTTAAGGTATGATATATCAATAAGTCAGATTTCTACAAGCCCATGCAGTGTCTTTGTTGCCAAGACAAATTCTTCTTTAATTATGTTATAATGTGATAAGATGCAAAATTGATCTATGTGTAATTTTTATGGATTTTAGTCTAATATTATTATATTATTATTTACTTACAGTATTTATATAGTGCATTATCTAATTAAAAATTACTCTAAGTGCTTAAATATACGACGTAGTCACTGTTAACTGAATTATATATGAATGGGTAGATATTCAATCATAATATGTGTTCAAGATTTAACACGTTAATCCCTTGTTTCATATGAAATTTAATTTTGTAGAGTTTTGAAAAGTTCTTTACATTTGTTGATCAAGACATATCATAGTACATGTATAATATTTCACAATTGACATGTTGAGTAAAGTGTTGATGTCTTTTCAGTCAACGAGAGACAGAACATTGGATCAGCAGTGTACTGTATCCAGACCAGGAATGTCTTATTTGGCTAGTGCTCTAGCTACAGAATTACTGGTATCTGTACTACAACATCCACTGGGGTAAGTTACATGTTCAGTCTGCTCCTTTTTACTGGTATGTCTTAACATAGGAGATCTGAGTAAACTTGATTAAATATCACATGTTAGTGACCCTATGTACCTTACAATAAAAACTGTTACTAAACTGCTTTACATGCTTTGAGCAATCTGATTGGCTGAAAAGTTCATAACTATAAATATCATATCATTATATAATTATAACATAAGGTCACTCGCATGTGCCCTGGGGTTTTGTCAGGTCTACTTCGCTGTGAGTATCAGGGGGGCAAGTGAGAGATGGGATTTTAAACTGGAAGCTGAATCAAACTTGTAACAAAATTATTTTTGTAGAAAATAAAGGGAACTTATGTATATTATAATTTTACTCCATATTCATATATTCAATTAAATAATTGATGGCATACCGGTACTTACTATTTTATCTAGTGTGATTTCTGTTATTAGAGTGCATGCTTCATTGCACATGGTATAGTGGCAGAACTATTATCCAGATTTGATTCTGGCAAAAAATCTTGCAATATATAAAACAACTTTGTTTGAGAAATAACATTCAACTTGTTACATACCAATAAATCAAAATTACAATATCTTTATCTTTTGTTTTAGACCAAAAGCACCAGCAGACACCAGCGCTAAGGATGAAAACATTACACAAGAATTGTCATGTAGTCTTGGTATAGTTCCTCATCAGGTTTGTATTAGACATTGGCTCAAGATAGTAAATAGTATCTATACATATGTCATGGTCTTTATTTTCAGTGATTTAAGGTGAGAGGTCGTCAAGCGTTTTGTTAATATTGGTGGAATTGTTGACCATCATTGTTTAAACTTTCTTCTCATAGAAATATGAAAAATAAACTGTAATGAATAAAAATGTAGATATGTAATTTAGTGAGCACAGTTTATTTATTAACCTGTATCATGTACACTTAAGTTTAGTGAGCACAGTTTATTAACCTGTATCATGTACACTTAAGTTTAGTGAGCACAGTTTATTAACCTGCATCATGTACACTTAAGTCAAAAGATTGTAAAGACACACACACAAAATATCTCAACTTCACATTTTAATCTTTCCCTTCTCCACTGGGCCAAATTAAATCAAACTTGGCATGATCTTTGGGTGGTCCCTATTGAAAATTATATCCAATATGTCTGAATAGATCATTTGTACATTTCCATCTTTGATTCTAAATTTACATGTTTTACTGAAGTTACATGTGTAGTTCAATGAAAATAACATCTATTTTTCCCCATATAAATCTGTTCAAAATTTTAATGTTGTAACAAATTTGGAATTTTCTATTTGTTATAAAATTATTGTCTGTATTTTCACAAGATTCTAATATGTACAAATTATGAGAAATTGTACTCAAATCTGTTGCTCTTTCCATTGCTCTTGATAGTAACTATTTTGCCAATTGTAAGGGAAATAACTCTAAAACCTAAAATTTTAAAATCAAATAGGAAATGTGCAGATGGTCTATTCAAACCCAGATGACTGCTTCTATTAAATATAGAAAATTCTTAAATTGGTAAAAACAGCTTTATTTGAAACCAGAATCAGCTCAAATTTTAATTGTAAAGGCATCATTAGGAGATCTTCAACATTTATTCAGGGTTTATCGCCAAGTCTATCCTTTACCAATTTTGGTGGATTACGGATATGAGGAATATTTAATAAAAAAATAATTAAGAAATCCCTTCTCTACTCTGACAGCCAATGTGAACCAAAAAAATAGCAGGAATAGTCCTTGGGTGCTCCCAGTTCTATTTCCAAAATGGCCACCATTACTGAAAATGTAATAATCTTAAATGGACCAAAGCAACTTTATTTGAAGCCAGAGTTAGCTCAAAATTTAAATGTAAAAGCATGGTGATGACTGTATCACATTTGTACATTTTTTTGGGTTAATTTTTTATCTTTTTCAAGTTTTGCTGCTTATGGAAATAACAAATAATTAAGCCAAAAAAATATAAAAAGTATTCTTCTCTGAAACTATGTCCCCATTTCGAATCAAGCCCAGCAAGTCCCACAAAAACATGAACAACTGCCACAAAAACGCTAACAAATCCCACAAAAAGACAGAAAGCTCCTGCAAAAACACACAACTCTCACAAAAACCAACACAATTTCAACAAAAATATTAAACAACGTTCACAAAAAATTGAAAATTTCCATCAAAACCTTGAATAGCATGCACAAAAACCTGAACAATGCTCACAAAAATTCCAAACAAAGATAAGACCAGACACGTTGGAAGGATCAATTTCTATTAGTTAATATATTGTATCTGTTGTGTACTGTATGAATAACAGAAATGAAGGTAGACATTATAAAACCTGACTGATAGAATCATTTCATTTGTATTATATTTCTATCTCCTTCAGATTAGATGTTTCCTCTCAAGATTCCACCAAGTATTACCAGCCAGCATGGCTTTTGATAAATGTACTGCTTGTTCAAAGATAGTAAGTACATTTGTATATATTGTATTATATCATAACAGGTAAGTGGGGAGATGGTGTACAAGGATATACACATTATGCTATGTTCTTCTGACTTATTCATACATGTAGTGATGGACCAAAAACACGACTGCGAAAGTACATTGTACTTTTATTCGTGGGTATCAATTTTCATGGTTTGGTTAAAAATTACAAGTTCGTGGATTCGTAAATTCGTGGATTTGTGTTTGTACCAAGATAAAATTGGTTGATTTTATATTTTCAACATAATAAGTTTCACTGGGTATCAAAACTTTGCGAAAGCTTCAATACATTAGACAAATGAGCCGTAGAATTCAATACATTAGACAAATGAGCCGTAGAATTCAATACATTAGACAAATGAGCCGTAGAATTATGTGAAAGCTTCAATACATTAGACAAATGAGCCGTAGAA
>MJUT01052345.1:110615-121910 GCA_002080005.1 Gigantidas platifrons
TGGAACGAAAAACAGAAACTTTGTAGAGAACCATCCAAGGAACATTTCTGCTAAGTTTGGTTCCAATTGGCCAAGTGGTTTCGGAGAAGAAGCTTGAAATGTGAAAAGTTTACAGACGACGGACGCCAAGTGATGACAATAGTTCACATGGACCTTCGGTCCAGGTGAACTAATAATTTGTTGATCATTTGTTTAATTTTCTTTGATACATGTACATAAAAACCATTACTTATAAAATTATTATAAATTTACATTACAAACTGTAGATAATTATCTTTTTAGTGGCCAGGTTTCATAAAAATCCAATGAGACACAATCAGGTGTGAGTGATTATTGTTTTACACCTAATGAGCAGTTTGTGTCCAGTGAGACACAATCAGGTGTGGGTGATTATTGTTTTACACCTAATGAGCAGTTTTTCAGCTATATATAGCTAGAACATGTTACATTCTAAGAAATGATGATAATGTTCACTTTGTACTAGACCAACATGCTTAGTTGGATTTTCATAGTACTAGCTTACTGAAACAACAGTCCGCAGGTAGACATCGCTCCACCTGGACACATTATTCTGATTCTGATCCAACCCGTCTTTGCTCTTACTCCTTAATGCTGTGTCCTTAAAGTGAAGAATCTTCAAATACTAATTTTATAGTCTTTGGTTTGACCCGATCATGACTCAATCCCACAATCAACCGCACCCAAGTCGAGCATTACATCACCGACATGATTGACACATTCAGGACAATTTTATAAACAGATGTGTTTTTGTATGAAATATATAAGTAATTTTAAAAACTTATTCTACTTTTCAATAAATACAAATATAAAGGGACCAACTTTTTGTTCAGAATAGACAGGTGTTCTATTTATACAGGTTAAATTAACTATATATATATAAATATAAATAAAAACACTTTATTCAAAGTTTGGTTTATACAGGATATCGGTTTATTCAGGGTTCGGTTAAGACAGGTTTCACTGTATAAGAAAGCATACCCAGCTTATAACAGATCCAATATACAATGTAGGAGATGTAGTAAGCTTTTGTGACAGATGTACTAGAAGAAATCGTTTGAAAGGGACATAACTCCATGAGAGATTCACAGAAAAACATAATAAACACATATTAATATTTTCAATTTTACTTTTTTTCATTAGATAAAATACAAATAAGTTTTCACATGGTTAGTCTTTGGTTTTTCCTGGATTTCATAGAAATTAAACACAATATACATTTAACAAATGATGGCCTCAAGCTACCATTCACAAAATATTCACATCGTCAAATAGTGTAAGAAGAAGACATAAAAAATATTCATTTTTCTGGGGAAAAAAGATATTATGCAAGCAATTTGAAGCAGATTTATACAAATCTAAAACAGAATTAAAGTAAGCAGCACAATTTTATAAAAAAACAAAAGTATTAATGCATTTTATTTATAGTTAATTAGTATCAAAATATTTTTAAATATTAAAGTAACAAACAAACAATTATAAACTGGCAAGCCGATCTGATTTCTGTGACATCAACATCTTAACATGCCATGTATATAATGTACTGTATTTCACCAGTGAAATGTATAAGTCTCATTTGTCATGTGAAAATTACTCAATATTTATACAAAAATTTAAAAAGTTACATACAAAACGACCATGACCTAAATGAGGGATGGTAAGACAGGGCATTATATTGATTTCTAGATTTAACATACGAGTCAATGCCTAGTCCAAATATACAGAATGATGATTTTTTTATTCCCAAAAGGGACTAAACCTAGAATTCCTGGACTAAATCCTGCACAAACCCATGGTCACAAAAGCGTCATGCTGCCACTTTCAATGATCAAAAGACCGTCGTCAACAAATGAAACAAATTGATTTTGAATTTTCGTATAACAAAATGGAGGGTAAACTTGTGTTTTTTGATGATGTTATTTAAAGGTCAATACATCAACTGAATGCCAAATAGAGTAAAATAAACAATCCAATCTATTTTCTGCTGGTATGATGATAACAATTGATAGCCTCTGACTTTGAATTACATAGTGATATTTTGTCATTATGTATCTACAGGATAGAAAGGGGACTGTATTTATTTTAACTCGCACATGAACCAATAGTTAATTCTTATTTCTAAGCTTTAACTCACACATGAACCAATAGTTCATTCTTATTTCTAAGCTTTTAACTAACACATGTACCAAATTAGTTCATTCTTATTAAGCACTTGGTCAATTTTGTCATTTTAAACATCAAATATATATTTGACTTATATTTTCCCTCTTTTCCATAAATTAAAAAAGTAAATAACATTACACAACATTGGTTCCACATTTTAAGAATAAAATATTTACGAGTGCATATCATATGCATAAATAACAATTTATATACCACCATTCCTCATGTAAAACCATCCATTCAAAAACACACATACAAAGTAAAAATATGAGTAAATATTATATATACGATAAATATGTATATATATTATAACAATAATGTATAAAATTAAAACATAGGTAACAAAAATTTGTAGTTAATTTAAAGGTGACAGACAATTTTTGTGTTCTCATTAACATAAAAAAATCTTTAAAACAAGCTGAAGCAAAATACCTGATGTTCAGAGACTATAAGTCTACCTTGTTCAAATTTAATCATCAAACGATTTTTTAGGAAAACTTTCGTAGAAGTGAGCAATCCTAAAATATACAATAAAAAATTAGTTTAAAAATTGCCTACTGACAAATATTCAATCTTAAATGGATAAACACTCTAATCAACAAATAAAAAAATCTATTGTTAGAGTGTTTAATTTTTCTAAAAATGAATGGATCAATTCAGAAATGTAATTTATGTTATGATAGATTGTATTTGATTAGATATGAATTCTTCGAAAATTTGAAAAAGGAGGACATTATGAAAAATTTGCATCTGTCGTATTTTAAAATTAAGATGATATTATGTCATGGGTTAATGACTCATTGGTTATAGTGATTTTAACAATGATGCTATTTTAGTAAATAAAATATTACACCTTAACAAATGATAATCTTTAATACCAGTGTGATCATTTAACCACAATAAATTAGGGATGGGGATATGCATGTTTGATACCACTTTCAACAATCTTCCAGTTTATTGTGGCAATCAGTTTTATTGGTAGAGGAAACCAGAGTACACATGTCAAAAGTCATGTTAGGTTGTATCAAGTACACCTTGCTGTGGACAGGTATTGAATGAACTCAAAACTTTAGTAGTATTAGGCTGTGATTACACAAGTTGATGTAAAAAAAAACTACCCTATGATCGTGACTATGACAGCCCAATAATGTGTTAGTTCATATGTGAATTTAACCATTCATAAAATTAACACCATAGTAATTTCACAATGAAGGAATATTATAATTTAACAAATGAGATAAATATACAAATCTGTAAATTAAATATTGAATATCTGTACATATATTTCGAACTTTCCTGGTTTTCTGAATAAACAACTACAATGTATAAATAAACTATCATATATACAATGTATGTCTAAAGGTAATATTGATGTTAAACAACATCTGTCCTACAATTTTTACTTATGAATCGTAAATGATATTAAAAAAAAAAAAAACAATAACAGTTAAATATGTGATTTATAGTTGAAACAAACATTTCTATAAATCTAAGATAAACTTTGAGGTGCATCAGAAGTTTTTCGTCTTTTTGTATTCGACAATCGACTAACATCCTACATGTTTATTAGGCAATTCCTGAAAATGATACTATATTGTTAATTAACCCACTGTCAGTCCTGATAGGTATCAAATTGTTTTAAAAAGTTCTGATTTCTCTACATAACACAAGAATATGCATGAATTCACAAATTACATATTAAGAGTTTTTGTACAAAAACAGAAATAAAACTGCACCATAAAATGCAATACAACTGCATACTTTGAATATTAAGATATTTCAACACTAGATTGACAGAGAGGGTACATAGCTACAATTATGGAAGTTGGTGAATTTCCATCTGAAGTTACATACATGTACAATTCAGGCATTGACATCAAGATACATGTGTTCTTGGTAATCACTAAGACAATAAGGTAAGATGTTGTAGATATAGTGTTCAGTTGATTACATTATCTTCCTCCAAACAAAAAGTAAAATAGTAATAATATACAGTAAAACTAATTCCCTGGTCAAAAATGGTCAGAACAATGATTATTAAGACAGATTATGTAATGTTTACATTATTAAAACCCAGATTTGTTTATGTTAAATGTATTTTAAGGACTCACTTGAGCCTGTATCACACACCTAGTAAAGATGCTTTTTAAACTATTTTTCTATTGTATTAAGAATTAACTTAAAACCCTGGGACCATCATTCATTTAAATCTGAATCTACACCTCATAATGATGCTAAGGTAAAAAACAAGGGTAAATTAATATGCACCCCCCCCCCCCCCCCCCCCCCCGACTCTTCGTCGTGGGGGCATAAAAATCAAATATATTTAGGTTACAAATATATCAACAATCCACACAAGTGATTAAAATTTCTAATTAATCTAAAAATAAAACTTAAAATTTACTTATTAAATAAAATTTTCATGCCACTTAATTAAATGTTGATAATTGTAAAACTGGATAACCCATGAAAGCCTTTCAGCTCATTTCCAATGGGGTCCTATACAAATAATACTTATGTTTTTCACTAACATTGTCCAGTTTTCTAGAAAGATGTTAAATTTGAAAAGAAATAAAAATCAAAATGTGAAAAGCTAAGGACAACAGGGGATGGATGCCAAGTAATGACAAAAACTCTCTGGACTTTTGACAATGTCAGCTAAAAATCCACTGGTCAGATATTTATACTTGTAAATTCATTCACAATCAACCTGAAACAGTTGTCTCAAACATGAAATTTTGCCAATTTGAGTATATTAAAATTAATATCATAACTTAATAAGATTGTCAATGCTACAAACAGTTTCCTTGACAATAAAATATAATAGAAACATAAATATAGAAACTACTGCTATCAAAAATAAAAACAGATATAAAATGAGCTATGAAAGAATTATTCATGTACAACTCTTTATTTAGTTAAAAACACAAGAACAAGGGGTAATATATAAATTAACTGTGGTATTAAAAAAATTTAATTTTAAAATTTCAATCTCTATTATAAAGGAAATAGAATGTTTTTTTCTTAGGGTTCTGTGTAAATCAAAGTAATGCAGTGACAGCCATCTTGGATGTCCGATCAGTTTTAAAAATCATTGGACACTGGAGAGAACCATCCCAGGATCATTCACACCATATCAAATTTTAAACAACAGAGCTATGAAGCTCAGCCAATCAAATTGCATTACTGACTTAGGCTATCATGTTGAAATTTGAATCAACAAAATAATCTAAAATTCTGATGAGATGCATCAAAGTAACAACCCTCCAAAGTTTGCTTCAATTAACTCAGTATTCTGAGAGAAGATGTTAAGGTACACCAATAATAATAGACACAAAGTGATGATAACAGCTCATATAGTCATCACAATGACCAAAGAACTGATTCCACAGTATATGACATGCTTGATTGAGGCACAATGTCTGCATATACATGTACTGAAAATTCTCCTTTAGAATATTATAATGTGTGAAGTTAAATTATTATTATTTATAATCTATGAGATTCACTGTACACATTCCTAATAAAATTGAATGGTTATTACTATTTATTTAACTTTGTTAATCAAGTTAAATTTGGCAGTCGACAGCTGCACAACCAGTTTATTTCCTAATTCTAGCACATAAAGTCTAAAACAAGCTCGATCTAATTGAAAATTTCTTGGAAGCACGTAAAACTGGAAAGAGGGACATGTCTGTGAAATGTGGAGAAAATCACATTAAAAATTGTTTATCAAATATAGCTCTCCAATTTACAGACAGCATTAGGTGCATAAGAATAATAATTAACATATGTTTGTGTGTGGATAATAGAGCTATACTTCTACAAATATTCAAAATTACTATTATCTTATCACATATTGCATTTGATTGGTTGAATGTCAGTGAGCATTTGTAAGAAGTTGTTTCATTGTATAATCAAGCATCTGCCATTGCACTGGTATAGCTGAATCCCTTAAAAACTTTCTGGTTGATTGTTTTAATATAATCTTTGTCTGGTGGTGTTATCACTGGTTTTTCCATTGTGAAGTCTGTGTCAAAATTTGATATATCATGTGCTGATTTCTGAAAAAAATGTATATCAAAATGAGACCAAGTGACTCAAAATTACATATTTACAAATGTTTCTGAAAAAAGTAAATCAAAATGAGACCATGTGACTCAAATTTACATATTTACAAATGTTTCTGAAAAAAGTAAATCAAAATGAGACCATGTGACTCAAAAGTTACATATTTACAAATGTTTCTGAAAAAAATACATCAAAATGAGACCATGTGACTCAAATTTACATATTTACAAATGTCTGTTTACAGAGCTCCTAACAAAAGGTTGTACTTTCAGTAGAATACATTGTAATTTACAATATAATACAACACAAGATTACCCAAATGAGACAGTAATGAGTGAGATAACCATGATGTCTCTTTAGGGAGAAAGTATAGCTTGTTGAACATTATCCTGATTTATAGCCAACAAGTCTTTCCTCTTATTCCTTAATGCTGCATGTTTAGGGGAGAAGCAGGAAATGCCAGTTTTATAGTCTTTGGTATGACAGGGTATTGAACCCATGATCAACCACATTCAAGGCTAGCAACCTGGCCATTACACAAATGAGGCAATCTTCTGATGTTTCTGAACAAAATGTTTATTAACAATGTTATCAACTGGACCATGTATTCAGACTTTTTATTGGGGTAGTCATGATCGCATGGTAATTTACAATTAACTATGCAATCGGTGCCTATCACGACTGACGTTATGAGTTCGAATCCCTCTCAAGGTGAGGTGTACAACATTATGAGATAAGTTTGTCAGTGACTTGCGACAGGTCGGTGGTTTTCATCGGGTACTCAGGTTTCCTCCACCAATAAAACTGATTGCTACGATATAACTGAAATATTGTTGAGAGTGGCCATTAAACCAAACCAGATCCCTGATACAAGACAAAATATTTAATAATTTATACTTACAATGGATGGTTTAAAAGGTGGGTCTATCATTCGTCTTTCCATTTTCTCCCAATCAACATTTCTAAAAAATGGCTGCATTCTAATTGGTCCTGCTTGACAGTCAGGCATGCCCATACGTTCTTTGGGGTTTCTAACAAATAACTGAAATTTGAATAAATAAATTAGAAATCAGATATCTACCACACAATCAAAGCCATGGAGAACCCATTATCCAAGAGAATGGCAAGCAGTGGTTTAATAAATTCTTTAACATTAGTGTCATTTTTTAATATCTTTTGTAACAACTACATATATAAGATATGTATTAATACCTATCAAGTTATTAACTTGCCACCAGACAAAACATTCAGCTATTCTACACAAAAAGCTATGTGAAATAAAGTTTGGCATTAAATTTAAGCTTGTGAAAAAAAGTGAATTTTAAAAGACAAATTAAATGCTGAAAGCTTTTTTTTTAAATTGATCAAGGAAAATGGGGAAAATGATACCTTAATGTTTGTATACCAAAATTTAACACACATGAGACCTTAATCAGTGGATACTGAGCTCTATAACAAAGGTACACAAGGCCAGGACCACTGGATTTACAACTACCTGTGCAATGAGTGCCTATTACCACTAAAGTTGTAAGTTCGAACCCCATTCATGGTGAGGTGACTCGATACAACATCATGTGATAAAGTTTGTCAGTGACTTGCGACAGGTCGGTGGTTTTCTCCGGGTACTCCGGTTTCCTCCACCAATAAAACTGACCACAACGATATAACTAAATATTGTTGAAATTGGTGTTACCTAAACAGGCAAAGATTCATTTACACATCTTATGATGCAAAAAAATAAAGACTCATACCAAACTAAGTAATGATGAAGCTTCTTTAGCCAACCATCGTGGATAATGTGGCGTGTCATTCATGATTGAGTGGAACAAATCCTCTTCATCATCTCCGTGGAATGGTGATTGACCAATCAACATCTCGTATAACAGTACACCAAATGACCACCAATCCACCGAGGAATTGTACTTCTGTCCTTTTAATATCTATTGATCATAAACAGTTATTTTTAGCATTAGATAAATTGACAAGTCATTTTTTGTTATCTTTACATAATATTTTAGTTGATTTCCTTTGTTACCATAGCAATCAGGAAGAATTTTTAAATTTGAAATTTAAATGTCACGGTTTGAAGTGTCTAAGCAATTACAGAAGAATGTCTGTGACCTGACTTCAATGGACCTGTCATAAAGTGTTGGATTTATCTGTAGTTAAAGCTGAAAACAAATTATATGTCATGGTGTGTTTTTATGTTCAATGAGTGGAGGTGAGAGGTGTTTGTATTGTGTTCAATGAATTGTTGATATTGTTGATAAGTGTTGACCATCAATGTTACTTTCTTTACATAATTCCAACACTAATCAAATAACATGTTGTGTGTTACCTACTAGTGGTTACATGTAATAATGATTGTATATAACAATTCTTATTTCCAGATCTTTTTGTTTTGTTTTTGTAAATAAATTTATGGTAATTTATCCATTGCATTAAAGTAAATTCAATTTCAAGCTGTTTTTCTGAATTTGACTTGATTTTAATATCTTGAACAACTAAAATTCATTAAATCACTCCCGATACTTACTTCATAAGCTATATAATCAGGTGTTCCACAGAAAGTCGTAGCTTTATTTTCACTAAATACATTTTCTTTACACATTCCAAAGTCTGCTATTTTTATATGTCCTTCTTTATCTAATAATACATTGTCTAATTTTAAATCTCTGCAAAGAAATAAAAACACAGATGGTTTTAATGATTAATTTACATTGAAATTTTTACTTCAATGGCCATACAAACATTATATAGTATTGTACATTTTTGTGTATAACCTCATCTGGAGCTAATAAAGGGCCATCATGGCCGTGATCATGTGAATGGTCACCTGATGTAGGGAACAATGATGATGAGGTGTAAGTACAGCAGCTGACCATTTGTCAGGCCTAACATTTCATTGTAATTGTGGTAAGGTCTAGCCCTATAAGACAGTACCAATACACCCAAGGTCGTTAGCTCACTAAGCATAATTATGATCAAATCCATTACAGTTTTAACAATTAAATATCTGCAATAAAGGAAATGCCAGTAAGAGTCAGACTCCAAACTAACATTTAGAAATTAGAAAGATCAGATGATATTCAAACATCTAAAATATTTTTGCATGAAAAGAAGCTAAATTAAACAAAAAGTCTTAGATCAAACTTAAAACACAATTTATCTATGTCATAATCATACGGTAGTTAGTGTTATAAATACCAAAGCTATCAGTGCTGATGATCATTAAAGTTGTGAATTTGATTCCTGTCCATGACAAAGATAAGCTGTTGATTTACTGAAGGTATTCAATTATCCTTAACCAATGATATAACAAGTAATCAAATCCATAATGTAACACAAAATGGAAAAAAATATTTTCAAATATCTTTTTCACTTTTCAAAATAAGTGAAAGATTGTTGTTTAATGCCAAGTGAGCCATTTTCAGCTACATGTATATCATAGCGAGAACTAGTTACATTTCAATGAGATCATGATAATGTCCATTTTGTACTAGACCAACACATGTGCTACCTCACTGAAATAACAGTCCATGAATAGACATGTAGCTCCACTCCGACACATCATCCTGATTCTGAGCCAACCAGTCTTTGCTCTTACTCCTAAAGGCTGTAGAAGATGAACAGATACCAATTTTATAGTCTTTGGTTTGACCTGACCAGGGTTCAAACCCACGGTCTACTACACTCCAGGTGAGCACATTAGGCATTACACCACAGATGTGGGTGGGTTTTTTTTCTCTAAATAACTGTATATACAATACTTACCTATATATAATACCCTTGGAATGCAAAAATTCAAGTCCTAAGATTATTTCTGATGCATAAAATCTGGAAAGAAATTAAAATGAAAAAAAATGATGCAATATACACATTTGATATCTAAAATATTGTGTTTGTTTTAAATATTTAAACTAAGAGTGCATGAATTGCTATCGTTAATGCCAAGTGAGCGACTGAACAATTTTTCAGCTATATCATGGTGACAATGATGTTTGCTTTGTACTAGACCAACACATGGACTGTTATAGTGCAAGCTCACAGAAACAACTCTTCATAGTAACATAAAGGAACTTCTGTCTTAAGTTTCATGAAGATGTGAAGAAGTTATCTGAAACAATCTTAATCAAGTTTAAGCCACTTGACATTGTTACTGTTATGTATCATTCATAGCAAATTCATGACAAAAATCTTTTATCAACAATAGGGGAAAAATTTGTCTACTCATTAAGGTAATATTATACATGTATATAAAATATTAATGTCTATTGATGTTTACTTGCTTGAACTGATCTTCTATTTGTTTGTTTGTTTGTCACAATTCTGTTGGATTTGAAATAATTTTGTACAGTTTTAAAAATCTATATTTGTGATTAAGATAATCCACTGTCTGTTTGTATTATATCACAATTACCACTTAGAAAAAAATTGGTTTTTCAATGTCAATACCCCTGGTAGCTACCAGTTATATCAAAATAAAGTGATGTACCTTGTCAACTAAATGTTGCGTGCAGATTTTTATCTTTGTATTAGAATAATAAATGAAGTACAAAGGAAATGTTCCGTTATTACAAAATTAAAATTTAAAGCAATGAGATTGTTATGTAAAGGTCAACTAGAGGTTCGTCTGAGACAACAATAATTAACTGCTTAGATACATGTATATTATTTATATATGTACTTATGTGTTATTATATATGGGTTCAATTACATTGGTCGTGTCAGAGAGTTCAGTTGTCCCAGGCAGGAAAATATATATTAATAAAGGGCTATGCAGAACAAAGCATGAATCGACTGCAGTATGTTTAAAAGAAAGTTGGACAAGTGTGGACACAGTATTTTGCTTGACACAGTAAATTTTTGGACATATGTTGTATAAATTGTTGGACATAGTAATATGCTGTATAAATTGTTGGACATAGTAATATGTTGTATAAATTGTTGGACATAGTAATATGCTATATAAATTGTTGGACATAGTAATATGTTGTATAAATTGTTGGACATAGTAATATGCTGTATAAATTGTTGGACATA
>MJUT01052345.1:130028-155276 GCA_002080005.1 Gigantidas platifrons
ATGACTTCTAGTTATTTATTAAGACACCCGCCCTGTTACTCATAGAGAAATGACTTCTAGTTATTTATTAAGACACCCGCCCTGTTACTCATAGAGAAATGACCATCAGAACTTCATTTTCAACCAGATTAATGGTCTATGATGAATTAAATCTGCACCCCCTGCCCCAAGTTATATCATTGATTATACTGTCCCAAATAAAAACATTTAAATTTGGAACTATGAGTAATAGCATGCTTACTTGGGTATGAAATGTGCTATGTAAATGTGTCAGATATGGATGACTGCATCCTAGTGCTAAAACACGCTGTTCTATCATTGTACATTCAACATCGTCATCTTCTAATACAACATCTTTCTTCAGTACTTTGACAGCATAATAAGTCTTTTGTCCTTTGTGTTCAGCCAACATGACCTATAAGCATTAACATAGTTGTTCTTAAATTGTATTGATTGAGGGATATTTACTCCTCAGCTGGCCACTGAATCATTATGATTGTATTGATTGAGTGATATTTACTCCTCAGCCACTGAATCATTATCATTGTATTGATTGAGGGGTATTGACTCCTCAGCTGGCCACTGAATCATTATCATTTCTATGTCTGTGGTGCTTAACGCCACTTTCAACAGTATTTCAGTTATATCGTGGTGGTCAGTTTTATTGGTGGAGGAAACCGGAGTACCCGGAGAAAACCACCAGCCTGCAGCAAGTCACTAACAAACTTTATCACATAATGTTGTATTGAGTAGACCTCGCCATGAGCGGGATTCAAACTCACAACTTTAGTAGTGATAGGCATTGATTCCATAGCCATGATAAGTAGTTGTAAATCAAACTACCATACGATCATAATCATGACAGCCCCTATAATCATTTCTAATGTCTTTACCATGTTTGTTAGTGTATAACTGACGTCATTTGTTTTGAGATTTCCCAGAGTAATCTGACATCGAAGGCAAAGCTATGTGATGAGAAGTCCTGGCAAAATGATGGTATTTTTATCGTCGTGTTCAAAATAAACGATAACATGTTTGTCGTTTGATAACTGATATTATGACGTTTAAAGATAAAACGGAAAATTTACCAATCATCAATAAATCTATATATCAGAAAACTTGTGTATCAGATCCAATTAATGTTTTAAGGAACAATCAAATATTTTTAAAATTGTTAAATTTTGAAAAGAGGAGAATTTTATAAATAGAATGTGTATACAAATATTTTCAAAATCTTACTTTTCCAAAACTTCCTTTACCCAATACTTTTAGGAATGTAAAATCTGAAGGTGAAAATTTCTTTCTGGGGGGACCTGGTGGTAGTCCCCTCCCAGGAGGATGAATAGGTGAACCCTCCTTGTCCCAGATCTGATCGTAACCTAAATATTCATCATCAGAACTGTCCTCATCCTTACCATCTGAATTTAACTGCAAAAAAAAAAAAGAATAAACATTCATTTTATGTTCCGACATTCATAGTTCTCTCTACAAATAGTTAAACGAAAAATCTATTCTACAATTTTTCTTCTTTTTTTCAATTTTGTTAAAAAAAACAACAGTTGTATATATTGCTATTCTATTAAACGTGTCAGTTGCTAAAAAAAAACAAAAAAAACAAAAACCAATGAATTCTCACATAAGTTAGTTTGCTAAAATATTTTCGATGTTTTTACAATGTTTATTTTAATATTGGAGAGTCAGTTTATTTATAGTTTTGATACAGGTAAATCTTCAGTTTATATATATATATATATATTCATACAGGTATTTCTTCAGTTCATATATATATTTTTCATACAGGTATTTCTTCAATAGTATCAGAATATATGGTTTTTATATAAATGTTCTTTAATATTAGAATTTTGCTAAACATGTTAATATATGGTATTTTATATTTAAATGTTCTTTAATATTAGAATTTTGCTAAACATGTTAATCTAGGTTGTGCATTGGGATATGCACAAAGCAGCATCTTGTAATCTATGTGGAAAAATTGAACACAAACTGTTTATCATGAATCTAATCCTCACTTATGCAAGTGTTTGAAATGAAACAATCTGATTAAAATCATGTAAAATTCACAACATTCCTTTCACTTGTGACACAACTAAATTTAACCTATGTCCAGGTGAACTTTAGAATAACCAATGAAACTGTGACCCTATGTCAGGTGATCTTTAGATTAACCAATGAGAAAACATTACTGGTAATTAAAATAAGATTATTCTGTCATATTGCTATTGGATGGTTAGTGTAAATAGAATCAAGCTCATACCTGTTAACCCTCCCGCATTTCGCGGGAGACTCCCGCATTTGAGGTCTGCCTCCCGCAAAGGATGTGCCTCCCGCGCGGGAGACTAAAAACTCCCGCTTTGAAATACTTCTCCCACATTATCTCCCGCAACCATAAATTTGATAAAATCGAAAAGTTGGACGCCATTTTTGTTGTTTTTATCAGCTGGGTCATTAAAACGTTTGCGTGAATCAGCCGATTGTTACTCGGAATTCTCTCGGTTTTTACTAGAAACACCGATAATGTAAGTTGTTTACAATATCGAATGGATAACTACACGAATCAAAATTGTGGAAAAAGAAAACTTGAAGGTGAGTATCGTTCAATTACTTACTTAAATACGAAAAAAACTTTAAAAAAATACAGTTCAACTATGTCACAATCAAGGAGACGTTGGAATTCAGGACCTAGCACCCCTTCTTCAAAGAAAAAGAAACATTATTGCACTTATTTGTTCAAGTTCATAACATAATTTAATTAAAGTATAAATGTGTAACATTCTTATGTTTTAAAATATTAATGTGCTCTCTTTTTTTCAGTTCTGAACCTGTCCAAGAGATTTCCTCACATTATCCAGAGTGAGGAAATTTACTTGATCCAGGAGGAATTTTTGGAATTCCAAGTCACCCCAAAGGAAGATCTGCCTTCAACAACATGTGATATTGATACTTTCTGGTCCCACATGGCAGAAAAAAAAGACCTGTTTACAGACAAATTGCAATTTGGTCTTTTGAACAAATTAGCAAAGGCTTGTTGTGTTATTCCTGCAAGTAATGCAGACCCAGAGAGAATTTTTTCTATGTTAAAGAAAATCCAGACAGATATGAGATCAGAGTTGAACAATGACACACTTTGTTCTTTATTATGTGCAAAGCAAAATCAAAACTTGTTGTGTTATGAGTACGAACCAAGTGACTCTGTTCTAAAATCAGCAAAACAAGCTGTATTGTCCTACCAAAGTGGTTTGAAGTAATGTTGGTCAGCAACAACAATAAAAGTTGTACAGTCAATTTCGTTTGCTTTAATCTAAAAATTTTAGTGTGAAAAAGTTTGTCGCGCAAAATCTCCCACATTAAATAGTTGGAATGTGGGAGATCTCCCACATTCACCATCTCTGAGGTTAACAGGTATGCAAGCTTCCATTTCTCTTATTTGTCAACATACTTCAAAGTATCAGTACTTTATAATTATCAACCTGTTTAAGATTTCTTAATTATGGGCTTGTGTAAAAATATTGATGTATCTAAAATTAAATACAACTAAAAAGGCCTCACTCCAACTCAAATCATTGTTGCACTGCATGGGATTAGCCAAACAAATCATAGCTAGAATTTAGTCACAAGACAAATGCATTTGTGCAATTAAATCTTACAGCCAAACAGAGGTGACCCTAACCAAAGATATCAGAAACCATAAACAGATCCAGAGAAATGTTTAACATAAAGCCCAATGTTAAATCTTGTATTTAAGTGATGGCTAAAGCAGAAGCCAGTTATGTTTTTTTCACCTAAGGCCCAATATTAAATTTTGTATTTCAGCATGTCCAGTGAAGGCCATCTTGAATTTCTAACCAACATATAAACTTTACAGACAGTATAGGTTTAAATAGATTTATAATTTCTGTGATAATTCTCCATCAGATCAAATGTTATGTTCTGGTGACTGGTAGAGAACCAGCTAATGTACCAGTACATTCCTGCTAAGTTTGAAATGGTATAGTGGTTTGAGAGAAAAGTGAACAATGTGATAAGTTAATGTACACATTTGATAAAGAAGGGTACAAATTAAAAACAGGTCAATGTGAATAAAAAAAAGTGAGTTCAAGTAGTTTTTCATCAGGTAATTTACTTATTTTTCAGTAGGTATATATTTAGTTATTTTTCAGTAGGTAATGCCAATGTTTTTTTCATTGCTCAACCAACATAAAAGGTTAAGTTTTTAATTTTGATTATTCTGGAGAGAACTATTAATATGTCAACAAACTTGTTTGTCCAATTTAGACATTATTTTTATTTTCCAGTATCAATTACCATGGAAAATCTCTATACAATATAATATTAAAAAAACCCACAACAAATCAATAACTACTTTAAAAAAAATGTTATTAAATAATAGACACATGAAGTTTTATTACAGCCTCTATCTTGTAAATACTATGACATGGACATCACTGATGATGCAGTAGTAATAAAAGCAATAGTGATCTCTGATTTTTTTTTTTTTTTGATAATTTGAAACAAAACTTCAAAAACCTATTTACACAATTCTGTTTGTTTAGCAATCATCACTCACATCCTGAAGTAAAATTGCTCAGATTATCAGATTTTTTATTCAATTAAGCTTTACCATTGTCACTCAACTTTTTTCATAATTAAATTTTCAGAAATTGCAATCACTTCTCTAAAAATCATTTCTGCTATTAATCAAATAAAACTAAATTATTAATCATTGAAACATGTAGAAGATTGCTTTAAGTCATTTTAATTCTTAATCAATTTCCATGTATTTTTTTTTTATTTGCATTAGGCCAAAAAAATAATATGTGTGTTTTATCTTTCATTTAAAAAAAAATAGGGTAAGAGGGTTTGTTTTTTAATCTTGTTTTACCGAAAATTGCAGCGGTTGGATGTTTTTTGTCCATCCTATAAATGTTAGGGTTGATGGTAAAAATCAGAGTTGGTCGGGAACAGCACACACTATTTCGTTTTGTCCTTATACATGTATCTAATTTAATATACAGGGAAAATATTATTTACATTTGAAGGGAGAATCAACTGAGAATCAATTCAATGCAGAACAGAAATAAAAGCCAAACAACATAGGTATTCACACAAGATTATATACCATGTATATATAGGAGTTAATTTTTCACAGTGTTATTTTTAATTTGACCTAAACTTATTACTTGCCTGATTTCATGGCCGACATCAGATTTTCTATTGTAATTTTAAATTAGATTGTGTAAATAGGCTGTAAAATTTGGATGATTATGTGTGACAGTTTGATATACTTTTTGTTAAACTTTACTACTGAATGCCTGAAGTAGAAATTCATAAAATCAAGATCACTAAACTTATAATACTAATATTAAAAGCATATTTATATCCTTGTTAAAATAAAAACTAAATTAAATTCATAACAATTTTTTCGAACGTAGCCTGGAAAGTGGTGAAAGAAGAATATAAATGTATTTTTACAACTAAAATTAGATTCATCGTTATTTTTAATTTGACCCATAGCAATATTAAATTTGACTCATAACAATTTTAAATTTGACTCATTGCTACCGGGCTATATCAAATCTAACTCTGAGATATACTAAATTTGACCCAAAGAATGCTTTTATTTGACAATTAAGCATATTAAATTCTACTTTATAATGAAATATGATAAAATAGTAGATTTATTTATACTGAAATGAGATAATCACCACTATAAATAAGAAACAATTGAATGAATATTAATTTTCTAGTTTTCTATCAGCAAGGATGAAGATATGATTAAAATGCTAGTTGTATCTTCTTAAATACAAGAGTTACAATCCTTTCAAATAGGTATATTTTTCTAATTTGGTATTTTTTTTTACCATTCATCATTTCAAAGGTGAAAATTTAAATGCATAAAAACAAATCTAAAACATATGTGTTACTCTACTATTTTATAAAAGGAAGTATTTCTTGTATCCATGAGAAGATAACTCTGCAGAGAATAAATGGAAAGATATTCTCAAAAGAAGCAAGTGAAACATGTTGATTTCCATTACAACATACATTGTAAAGAAATATAAAGCATTGTGATTACTTTTACATTTTCTTTGGCAGCTTTCCGATTGCGAGATGAAACCTGAAATTCATTTTCACATACACAAAAATCAAACAAAATATTCATGCACATATATCAACAAGTAACAAAATTTTGATAAAACAAAAGCTGGCAATATATCATCTACATGCTATCTATATGTTATATGTAACTCTGTGTAAGGTGTACTGGAGGTACAGTCAAATCTCGTTCATATCAACTCGTTAAGTTGATTCTGTCGGCAACTACATGAAAATGTTTTATCCCTTCATAGTAGGTTTCAGCAGTATGTGTACAGGGTACAGTAGTCCCCCTCTTACAAGGTCAATTCCACCAAAGACCACCCCTCTGATCTGACCAGATTTAAAATGCCTTGTAATAGCAAAGTACCACTACATTTTGGTACATTGTTCCCTCAAGGGAGGCCACTCCATCTTACACATGTATAAAAGGCAACTTTTTCATTTCAGAAGGGGTGGTCTTATAAGAAGGGAGACTACTGCACTTAAATCTTTCAAGGTAAAATTATTACTGTTTTGACTTTAATACGAGGTTCGACTATAATAATTCTCCTAGTTATTGTCTGAGTATGTGATACTCTCTGTCTGACATCACAACTAATCTTGGTCACAACAATATAACTAGAAAATTGTTTGAAATGCCAGCAACCACACCTTCCATCTGTGATAATGTTTATTTATACACTGGAACCTGTCTAAACAGAACCTCCTTGGGACAAATTTTTGTGTTCGGAATAGACAGGTGTTTGGTTTATACAGGTTGAATTACCAAAGATTAACTACATTGGGACTTTATTATAAGTTTGGTTTATACAGGATTCCAGTTTATTGAGGGTTCAGTTTATACAGGATTCCAGTTTATTGAGGGTTCGGTTTATACAGGATTCCAGTTTATTGAGGGTTCGGTTTAGACAGGTTTTACTGTATAATATTCTATAAAGTTTTACTACAAAACAACTAAAGTATAGGATGAGGCTGCATGCAAGGTAACAAAGTTCTGAAAGATAGAAGGGTCCATTAAGTTAAAAATGTTTTGTAAAATATATAAAACTTTGTTGATGTATATAGATGTTAGGTTAGTAAGTTGTAGATGGTTTTTTGCAGGCTTGAATTAAAAAACACAGTATGTTGACCAACTATAGAAACACTAAAAGCATTTAGAATAACATATCTCAAAGAATAAATATTGATGGTTCATAGGGCCCAAACTTAATCATAGTCACATATTAAAACAAACTGATCAACTAGCTTCATACAAAAGTTACTTGAATGGAAAAGTCATCTTTCATGGTGTCAGATCAGAATTAAATTTAAAAAGCATAAATAAGGACACTTTTTCATCTGTGTTAAAGTTACTTATAGCAAAAGGCATTCTTTATATGTTTGTCAGGTTAAAAGATAGCCCTGAAAAATTAGTTAAAAAAGTCACATCTTAATCTCTATTCTTCTATGGCCGTGAAATGCTTTTTGAGGTCGTTTTCCTAAATGTTCAGATTACAAACTACAAGAACATCTTTGAATATTTAAACTTATGGATCAAATCATACTGCCTTTTCTTCTCTGAATTCAGGGAATATATTCAACTTAAAAACTAGGGTTAAAACTAATATAAATACAAGGGTATTACATGCATCTTCAATAACTACATGAAGACAAGAAGTTAAGATACTTACACTGGTGGTAGATGTGTTGTTTGGTGTCATGCCTGTTTTTCCTTTCTTTTGACTTGGTATTTTTCTTATTTCACTCAGTTTTTCTGCTAATAATTTCTGATTTATTCCACATAAATTTGGCATCAATTTCTCACATTTTTTATGACAGTTAACACCACAAACTGAAAAAAAAATTATCAAAATATTGTTCCCATCAGGAGCATGTCATATTATGTAATAGCATTTCATTTTCCGTATCGTTAAATTTATGTCATTTTCAGAAAAAAAAATGTACTAAAAATTGGGAAACAATTATATTATGAAGCAACAGAAATCAAGATTGTGAAAATAAAAAGAAACTCTATGGTGACATAGAATAAAAACAACATAACATTTTTAGATAGTCATATAAGGAAGATTTGTTTACCAAGTAACAATTCTATTTAATCATACAGGTGGTTTCTGAAAAAAAGATTTTTGAAATTTCAATCAATCAAAAAGCATAGTTGCCCTGGAATCCATGTTGAATTTCTGAATGTAATGAAAATCATATGTTGATTTAATTTAGATCCATGTTTTCAGAGATGGGGAGATTCTGATGACAGTCAAACAATTGACATTACTATGCAAGTTTCACCCCTGTAGATCAACATGCTATTGTGACATATATAATAATAAACTCAGCATAATATGGCTGAAATATTGATCATATGGTGTTAAACAACAAACACTCAATCACTGATGTAAATGTATATAATGCTAAAATTCCATATGTCATATAGAACCATACTTGTATTTTATTGCCATGGTTACAAGTTTTCTAATGATCTGTCAGCTGGTAGTGTATAGATAAACAAGAGAATGAAGACTGACCTTCACATTTAAAACCCTGTCTAAATAGTCCATACAGCAGGGTACCACAATGCTCACAGAACGTTGGTGACATGTAATTGTTTACTTTAAATCTGTGTGGTACATTTATATTAAATCTTTCTGACATCATCTGAAAACAACAATAAAGCATGGTAGAAAATTAAACAAAACTAATATGTTCACTGTTCATCACTGTTTTCTATTTCTTATATTAATATAGATACAACTGATATAAGAAAGACTCAGATCAACGTCCAGCTTCCAATCGACGTTCCATCCTCAAATCCAAGTCCGATTTCTACGTCACAGACATCTGTACCTCAGATCTATGTCCTTTTTTCAACTTCTCAAATCGGCGTTTGGAATTTTGAAAGGACACAGATATGAGAATACCCTTAAATCAGACCGTGATTTGAGATAATGATGTCAGTGGATGGCAATTTGAGGAATGGACACAGATTTGAGATATATATATATATATTGATGCCTTTGATTACTAGTAACCTGGGGTTTACAAGGAAACAGTTGTATTAGACCAACATGCTAAGTTGGATTTTAATAGTGTTAGCTGATTGAAACAACAGTCCACATGTAGACTTGTCTCACCACTCAGACACATTATCCTGATTCAGAACCAACCAGTCTCTACCACTCAGACACATCATCCTGATTCAGAACCAACCAGTCTCTACCACTCAGACACATCATCCTGATTCAGAACCAACCAGTCTCTTACTCCTTAAATACTGCATGGTTATTAGAGAAGAAGCAAATATCAATACTATAGTCTTTGGTTTGCCTGGAGCTAGAACCACCATCTAATGCACTCAAACATGTTATCCCTTACATCACTGATACAGTTGGATCATATATGTGGTTACTGTGGAACAAACCAAATCATTGCAACTTTACATTTAGCAATGACCATAGTAATGGAGTCAATGGAGCATAACAAACAAGATGAACTGTGAGTTAATGCTCACTTATGATACCCCCGCATATATGTTCAATGTGTATAAAAACCAACCAAGTCGGCAAACAGGAAGTAGGAATGTGACGGGTACAAAAACACTTCCCACGATATGGGGTACATATATGAAGCTTGTGACCAAATATCAGATTTCTGCCATCAATAGTTGCTGAGAAAAATGTGACGAAAAATATCTTGGGATGGACGGAAGGACAGACAGAGGTAAAACAGTATACCCCCCCTCCGATGGAGCGGGGATATAATTAGTCACATGACACATACTGGTATTAGATAATGAGTATAAAACAAATCTTAATTTAGAAAATGATAAACGGTAATCACAAAAATTTGACAATTGTTTACATCTTTATATATGTAACACCTTCCTGTGATTAAAGTCACAGGTGAAACAATAACAAACCTTTGTTTCTCGGCTGTCTTTTGCACTCCCAGGACAGGTTCCTAGAATTGAGTTGTGGCATTTCTTATGTACAGCACAATTGCATACTACAATGGAATATTTGAATATCTTATATGTAAGTGAAATTATGTATCAGACTGTACTTAATGTTAATCTATAAGATCATCAACGACCACACTCACTTGTCATAATGACTTCTAACTTTAGGACATAAATGTTGTTTAGAGATATTCTAAGAAACAGAATAAAACAGAAATGCACCTTTGAATTAATTAATTATGTCATGTAAGAGCCCTCTTCATTCTGGATTTGCCTTATATCATGAAAAATTATTTTTGATACAGAAAAGTATAAATTAAAAAAAAAAACCTGGTAACTTTATGATTGAACATACATACCTTTACACTGATACCCCTGCTTGTTTAGTCCCCTGGAAATAAAAATATGTAGGTAAACAAAATGACTTCAAAACATTTAAAAATGACAAGTCCTACAGTTTGGTCCAAATTCAGTCCCTTCTTACATAACTGAGAATCATGAATTCAATTTGTAACTTCGTTGTTTGTATGTATGGGGTTACTTAACATAAAAAAACAATCTTGTACAATTAAAGAAGCTTAGGTTCAATCATTTTAGTGGTTTATGAGAACAATATTTTTCTACAAAGTAAGTTAAGTATTATGTGTTAAATAATGTCCTGTGATGAAAGCCATTTTGGAATTGTAATGAATACAAAAACAGGAGTATATAATTTTGTAGCTAAAATTGAATGGAAAATGTTTGTTGTTGCATATTTCCCATTTAGTGACAATAAATCACTGGCAGCTTTATATGATCACAGCAAGTCAAAAATAATTTTTGGCCTTTTATTAGGAAACAGATTAGGCAAGAATTCCTGAAATCAATTCAAACATTTATTCTGTGCCAATGTTCATTGTCTTAATATGTCCCTATTCAATCAGTGTATATCATCACTAAATTTGTGAGTCTGTATCCTGTTCATGGAAAGGTGTACTTGATACAACATAATGTGATTGATTGATAATTGCCTAATGTCCAGCCACCAGTATTTCAGCTATGTTCTAGATTATCCTCAATTTGGTCTCCACTCAATAATTTAAGTTTCTTTTAATCAAATCATTTAAAATTGATCCAAATTGTCTTTGACCACAATACACAAGTCATGTACTTTAGGGACCGCTGTGGTCATGATCGTATGGTAGTTGGATTTACAACTACCTGTGCAATCAGTGCCTTTCACCAATAAAGTTGTGAGTTCGAACACTGTTGATGGCGAGGTGTACTTGATACAACATTATGTCACAAAGTTTGTCAGTGACTTGCGGCATGTCAGTGGTTCTCCCCAGATACTGTGGTTTCCTACACCAATAAAACTGACCAGCATGATATAACTGAAATATTGTTGAAAGTGGCATTAAACACCCTAACTCTGATAAATGTCATAAGGATTGGTCAAATAAAGCTAATGGTATTGCCAAAAACAAAATTTTGTCTACAGATAGAAAATGTAAAAGATGAAATACCCATACCATAATACAACCACAAAACAGCAAATAGAACAAGAGGCTCCAATGAGCCTCTAATCGCTTGTCTGGTTTTCAAATTGACTTCTAAATACATTTGTATCATTAAAAAAATTCAGATGATCATATTTTTTTTTGCCATTTAATGAAATTTCTACTTATAGTAATGGCAGCCATCTTAAATGGAGGGTGGGGATGTCATACATAATTCTAGAACAGGTATCCTGTATATAGAGTGTTCTACTATTATTTACAATGTCAAATAAAACAAGATGTTGCACGCTACGTCGTGCTAAGAACACCCCCATTCGTTCATTTGTAAGTCGCACTGTAAACAGGAAGTAGATGTGCGGTAAACCTGGAAAGGGGAGACACGGTACAAGTCATCATGCCAAAGCCATATATCAAATATAAAATCATTTCTTCCAGTAGAAGCTGAGATAACTGTTACGAAAGTTTTCATTACGGCAAACATGAAAAATTCTAAGTCGCACTGTAAACAGGAAGTAAATGTGCGGTAAACCTGAAAAGGGGAGACACGGTACAAGTCACCATGCCAAAGCCATATATCAAATATAAAATCATTTCTTCCAGTAGAAGCTGAGATATCTGTTACGAAAGTGTGAACGGACGGACGGACAAGGTGATTGCAATATAGCCCCCTCTCTACGAGTGGGGGTATAACAAGGTACTACTGGTACACTATAACATTGATACAAGCCTTACAATACCTGGCTATTCTGATAGTGAATTATATGTCAATTGATTTAAAATCAATAAAAAAAAAAAAGAACTTTATCACAAATTATGGCAAAAATCTATTTTCACTGACTTAATCTTATCCCAAAAATTAGAAGAACAATTTTGCATTTTCCACTATACAGGTAAGTATAATAATTCAGTTGTAGATGTTTTTAATTGAAGTATCGAAATATACCTCAGCAAATCAAACATGGAAAAATAACAGTCAGTAGCTTGTAACAAGAAGCCCTACTGTGTCAGTAATCTTTATTATAGAAATTTAAAATGGTGCAATGGAATCTGTGTTTATCATCATACCCTTTGATGTCTTGTTAACTTTCATTATCTTAACAAACATGTTCTAGTATACATCAAGATAAAGATGGCCGATTATTTAGACAAGGATTTTCTTTTATAAACAATTATTGAAAGAACCTTGGAAGAAGTGTAACATGTATATCATGGCATACTGTACACCACACATTATGTTACCTTTCAATCAACAACTTATGTTCTTCAGTTTTTAAACTGAAATAAAGAAGCTGTGTGTATATTCCCCTCGAAATATGAGAAGAAAAATAAAAGAGGAACTTGTCGATATAAAATATAATGCATGCCCTGCTTCCAGCTTATATTAAAGGAAAGGCTATATCTTGTGCAGCACACAAAAGCTTTCAGCTGGTCATAGGAATCTCAAGTTAGAGCTTGAAAACCAAACAAATTGTCATTTTTTCCAATAAATTAAGGGACATAACTCTAAATCATACAAGACATTGTAGCAGACTTGACCTGTGTATTGTGGTCATATCCATTATGTAAAAAATTCAAAATGTTTGGCCACAAGAAACTGAATTTGGAACATTAAAATCATAAATTTGCAAGTTTTTCAATTAATTAAGGGACATAACTCGGGAACAATAAAAGGAATAAAATCAAAAGTAGAATGTTGACTTATACATTCATAATCTTAATCCTAATCTCTCAGTCACATTCATAATCTTAATCCTAATCTCTCAGTCAGACATTTTCTGATCAGTATCATAAAGATCAACGATACTGCAGTAGTAAAAATCAACATTAATATTAAGCTGGATCCATGGAAACAGTTCAAATCCATATGGACAGTAATGCCAGCTGACTTAGTAACACACTTTTCTATTAATAATCACCAAAGTCTGACAAGTAAAACTAGAGTGTACATTGACATCAATGCCGGCTGACTTAGTAACACACTTTTCTACTAATAATCACCAAAGTTTGACATTAAAACTAGAGTGTACATGGACTCTAGTGCCGGCTGACTTAGTAACACACTTTTCTACTAATAATCACTAAAGTCTGACAAGTAAAACTAGAGTGTACATGGACTCTAGTGCCGGCTAACTTAGTAACACACTTTTCTACTAATAATCACTAAAGTCTGACAAGTAATACTAGAGTGTACATTGACATCAATGCCGGCTGACTTAGTAACACACTTTTCTACTAATAATCACCAAAGTTTGACATTAAAACTAGTGTACATGGACTCTAGTGCCGGCTGACTTAGTAACACACTTTTCTACTAATAATCACTAAAGTCTGACAAGTAATACTAGAGTGTACATTGACATCAATGCCGGCTGACTTAGTAACACACTTTTCTACTAATAATCACTAAAGTCTGACAGTAAAACTAGAGTGTACATGGACTCTAGTGCCGGCTGACTTAGTAACACACTTTTCTACTAATAATCACTAAAGTCTGACAAGTAAAACTAGAGTGTACATGGACTCTAGTGCCGGCTAACTTAGTTACACTTTTGTACTAATAATAAATAATCACCAAAGTCTGACATTAAAACTAGAGTGTACATGGACATTAATGCCGGCTGACTTAGTAACACACTTTTCTACTAATAATCACCAAAGTTTGACATTAAAACTCGAGTGTACATTGACATTAATGCCGGCTGACTTAGTAACACACTTTTCTACTAATAATCACCAAAGTTTGACATTAAAACTAGAGTGTACATGGACATTAATGCCGGCTGACTTAGTAACACACTTTTCTACTAATAATCACTAAAGTTTGACATTAAAACTAGAGTGTACATGGACATTAATGCCAGCTGACTTAGTAACACACTTTTCTCTAAACTATCATTAAAATTTCACCTAAGTCTGTATCATTCACCTAGATATTATATTTATATTGATTATTATAAAGAAATCTAGATTTAATACTGGTATGTACAGGTAGTTTAGAATTTCTAATGTGTATCAGAAAACAGTTTCTCAGACAATTCTTGGAATTTTTTTCATCATAGAAAATTAGCACAAGAGATAAAAATTGTAAACAAACATTTTTCCATGGTGTCTAATATTAAACTATGTCTAGTAGTGGTGGTCATCTTGGTTTTCAACCCACAAAAAAAGCCATCAACTTTGTAAAGCACAATTCAATGACCATTTATGCAAAGTTTGGCTTATATGAAATTTGTGATTTCTCAAGAAAAGCTTTTAAAACATTTTCCCATAGGGTCCAGTGTTAAGTTTTTGTCTTGTGTTAGTGGCCATCAGGGATTTCTGATCTACACACAAAAAAATGTACTTGTAGAATTATAATATACAAAGAATATTACAGCAAACTTTTCTGTCAATTGGTGTAATAGTTTCACAAGATATTTTTAAATCATTTAACCCACAGTTTAAACTTTGTTTTGTGGTGGTGGTCATTTTGAATTTCTGATTTACAGATATAACTTTGTAGATTGTAATATAAGGAAAATATAACTACTACATAGCAAGAAAATATTGAACTTTCAGCCTTTTAGATAGCACAACTCACTGGGGCAGCATTGAGCAATGGTGAATTTATGAATGGAATGAATGCTATCATAAATCTTCAGGATCATTTAAGCAACATTTCAACCAAAGTTTGAAATATAAGGAGCTATGAAAATGATAAGAATAGGTTACATTGATGGTCCTATTGGCAAGGTGAACTAAATATGTTTTTTTTTTTTACACTTTAACTTCAAAGTTTTTGATTGATTTACTGACTTCCATACTGTCATTTTAGGATTCAAATTATTATTGATTGATTTACTGACTTCCATACTGTCATTTTAGGATTCAAATTAGTAGTACTCAACACAACTTCCAGCTACATTGAGCTATAATATGTAGTGGTTTCTAAAGAGATAACCATGGTATCTAAAGAAAACCACTGACATGCCACAAATAACTGACAACATTCAACAAATAAAGTCATATAGTATTACTTTGCCTCAGACAACAGTTGAAATCATGAACTTTTAAATGTGATAAATTCTAACGGAATAATTAGATATAAATCATAACCCATCTCCCACACTGTCATTTTCTATCTTGTATTTAAAACCTACAAATGATGTCGCAAAAAATGTGTTTGTTCTGAAAACGAGATGCAAGTGTTATTTTCTTCTACATAACGTGTCTACTGTTAATTATATAAATATTTTCCAATTGTTCAGAAGATGTTTTGAGTCAACAAAGTATCAAATTGTAGAAGTAAAATGATCCGTTTATCAACAAAATAGAAAACATATTACTAGAAAGGAAATACATGGTGTATATAGATGTAAAGAAATAATCAATGTTACACCTTTCCTGTTATTATTCTTTAATTATAGCATTTTGTGCTTATTAATCATTGTCAATATTAGATTCTGTTAATAGTCATACAAAAATCAATATTTTACAATGGTATAATCATTTCCTGGTATAATTCATGGCATCAGGGAGAAGAATATCTTCTCTCACAGAAATTCACAACTAATCAGACAAAATGTTTTTTATAGGTATAATTTCTATGATATACTTTTTGTTCATCATTCAAAATAATGGAGAAACCTCAATGTAAAGCATTCATTTTGTGAGAAAATGGATAATTAACAGAAAACAACATCATTAACATGTTGAAAAATGCTCACAAAATGAATGCTTTACATTGAGGTTTCTCCATTATTTTGAATGATGAACAAAAAGTATATCATAGAAATTATACATATAAAAAAAACATTTTGTCTATGATTAGTTGTAAATTTATCTTTATTAAGGCTTTCAAAAAGATATTGACCTTGAGCCTTGACCTTGTGACATTAATAAAGATAAAAGTTTACCTAACTGTGGAATAATGAAAATCTTGTTACCAAATGCAAATGTATATATCAATACCATTCAATAAAAATTCAGTTATTTTTTTGGCCACTCTTTTTAGACCTTTCAAAGACTTTGTCAAATCTTATGTATGTCTTTTAACAAACAAGACCTTCTAAATGACTAGTTAATGATTTAAAACCTCTTGGAAATACATATATTCCTTTTCAATACAAGAAACATCCTTAAAAATGTCGTCCTATATTCTGACCTTGTTACCTCCAGATCAATTTACAATGAAGTGAAGAAATAGTGACCCTATGGCAAACAGAGTTTTAATATCTAATCAAAATTTGATCACCCTTTTTGGTCCATAGCGTTTGGGGAATCCATTTTGTGTCTATTACAAATGAAACCTCCAAAAAGGCATAGTAATTGACTTATGAACACACAAAAAGGCAATTATTTTTGTTAAAAAATGGAGAAAAAAGATGTCGTGTGCAGCATATGAGCACAGTAAATCAACAAGGACTTCCTCCTGCACCAGTTTTACTGGTATCAAGGTTAACTCGAAAACCATAACTGAAACAGAAATCAGCAAAAATACTAACTGAAGTTCTTGTCAATGCATCAAAATGTCAAAATCGTATGAAAAATAAAATTTTATATACCTTTTAAATATGTAAAATTTCAAAATTTGGGTCCCTTTTAAAACTCCCTTTCAAAATAAAATAACTATATTTTCTATGGCCCATCAATAATCCATGCAAAAGAACATTTTGAAAAAGTTCAAATTTTCAAAATTCCCCCCTTTTTGGTTACTTTTATGCCAAAGATGGCAATAGTTATATAATAATTCCATGCATTTTTATACCTTGGGGCCTCTTGTTTAAAAATGGGTATGGCAACTATACCCTTAATCAAAACCAACCTTTATTCTGTTCCAAGGATCTTTGTTTTTTTTATAATTCAGAAGGATCGGGCAACTAGGACTTAATTTGTAGTACAACAACCATGGTCTACAGACAGACAACAATAACAACCATGACAACAGACCCATAACATGATATGACTCCAAATTTATGTAATTTCTTTCTACATTCTCAATGACTCACGCTTGGATCATTCTACAATAAATCTTCAGAGATTCGGTCTATAAGATTGAGTTTTCATGACCACTGAATTGTTTTCTTCAGTAATTTAAGCCGATCACTTAAATAGCTATAAACCAATATAAAATGAGGCTTAACATCCAATATTTCTTGACTGTGTATAGTAAATAATTCTAGGAAATGACAGGTCTTTGTATATAACTATTATTTATCATTGGCACAGTCCAGTCAATGCACTGTCAATGACAGTACAAAAAAACATACATCTTAAATTTTATACAAATTAATGCTAGTGGATTTTGTAAGAAAAAACACAAAAAACAAGCATTTACAGTCAAACCTGTCCATGTGGTCACTCACCTCTGTTAAACAGTCACCTGTACTAAAAGGTCACATTGTTCTTGTCCTGCCATAGAAAATTTAATATGAATTGAACCTCTTTAAGGCCACTTTTCTTTGTCCCAAAGGTGACCTCTTAATACAGGTTGGACTGAATAATGATTTTTACTTTTAAAATGAACAGTAAATAAATACAATACATTTGTTTGTTTGGCACTTTACTTTCGCACTTTTTTAATGATTTTCAGTTGAGTACACACTATCTATTTTTAGAAGAAAAAAAAACAGTTGCAAACAAGATTTTAATTATAATTCAGAAAAACCAAGTTATCATAAAACAAATAAAATTTTCATTAATAAAAAATAAATATTACTGACTTCTTGATGCTGTATTAGGTTTCAAAGAATTGACTACCAATAAAAATTGATTAAGGACTATTAAAGGACCGTTGATTATTGAAAAGATTGAGGTCAATAATCTAGTACAAGATAAAATGACACATGATATTCATTAGATACGATAACGTAACCCTCATTCCGCTTGTGCTCCATTAAGGGTTACGAATCGATCTCATTCAACATATGGGAGCAAATTAAAATTTTCGTTCTGTGAATATTTCAACTTTCTTTTTGCATATCTGGTCATATCTTATTATTCCCAACAATTTTTAAGTAATGGTGATACGAAATAAGTGTTACAATCCCTGTTACAAGACCGGTTTCGTATTTGAAAATTGTTACTTGTCCGCCATAACACCTTACGTAGACTCTCGCGATGGGCGGAGCCTATCCATATATGCCAAATATGGAAAACTGTTACTACGTTTTACTATAAAATTGATCCAAATAAGGATATTTCAAAAACGAGGCAAGTGCACGTGAACTAGCAACTTGTAAACAAAATGTCGGACAGAAAGAAGATTTTATGCATTCAAATTTTCAGATGGATATAAGTCTACCATGGATTGCTGCAGCGATTATTTAACACCTCAAGGTTTACCTAAATATATTTATTTTTCACCCCCGTTAATTTTTCCAACCACTTACAACGGAATTAGGACAAATAACCGCCCGGTGTGAATCACTCCGGGCGCTGCTCCCATACTTTGAATGGGATCGATTCGTAACCCTAAATGGAGCACAAGCGGAATGAGGGTTACATTATCGTATCTAGATATTCATGTAAATATTATTCTATTTTGTTTCATCGTAGACTTACCATATGAACTCATTACAGAATGAGCAATATGTAAACTGGCGGAAGAACTTTGCAATGAACTGATGACCTTTGACCTCATGAACTTTGGCCTGTTTAATGGCACCTCTCCTACGAGTTATACCCCCTGTTTCATGTTTTTTCTCAGATTCTATGAATGGCACTTGTTCTGAAAATAGAAAGATTCAAAATAAACAGAAATCAGTATAATTACAGGGTAGTTTGAAAACCGTGCAACAAGTTCAAGAACAGTCAAAGGTTTGTGTGCATTGAATTATATTGTAACTGAATAAAAATCTGAAAACCTGGTAACCCTTGCTGTTAACATTTAATCAGAATGTTTTTATGATACACATTTATATTCACACATGTATTTCTTAAACAGAATCAATGGTAAACACTTATTACCAAACACAGAAAGAATGTTTTTGTCTTAATTTAGTTAAATTCAATGTAATATTAATACGGATCTGGGCGGCCTGAGAGGCTAAGATCGTTGAACTCTAACCACAAGCCTACCACCACAAGCCTACCACCACATACCCTGATACCCACCTCAAGTGTTTGTGGTTTACAGACACCTACACAAGGGCAGGGTTTTCACCAGCAAGATCATTATAAATGTCAGGATTTTTATCCTCTAAAAAGTCTGGTTGTCATAGTATGACTGAAAAATTGTTGAAATGCATAAACAATCACTAGTAAAATGAGATAAGCTTCTAAAACATTCCAGCATTACGTAAGGAATAGTTGTCTTTTACATTTATATATAGTAAAATATTATATTTCAATTATTACAATTTTCACGGTTTCTGGTTTACAGATGTATTCCAGGGTATTATTTTAGCAGGTTTTTTTCATTACGTAATAAATTGATATGCTATTGTGTGCACAGTGGATTATTTTTAATAGTCTAGTTTATTTTTTTGTTCTTGCGTATATGAACTTGAACCTTTTACCATTTTTTGGACTTGTGGGTATCGAACCCCTGCATCATTTTTTAAAGTCTGCAGGCTCATTGATTATTTTTAAGAATATGCTGTTGGAGTATATTCTCCAAGACATTACTTAACAAAAATTAAAAGACATAATTATCAAACAGACTATGTCATGTTCTTATAATTATCTGAAATAGCAGTTTGAATTCAAAAAGGGTTTTGATGTTTGAAAATAAAAAGATTTTTCTTACTTTGCTTTGTTGTTTATAATCAATTTGAGATATGAATCTGAATAAAACTACATTTGATTTCAAAATAACTGTGTAAGTTTGACATTGCAAACCGCAATGTCTAGTGCCTCATTTAAATACAATTTTATAATACCGTTACATATGGAATTCATGCTTAAAATAAATCATAAACGGGAAATGAGAATTTGCATGCATTGTTAATGGCAGCAATAACTATCAAGTGAAATCTAGAATTAAATATAAAGTGTAACCAGTAATTTCTGTGGCTATCTAATTTTTTGCTGTATTCTGCGGTCAACTCAGGATCGCAGAAATTCGGTTGTTTCGAATCATGTCAATTCCGACCACGTTCCGTCTTTTACGTGTCTTGACGTCTGAACAAATTGGCAGGCGACTTCCGGTGTTTACGCTATTACTGTGACAACGTCAGCATATCATAGTCGTAGATGCAGTAGATTATAAGTAATTGTAATATGGAGACGCCAAGGAAACCGCTGAATAAATACTGGTGTTCGGTACCCCACTATCTGTCTTATATAAGAAATATATACATAAAGGTAGATCGTTTTCCTTTCATGATGCTGACAGCCACAAATAAAGAAAGAAAACAAATCTAATTTTAAAGAATTATTTGTCTCTGCGTTGAAGTCTTTGATACAAATAAAATAATTTAATTGATATCTGTCTTTTACAGAAAATGTTAAAGATATTTTTAACTTGAGAATCGAACTTTAAAACGGCACATATCGATTGGAGTTTTTGTTGTGTACATTGACACCGGAAGCTCAGGGCCAGCAGTTCCATCGAATTCACGTGATCTGGCAGACGAAAATAACAAAATTTTGACGAAATGGAAATGATTTGAAACAACCAAATTCCGACCACGTTCCGTCTTTTTCGTGTCTTGACTTCTGAACAAATCGGCAGGGGACTTCCGGTGTTTACGCTATTACTGTGACAACGTCAGCATATTATAGTCGTAGATGCGGTAGATTATAAATAATTGTAATATGGAGACGCCAAGGAGACCGCTGAATAAATACTGGTGTTCGGTACCTCACTGTCTGTGTGATATCAGAAATATCTACATAAAGGCAGATCGTTTTCCTTTGATGCTGACAACCGCAAATAAAGAAAGAAAGCAAATTTAATTTTAAAGAAGTCATTGTCTCTGCATTAATTTGAAGTCTTTGATACAAATAAAATAATTTAATTGATATCTGTCTTTTACAGAAAATGCTAAGATTTTTTTAAAGTTGAGGATCGAACGTTAAAACGGCACATATCGATTGGAGTTTTTGTTGTGTACATTGACACCGGAAGTTCAATGCAGAATATTCCAACGGACGAAAATAACAAATTTTTGACGGAATGGAAATGATTCGAAACAACCGAATTAAAATAGCATAATATTATGTAAAACAAATGTTTAATGTCAAGATAAGTGCTCCATACATGTAGAAGTTCTGAGGTACAGATACCTCATAGTTGTATACTAACATTCACTAAAAGGTACTCGAATATATTTTGACTTTGTTATTATTTGAGTTTATGTCAGTCAGGAAACATGTCGATCTTTAAATATTTAAAAAGAATCTTTATTACCGAAACCAAATTGATCTTTGTCAGAACATTTAAGCCTACGTATAAAAAAGATAATTTTATAAAAGTTAGTGAAAATCATGAATATAACACTAGATCAAGCCAATTGAACTTCGTTGTTCCAAAAATCAAAGGTGTGGACTCTTCAACTTTTTTCTTCAATGCTATTAAAGATTGGAACTCGCTTCCAAATAACATAAAATCAATAAAAGACCATAATGCTTTCAAAACAGAAATAAAACAACATCTTAAAAATTAATTACAGCCATATCTTTTAAAATATTATCAACTAAAATTGTGCCATGCGACCTCTTAACTCATTTTTTTATTTTTTTTTATTTTATTAAACAAGTGATATACACTAAAGGACCCCATTGGAAATAAGCGGAAACGCTTTAATGGGTTATCCTTGGAAGGATATCAACTTAAAGTGCATTTTAACCTTGATACATTGTTTTATATAATTTTATATTTGTATATTTTTAAACTACACTAGATTTAGTTGGTATCTGTCCTAAATGAATTTTACCTTTACGTGCAATAGAACAGTGTAACTCCAGAGCTTCAGAAATAATGGAGAAACAAACTAATGCTACTCTTCAGGGGCGGATCCAGGATTTCAAGTTGGGGGTGGGGGGGCGCACTTAAAATAATCAAAATTTTTTGGGGTATTTCGTGTAAAAAATCACGATTTTACGCAAAAAAATCATATTTGACATGAGAAAAAAATTATATTTATTCAACTACAAAATGTAATGATCGTGTAAAATAGGAAAATATGCTGCAGCTGGTGAAAATGATTCCAGCAGCAACAAAGTGTAAATCCACACCAAAGTTTTCTGGTCTAAAAGAATTCACAGTAAGTTTATTAGGGGACTCATATAAAAAGCAAATCAAAACTGGTAAATGTAAAATTGAGTCACCGTTCGTGCAGTAATTATATTGCACAGTATTTTGTTTGCCTACCTTCTTGTTCTGAGAAATATCTGACTTGTATTTGTAATCTTCCTGAAGGTTTTAATTCTAACTGAAAAAAAATAGAAAACAAAATTAATTCTTCAATCGGTAACAGCAGAAATTCTTTGAATTTTTCAACATCAGATTTGGACTGAAAATACCCAAACAATTTGTTTCCAATGTCCAGTAAAAAACTCTTAATTCTACGTGTATCTCATTTTATAGAATAAATACTCTCTGAAAATTTCAATAATCAAGACTTATTAAAATGTTGACATATCAGTCAACTGACAAAAATATACATTGACGAGTCGGAAATTAGGTCAGGTCATACATGGCATAACGATTTGCATTAATAGTATGAAACTTAGTGCTAGCGATGGTTCCCAGGACTTAACCCACAGAGCTGTCCATCACTTCCCTGGGTGGCAGATAGGGAATTCCCTCTCAATGGGGATATTGTCTGGTTATACCTCAGAAAGCCTGACTGTAGATGATAGTGGGTGCAGTATCTGGTGAGTGTTATGCTACTTGCACATCAAAAACCCTCTTTGAAACTTAGGTAGAGGTTCTCTAATATTCATTTTATTTTAAACATCTGTGTATTGCTGAAAACAAATTTGTTTGAAAAATAACAAAATTTAGCATGATGTTATTATTTATTCCTTATTGATATTGAATCAGTTGAAAGTCACACTTCAAACAAGTACTTTTCTGTGGCACAGTTTAACAGTAGTTTTCATAAAAAAAAGTCTTCACTTCATTATTTTTCTTGTTTGTGTTTCTCAAACTGAATTTCATCTGTATTATTTTGGTTGCACACAAAATCAACAAGTTTGTGGGAGAAATAATTGAACTTTTTATCCACAGATGTTGCCTCTTTGTGTTGTTTCCTTCTTGCTTTCAGAGCACAGTCAAGACCTCAAAATTTACCTATACCAACGTTCTACTGCTAGCAGAGATAAAAAGAGCTCGCAGGTGAAATAAGAGGAACCCCACTATTAATCAGTTCCTATACCTTCATTTTCTAGCTGTGTGGACCAAGTGATCCATTTTATTTCCAAATATTTTGTGTATATAAATGTTAGAGGATACAGAAGGGGCAATCAAAAATTGACAATCCAGAGAAACTGGCAACATACATTTGTAGTGTACACAGGACAAAGAAAAACAAAACAAAAACACAACACAATATGTGTTGGACACCACTATATGCAAACAAACACAAATAACGTAAATCAGACATGAGCCTTCCTACAAACAACTGGAAGAAAAGAAGTGAATATCAAGGACAATAGACGAAATAGGTTGATCAAAGGAAACTAACCTATGAATGCACACATAAAAAAACAACATTGAAGCAGAAATAACACATGTACAACAATTTAAAGTCTAAATGAAATAGTAATCAAAAATGAATTTAATAAATGAACGTGAAACATATTCCTGCACAGGTGAGGTAAACTATGCAGGAAACCAGTGTCAGACTGATTACAACTAGCTGAGAAACTTAGCATGTGTGTTTACATAAAAAATAAATATTCCAAAGGAAGTTATTTATCATTGATTATTTTTCAGTGTAGCACTGGCTGTATAATCATTTATCTAGATACATATACACTAATTACCTCTCTGATTTGGTATTCTACAATGTAAACTGCAGCAATTAACTGCTAGAGAAATTTGTAACAGTGAACATGCTCTTTGATCTAATCAGTGAACAATCATTTAACTTTTAGGTGGCAGCCATGTTGGCTTTTTTAATTTCCTGTAACATTTCATAAGAAAATAATTAATGGTCCAGAAAGATGCAAAAAATAGATAATCTGCCCCTGCAGTTTTCAAAAATTTGAATTTTTTTTTTACAGATTTTTCATGTTAGTATTTTTTTTAGGACAAATCTGATTTTTATTGCATGTGAATAACATTTTCTGGCTAAGGGGAAAAACGAACGCTTTTTACTAAATGTTTATTGAAAAACAACTTTAATTTTGCTACATCAATAGTTCCATATCATATTGTAGTACCACTTTTTGGTCTTAATCAATTGTACGAATATTAAATATGGTCCGCAAATATCAGAAAACTGGCCAAGGACCATAAGAGCTACGGTTCAGCAGCTATGTTCAGTAAAGAGTTGCTAAAATCTTATTCTATAAATACAGGTTTACAATGACAGACACAAACACCAAGACAAACAAACACGAAGCAGAAAGGTCCATTTATATTTCTTGTACTTATAGGACAGGTTTGGGCCCTTAATACTTGTTTAACCCAGTCAATTTTTTATTGAAGTTAGGAGATTGAGTGGTCATGTATATTATATGTGTGTTAGGGGTAACAATTTGAGTGGTCATGTATATGTGTGTTAGGGATAACAATTTGAGTGGTCA
>MJUT01052345.1:191826-207621 GCA_002080005.1 Gigantidas platifrons
ATAAAAAGGGCACAACTCTAGTAAAAATAGTCGAAAAATTGTCATTATCGAACTTGACCTAGATATTCATAAGATACACTTACATACCAAACCTAGCTTCAATCTGATTTTTCATTCACAAGTTATCATCTGGAAACCAAAAAGCACACGGACGGACGGACGACACCCATTTCTATAGTCCCCTTCGACGAAGCGTCGGGGGACAATTACTAGTCATATTTTCCTATTTCAGATTACAGTTGTTTTAAAAATTATGTCATTTAATGTCATCACAAGCAAGGATTTATATAGTAGGAAGGATACGAAACTTCGGGTGATTTAACATAGATTATATGTAAGTATGTCGAGTCCTACTATATAAATCCTTGTCACAAGACATTATTATGATACATTTTTCTATTTAAAGGGGAAGCGTGAGTATAATTAGCTGTGGGCGGAGCAAACATTCAGTTTCTTCATTATTTTGGCCACGGTCATCTCGAGGAGGAAAAATCAATGATACACAGTTTCATAGTTACTTTTGGTGCAAAATATTTGACAGGCATGGTCACTAATGTTTCTCCCTACCAGACTTTTAGTCTTATTATAAATAATATTCTTCATCAGCCTAAAACCTACAAAAATCACTTCAAATTTCTGAGGTATGTGACCTTGGTCACGTTGGTCATGTGACATACAGTTTCATAAATATGCTGTTCAAATCAACAGGGATTTTTACTGGTAAGCTCCGCCCACAAATTTTGGCGGTAGGCACTACCGCAAATTCCCCTTTAATTCAATGTGGTATAAATAGTTTACTTATCAAGTACACCCTTCACGGTATGAAATGGGGAATACAATCAAATCTGTCATGATCTGACCTAAATTTTGATAACCTGTACAGTACTGCTTGATCAACTTGGGAAATTAGACTGGCAATATGTATTGTGAAAATGTACAAGAAAGTCACAATTGCCATCTTGGATATGACAGGGCTGTCAGGTATATGTCTGAAAGAGGATCATCCCAACTGATTTAATATACCAAATATAATATAATTTTAACCCTGTGGTTTCAGAGAAGAAGATTATACTATGGAAAACTGACTGAGTTAAAAAGGTCATCTGTATTATGTAGTGACTTTTAATTCCCCAGAGTTTTACTACATATTGAAATCCAATATAATGGTGATAATATTTTAATATGGTGTAGATGTTTCATTAACTATCAATGTACACATTAACTTACAACTGTGAAGATTATCAAGATTTCTAGAGTTTTATTTGTAAAAGTACTTCTGTGTTTCTTGAGATTTGAACATACCCCTCTTCCAGTGTTTGTATAAGATGTGATTATAGCAGGTTTATCTTAATCTTATATAATCTCATGGATAAATAGTTTGCACAACCCACAGGTTTTAACAGCAAGATGACAAGGAAAAATACTTTTGAGAATAACCATTTGAAATTAATGGGGAAAAGGGATTATACAGTTTCTTTAAATTTCCACTTTTTTGTGCTAATCATGTGCCAATTAAACAGTTTTATTTACTTTCATCCAGGAACTTGGATCCCAAATGCCCAGTGAGTTTGCTGGGGGAAATCAAGCAAGTGAAATAAAGCTAGAACATTATTTTTTCTTAAAATTAGCTGTCTTGGGTTTTATTCTGCAAGTCCTTGATTTTATCTCTAGAAATGTCTTCCATTTCCCTGCTAAATACCAGTGTTGCTCCTTTACACCACAAGATATTGTATACTCCCTCCACACCCTTTACTGCAACAAAAGCAATTATGACATCATCTTCAGTCTATTAGAGGCTCTCCTGATTATCTTCAAAATACCTCACACTGAATGTTTAGTATAGGTTTCCTATAAAACATCCAGTTATGAACATTGGTGAAACAGTTTATTAGAAGATTTGTATACCTTTTTTCTCTTTTGGCCCTCAATTAACCTCTGTCAATGGTAGTCATATTAGAATTCTGATCTATAAGAGAAGCTATAGCTCGGTGATAGCATCATGGCAGTCATATTAGAATTCTGATCTATAAGAGAAGATATAGCTCGGTGATAGCATCATGGCAGTCATATTAGAATTCTGATCTATAAGAGAAGCTATAGCTCGGTGATAGCATCATGGCAGTCATATTAGAATTCTGATCTGCATAAATTTTTAAGCATTATATAGTGATCAATTAATTCTGCCAGTTCTATCAGTTCTATCAGTTCCGAAGCGTTTGAGTAGAATGCTTTTAAACATTTTCCATGTTAAACTTCATCTATCTCTGGCAGCCATCTTGGATTTGAGATCAATGCATAAAACCTAAACAATGAAAACCCCCATCCAATGATTATACTTGTACAATATAGAATTCTATTAGTTTAGAAAACATGCATTTTTAAATGGACCATCCATCAGCATGCATGCAGTTTGATTTCCAAGTTTCTGATAACATTTCCAATATTGGTCCACATGAAAATTAACAACTGGTACAAGTTTGTTGTCTGTTTCAAAGACAGAAAACTCTGTGTTGTAAAATATAGAGAATTAGTAGAAAATGCTCATGGTTTAATTACCAGTCCATGAGGTATGAATGCACTAATTACCCTCAACATCATTCTCCCTCTAGTATATATATGTCAAGATGTTAAGATGAAAGACTTTTGTTTTGTATGTGCACATATCTGATAAGTAATGTTGGTAATATGCAATGATAAATGTTTTGAGTTATTGCATAAACAATGTGCAATTCTAATGAAAAACGGATTTCATCCAAAAATACGATTCCAATTTTCTCCACCTGGTTAATTTCAACCAAGGTCATGCACCATAATTTTATCATAGTCGGATGATAAATGTTTACGTTTATGCATAAACAATTCTGTAATTCTAAAAATCTGAAAAATTAAGAAAAGGCTGTTGGCTACTGGTCCCCCGACGCCAAGGTTATATGGTAAGATTAAATTTTGAAACTACTGTAAACTAGAGGTTCAGATGAGCTTGTATCACTCACCTGACTTAAATAATTCTGAAAGGGGACCACTCAAGGACCATTTTGATGTAAAAAAAAAAGGGGAGTAACTCTGGTTAGATTTGTTGAAAAATCATCATTATCGAACTTGACCTAGATATTCATGAGATACACTTACATACCAAACCTAGTTTCAATCTGATTATTTGTTCCCAAGTTATCATCTGGAAACCAAATATTTAACAATTTTGAGGTATAAAAAGGGGTATAACTCTAGAAAAATTGTCGAAAAATTGTCATTATCGAACCTGACCTAGTTCTTCATAAGATACACTTACATACCACACCTAGCTTCAATCTGACTTTTCATTCACAAGTTATCATCTGGTAACCAAGCACATGGACGGACGGACGTACATTTTTGTACTTCAAAATGGTCATTGGGTGGTCCCCTTTCAGAATTATTTAAGTCAGGTGAGTTATACAGGCTCCCCTGACCCTCTAGTTTACAGTAGTTTCAAAATTTAATCTTACCATATAACCTTGGCGTCGGGGGACCAGTGGCCAACGGCCTTTTATTCCTACTTGTGTTGGGTGTTGATGGACTTGTTTTGGGTTTTTTTAACCTGAGAACTACATGTAGTAATAATTATTATTAATCAGTAAAGCAGTTTCTCAGAAGATTTTTGTATTTTTCACCATAATTTTTTTACATTACAGAAGAAAACTTTTTAACATATTTTCCATGGGGTCCTATCAACATATTTATTCTGTGGTTGTGGCCATCTTGGATTTCAGATCAACATAAAAGAATTTAAACTTGGTAAAGGATCATAGAACAAACATTTAAGTCAATTTTCCTTCCAAATGGTTTATCAGTTTTAGAGAATGGTATTACAAAATAATTTTTCCTTTAGAGTTTATGTTAAATTGTCAATGGTGGCAGCTATGGTGTCTTGGATTTCTGGTCCATATAAAAAAAATGAAAATTTGGTAAAATCCAATTAACATTCATGTACAGTTCAATCAAAGTTGTAGTTTCTAAGCAGACCTTTTTATATATTTTCCAATATTGTCCTATTTTAAACTTTGCCCTGCGATGGTGACCATCTTGATTTTTTGCTCAACAATAAAAAGCCTTTGAAATGGGTCGTATAACATTTCTACCAAGTAAAATACCACACAGCAGAATTAACATGTAATTTCTGAGTTAGAATTGGTAAATTTTAAATATTACCCAATCATAAACATAATTAACACAAGCAGCCATATTGAAATTCAATCTAAGTACAAGTTTGATTACAATAATTGATCCAATGGTTTCTTGGTAAAAGAATGAAAAAATCAACAGCAAACTGACACTAAGTGATAGCAATATCTGATATGATCCTTAATGTACCAGGTAAACTATAAAAAAAAAAAATTATTAAATAAAAACTTACCTTACAATAAACACACATTAATTGCAAATTATTCGAAATATTTTGTCCATGCTGCAATTTGTAACATTAGTTAATTTATGACTGCCATGCCAATATCCTCTATATTGTTTACTTCTATCAATATAGCAATCAGTTACTGATCTATTCTACAGTTGATTACTATCATAGCATCAGAAACAGAATTAGCTATTGGAAACCAAAAAAAATGTCAGCGTAAAAGTCACATGTACAGACTGAAAGACTCGCGTAATGAGATTTTGACAATATTATAAGGCTATCAAAAGTACCAGTTTGTATGTAATTCACCAGAAATAGAAAATGGCAGAAGGATAAAATCAAATAAGATGATACAAATTCACGAACTAATTCAGTCACACAAGCTTCAATTTTATTAGTTTTATTCAACAATGTTAAATCCTTGCTTCATTAAAGTTTGATATTCTCATCTAGTACAAAAAGATCAGAGAAAATAAATTTTACAAAACAAAAACAAGTAACATGATGGCTGTCAGAAAGTCGCAGCTGAGCTCACTCATTTCACATATGTATAGCTTGAATATAGAATATATTCTAGGTCAATATTGTAAATAGACATGAAAAAATAACATCAAATATTTAGATGCATTTTATAATAGATTGGTGAGAATGAGATTTGAATAAAAAAAATCTTGTATTGCATGAATGCTCAACAGATCCCCCTGCAGTTGTATCAATAATGATTAATAGATCTGAGAGTCGTCTAGGAAATTAAAAAAAGTTGGAATTAAAATATTTTGAAATCCAATTGTTCCATGTCACAGGTAATGTTCATCTGGTTCCAAAAAACTATGGCTGCTTATTACTTTTACCAAAAAAAAATAATAGGTCTTAAAGAGTTTTCGTGGAAACGAGTGAGTTGTTTGACAAGTGAGCAATATTTTCAGCCATATCATGGCGAGTACAAGTTAAGTATTGTTTGATAAGATGATAATGATTTCAGTTTTGTACTAGACCAGCAAGTTGAGATGGGTTTTATAGTGCTTATTAACTAAAACAATAGTCCACAGACAGACATGTCGCTCCAATCACACAAAATATCATCATGACTAAGAGTCAACCAACCTTCGCTCTTTCTCCTTAATTCTAGAGGACTTAGCAGATAGGCAGTAAATACCAATTTTATAGTCTTTAATTTGACCTGACCCTGGATCAAACAATTAGATCTTTCACACCAGAGGTGAACACACTAACCATTACACTACTGAGGCACTTGTCATAAACATAACAAATGTTCAGAATTTGCATCCAAATGAATCAATGAAAACAAAGTGTTCATCAGTCTAATGAATAATTTTATGTTACAATGTTTGTATCATTCTAAATTTATATATTCCTCCCATCAGGACAAAGATTCTATCTATAACATCATTGTGTTTAATTCCTAATACCATGCTGTATTTATTGAATTTATAAATCAACAAATGGAGAAAAAATACTGTCACAATTAACTGAAGCTGTATGAGTTAGAAAATAAAAGATGAGCCATGAATTCTATAAAATGTTACCATTAATTTCCTGATGAAATGGAAACAAGATGATGGTTCAGGATAGAAATATCATTTATTGCTGAATAACTGCCAATGGACAGAAAACTAATAAAAGATTTCTGACCAGAAATATTTATTCTGGCAAATGTAATCGCTAAAGAAATGGCTATCACATTGACAATGTCCATAACATAAGAAATGGCTATAACATTGACAATGTCTATAACATAAGAAATGGCTATTATATTGACAAGGTCCATAACATAAGAAATGGCTATAACATTGACAATGTCTATAACATAAGAAATGGCTATCATATTGACAATGTCTATAACATAAGAAATGGCTATAACATTGACAATGTCTATAACATAAGAAATGGCTATTATATTGACAATGTCTATAACATAAGAAATGGCTATAACATTGACAAGGTCCATAACATAAGAAATGGCTATAACATTGACAATGTCTATAACATAAGAAATGGCTATTATATTGACAATGTCTATAACATAAGAAATGGCTATTATATTGACAAGGTCCATAACATAAGAAATGGCTATAACATTGACAATGTCTATAACATAAGAAATGGCTATAACATTGACAATGTCTTATAACATAAGAAATGGCTATTATATTGACAAGGTCCATAACATAAGAAATGGCTATAACATTGACAATGTCTATAACATAAGAAATGGCTATAACATTGACAATGTCTTATAACATAAGAAATGGCTATTATATTGACAAGGTCCATAACATAAGAAATGGCTATTATATTGACAAGGTCCATAACATAAGAAATGTCTATTATATTGACAATGTCTATAACATAAGAAATGGCTATTATATTGACAAGGTCCATAACATAAGAAATGGCTATTATATTGACAATGTCTATAACATAAGAAATGGCTATTATATTGACAAGGTCCATAACATAAGAAATGGCTATAACATTGACAATGTCCATAACATAAGAAATGTCTATAACACTGACAATGTCTATAACATAAGAAATGGCTATAACATTGACAAGGTCCATAACATAAGAAATGTCTATAACATTGACAATGTCTATAACATAAGAAATGGCTATAACATTGACAAGGTCCATAACATAAGAAATGTCTTATCATATTGACAAAGTCCATCATGATATTAACAATAATATTGTCACATTTATGGAATAACAGATTTGTATTTAAGGAGTTGCTGGCATCAGTTGAGGATGTGACAGTTGTAAATACAGTTTACTGGTGACACAGAGCAGAGCCTGTAAAATTAATAGAACAACAGTAGTCACCTGCTTATAAAGCTGCCCATTCTGCAATGTTAAAGTTTCCTTATGTGAGAGGTGACCTCTGTTGATGCAGTTGCCTTATACGAGGAGGCTATTATACAGTCTTTGCCTTAATTTTTTTCTGGGAAGGCCAAATTTAGAAAAAAAATTATATTTATTTAAACATATTCTTTCAAAATTTTCACTTGTCCAAATCCAGTTTTACTTGTCCCGGGCTTCATTCAAGTGGGTTAACGCAAAGACTGCTATATATTCCAATCAAGTACAAAAATTTGTTCTTTAGTGTCGTAAAAACAGTTCAAAAACCAGAATAATACAAAATACAGAGAAATATTGTTGATGAATTTGGCACATGTGATTAACGTCATAGCAAAACAGAATGTCATAGCAACACTTTTATGTAATACTAGTACATGTTTTCATTGGTTACAGACAATTAAGTGAAATAAAGATGAAAACAGAATCAAAACTACTTTTGTCTGGAGAATGATTAAGTCACAACTTATAAGTTAACTATCCCTATTGTATTTAATGGTACTTTATATGGTTTTTGATAACACATTTCAATGCTAGATTAGGGTATGTTTATTTCAGAATAAGTTAGGACTATGAGAAATATTAGAAATACAGATTTTATACACCCACCCAAAATTATTTTTTCACTGTTCATTCAAAACCATAAAGTATAAATTTGTCAACTATTTTATTTGGGTTGAATGTTCAGAGGTCTAGATACATGATCTGATCACTTGATATTGTCTCTCAATGATGAAAATTAATACCCTCTTATCCTGTTATATTGATTTAAAATCAGGTGTTATTCTACATCACTGTATAAGTAAAACAAGCACTTACAGATCTGATACTAAACAAATGAGAACTGGGTGCACTTTAAATAGTTTGTCAAAAATCTAAGTCATTTTGTAGAACTAATATAGAATCCATCATTAAATCTGTCACTCCACAGTAAAAAAATGAACTAGAGCCTCCTCACCTGGTTATAAATTTTCACTTTACTATTCAATGACCATTTTTGTATAGAATGGGTTCAAACATATTTCTGATTTCTGAGAAGGCATGTGAGCTTTTTCCCATTGGGTCCTTTAACAATTTATTTTGTAAATAGATTTTTAAAGCATTTCACCTTTAAGATTCTGTGTTAAGCTTTGGTCTATAATGGCATCCATCTTGGATTTTCAATCCACATAACAAAATGGAAGCTAAAGTAAACAGTCATAACTCCAGAACAGAACAAGTCCAAAATTGAATTTGGCCATCTTTTTATGGCCCCTAACCTTTTATATATAAATTTCAAATAATCTGTTTAAGGGGAGCTTAAGTTATTGATTGAAAACCAAATACAGGACAGACAGATGTACAGAAAAACTGATGGTTAAAACTTAATGCAACAGTGCCTAGTGACAGGCTCATAAAAATGTCATCTACAATTTGGTTCAAACATTGAGTTTCTCAGAAAAAGCTTTTATTTTCCAACAGTGCTCCAAATACAATCATGTTCTTTAGCAGTGGCCTTCTTTGAATTCTGATTGCTAAAAAACCACAAATATTTCATATATTCATACCAGTCCACCAAGTAATTTTTTGAACAAATGAGAATTTAGGTTAAGCCAATCAAACTGCATTGACCAAATCACACATGATATTTCCATTTCATCTGGGAGGACACCCATCCCGAGGACATCAAAGGGCAAGAAATGGAAACATTTTGCCCTTGGATGTCCTCGGGATGGGCGTCCCCAGACGAAATGGAAATATCATGTGCAACACTCACTGAGAATTCAGATGTTGCAGCACACGAGTTAAAAATACCCAAATATAAAAAATATCTAAAATTCCAGCACTATCACATGACATACAAATCAGGTGTTGTTGAATAAATTATAGTTATAAAAAATAGAAAGTTTCCTCAACCAATGAAATCATCCTCAGTCAGAGCATAAAGCTATCATTATCCACAGGCGCTTGTGTAGATTCAAAAATATGCTAGCTATGTACCTAAAATACCAGTGGTATTTTAGGTACATAGCTATGGTATTTTAGGTACATAGCTAGCATATTTTTGACTCTACACAAGCACCTGTGCATTATCCAATCAATAAATTTAATGTGTCAACTTTTTATCTTTGTCATCCTATTGCTAAGTTTATAATACAAATAATCAATTATTTAAAACATGATATCAATGTTTACAGCACTTAATTCAATTTTAAATTGATACACATGTACAAATCATAAATATCCTTGTCTGAATAAGTCATGGTTATCTTTTATATCTTTTATCACAAAATACTTCAGTTATAAAAGGTTTAATAAGTTTTTGTGAAAAAGTAGAAGTTCTTTAATAAGAACACTGATATGATTACATGGTTTTTACACCCATATTAGATGTAATTTTATCTCTCTTCGTTTTCAAAATAAAGTTTTTTACTTTCAAGCTTGAAGAGGCATTGAAAAGAATTTTGACTAAAGACCTGATTAATTTCCTATGTTATTTTACAGATAGGATGACAATTTGATCAGACTTTCTTAGTCTTTTGAATGTTTTTTTACATGTATCTTTTTTATGAAAATGAATACAGACCATTAGAATTATAAACAGTTGCTGATTTTTATCTGGGTTCTCAAGTTTCCTACATTAATGAAACTGAAATGTCACTGGTGTGGGGGTTCCACATATTACCTAACTAGTAAATGTATAATCACTAATTATAACATTGTCTGTAACCTACCACTGATCACGATTCGATAATCTCCACTCATCAGTGAAGAATATCACGATGCCGTGGGTTACAGACGATGCTGATATAGGCCCAAGTGATCAACATCTTAACCACACGATCACTACAGTGTCCCTCACTGACATTTTCACAATGATGAAGACCTCTTCCTAATTAAGATATACATGTACCACAACAACAAGATAAATCAATGATTTAGTTTTTATAACATACCTCGAGGTTCCTACAAGCCTGAATTGTTCACATGGTAGATTGTCATTTTAAAAATCCACAAAAAATTATATGCAGTTATATGTAAAGGATCTTTTATTAAAATCAGTTATACTGTCCCTTAGAAGAATTTTTAGGACTTTTCCTGTAACATCTTCCATTCACTAGTGCAGCACCTTCTGAGAAGAAGGCATTTGTTACATTTTCCCATATCAAATTATGTTTAGCAGTGGTGGCCATCTTGAGTGGAGGGCTGTAATTATTTTGAAAAGGGACAACATAAGTACTATAGATCCAAGTCAAAAGTGTTTTAAATTTTAATTCATTAGCGAAGTGGTTTCAGAGGAGAAGATTTTCAAATCAATATCAAGTATGCCCAATTTACATACAATGTAGCAAAAAATCATCAAAATTAAAAAGTTCAAGAAATAACTAAAAACATATTGCACAACTCATTAGCATGATGCTATGTAGTCTAAATTTCAGCCCCCTTTAGCTTGAAATGTAGCTGGTTTTGCCATGTGTAGAATTTCTATTTTAACAACAGTGGCCATCTTGGATAAGCTGAGGCTGTCAGATACAGTTTTGAAAGAGCCGTCCAAATGATTAATCTAGTCTAGTTTTGCAGTTTTGATTAAATCGGTTCAGTAGTTTCAGAGAAGATTTTCCAAATCAGCATAATTTGCATATATTTAGCAAAATATGATAAATCTGCAAAATGCATTATGTTACAGTAATACAGGATATCAATATGTCAATCTTTCCATTAAAATGGAGCTTCTGTTTAAATTTCAGCTCACTTGGTGGCAAAATTTGACTAAAAATTATTGTCTCTGTAGGGGTGTTTTACACCAATAAACTATTAATAATAAACAACCATGCTGGATGATTGGTAGGATCATCAGATACAAAGATGAAAGTATATAATCTACGGATGATTCAGTCCAAATCTGGTTCTGAGAAACAAAGTTGTTGACAACAGACAACGGACAACAAATAAGTGGCACCAAGTGATGGCAAAAGCTCACATGATCCTTTGGGTCAGGATGGATAGGTGAGCTATACTCAGTATGGTGGGAATATGATAATTTAATCAACTTTTGTTTTTGATGCCCGAGTTTGCGGTTTCGTTTACTTATTGTTAGAGATCATTTTAATTTCTACTCTATTGCAACCAAACATATTTTAAGTAAATAAATGTACAACAGCAAAAAAAAAATCTTAAAAGCACAGTATTTTATTAGCATTCTTTTTTTCATTTTCAACCACTGGTATGTACATGAACCACTGCCCTCCCTGATATTTCTGTATACAACAGAAGATAATATTATTAGGTTTTATTTACTGTATACTTACTGTGCATATTATCTATTTAACTATTATCACATAAAATATCAATTAGAGCACTTATGATAGGAATAATTTATTCACCTACCTTCATAAAAGTCCAAAACATGTGAAACTGATTGGCAATTAAATTATTGACTGAAATAGACAACAAATGTCAATATATACTTTTCCTGGGCTAACCTGCAATGGTATATAATTTATATATACAGGTAAACTTACAGAGATCAATGTTATATGTATATCTCAGTGATCTGGTAGGGGGCTTTCTCAAAGTAACAAAGGGTATGAGTGGGAAGGATAATGCAAAAATTAATATCTTGTGTCTAATTGTTTAAACAACTGAAGATCATACAAAGCAATTTTGATCTAAAAAAAAAATAATTAGACCCACAAATTAGGCCATATAAAATTAATGACTTGCTCTTTGGGATGTGAGTGCAGTCATTACTGTTTAATGCTGAGAGAGCAACTGTTCAGCTACATTGTGTATTATGCACAGCGATTTGGGGAATTATTTTTACATATGTAACTAATTAGGAAAAAAGAAAATTCTCCTTCTCCCTACTACCATGCATATATAAACAAAAATACCGTGAAAACACAGGAAGTCTTTCCACAAGTAACTTACTTTTTGATGAGACAATTATGCCTGCATTGTGAGTCTTTCTTCGGTAAGCTATATTTTTATAGTGCTAGATTACTAATCAATGTATGCAATTTGCTTGCCCCTATTGTGGGCCCATTGATTGGAATAATAAATATTCTTATTCTTATTCTATTCTTATTCTTATTACTGAAAAAAAATAGCCCTTTATTCTGTGTGCTTTATACTGAAGAAAAAGCAAATACTAATGGACCCGACCATGTTTCAAACTCACAATTTTCCACTCTTGAGGATGTTATTTGTTCTTGGGGTACTTTGTCCGATAGCTTGAAATGAGTTTTATTTGATATAGCCATTTTTATAAAAGTTTCCCCATTGTTGTCTTTATAAAGTTTTGGAACACAGGGTCTGGACCTTATAAACCCTTAAGTTTTCATTTGTGTAACCTTAATTTAAATCTGCATACCAACATCATTTTTCATGCCCTTTGTGATAGTATTTCCATAATTGGCTCTTAAGAAAAATTATTTTTTTGTTCAACATTGGACCCAAAGGACTCCGAGACCCTCTTGGACTTTCATTTGTACAACAAGACTTAATCTCCATTTCACAAAGATATTTCATGTGAAACACCATTACATTTCCATTGCATCTCAAGATTATTTTTTTTTTTATTTTTCTTAGATTGCAGTTTATGTAAAAAATTTGAACCAACAAGCTTTGGAACCCATACACAAATGGGCTTTCATTTGTAAAAGCTTAAATTAACATATCACATGAATGGTGGTTCATTTCCGGCCATTACTGGTTGACTTTAAAAAAAAAATGACATTTCAAATTTCAACAAATTCAGTCTGTTCAAATTTTGAACCTTTAAAGGGATATTAAAGCTCATTTTGGTAATTTTTTGTATCTCATGAAAACTTGCAATTGGTTCAATAAATGATATTTATGAAACATTAACCCGGTTTTTATCAATGAAACTTTGTAAAAGTGATATAATTCGTTGATAATTCTGTCATATCTTGCGGTCTTTGCCTTGAATTGAATTTTTGCTTCCTGGACAAAAATTCATTTCAACCCTTTTAAATGATATTTTAACGATATTAGGGATTATATGGGCGTGCAAAGTATTCTTGGATAGTTTCTGGGACTATTATACTGACAGTATAATAGTCCCAGATAGTTTTTACAATTAATTTGAAAAGAAACAACCTTCGTCACGAGTTGAAAAAAATATATGCTAAAACGAGCTTTAATATCCCTTTAATTACTGGTTCTTAAAATATGTTTTTCCTTTATTGCAGCCTATGTTAATACCTGGGACCTTCCTGAGGAATACATCAAAATCTACATATCACAATGATGCAGCACAACAATTAAATATTGTAACATTTGCTGGTTTTTGAGAAGAAAATGTATTAATATTTACTCAATTTTCTCTTTTAGGGCCTCACTGGGATAGATGATTGTTGTTTCTTCCGTTTTTATGCATTTCCTATATATGTAAGACAAGCCATAAAGACAGCTGCGTGTGACCTTGTCTTACATGGCATTGTCAGCCAATCAAATCGGCCGAGTATCAATAGTCCGCTTCTACGACTGCTGTAGTAATATAAATTGTTGTCTTAGTAGATCTAAAAAAGCTTCAAATATCAATTTTACCTGAATTTTAACTGATTTCCCCTAATAGATTTAATGCGGTTTTAAATAAGTGTGTATTTACTGCATTGCACGTGGCATTGTAACATTTTGTTTAGTAAACATGACATTGACATGCGGATGAATGAATGAAATCGACATGCTTTGTTTTTAAGTTGAAACGGAAGAAACAGGTACTTGCACTCGTCCTTATTGAAGATCTGGGATTTCTTACTCTCGTGAGAGAAATGCAGTGTCTTTCCACTCGTTCCGCTACGCTCCACTCGTGCAGACGGAATTTCTCGCACTCGTGGAAGAAATCCCAGATCTTCAATAGGGACTCGTGTAAGAACCTATTATTCTCCCATTATTACGGGTTTTAACCACGCTGAACTAGTGTTGGAAAAATCTGTAATCCTCTAGAGGATTAAAATGTCTTGTGCCTTTCCCCGCGTTAATTTCAAATGCATTAATTTCAAATTTTTAAATAAAGTTCCGTGTTAAATAATGGGAGAAACAAATTCTCCTTCAGTTGCCCATGTGGGTTACGATATTTCTCCACTCTCGAGAGTTAAATTAAAAATTTTAACCACTCGCATAACAGCTTTTTTTAATTTAATTTAATTTAATTTAATTTAATTTAATTTAATTTAATTTTTAATTTAACTCTCTTGAATGGAGAAATATCGTAACCCACATGGGCAACTGAAGGAGAATCTATATTTAACACCAGGTGAGCTATTTTTCAGCTATACCATGGTGAAAAAGTGATGATGTCTAGTTTGTCCTATTAAAAAATCTACACTTGGTCATGAAATTAATCTTGACATCATGCCAACAGTTTTTTTTATCTACCAGTTCTTCATGGTTATAAAATTAGTCTTATTTGTTTAACTGAAAGGGTGAAATCTATATCTTATTCTTTAACATACAACTTACAAGAATAGACCTGAAAATCATCTTTTTTGTTTTGTTCTACAGTATGATATAATGGTCAGATTTCTACTTTAAAATCTGATACTAATAGTATCATTGACTACATAATTTACTTTTCTTGTAATCTATAAAAACAACTATTAATACTAATGTACTGATTATTCTAAAAATAGACATCAATAGCCTAATACCAATGTGTCTCCATATGATAGACTTTCTGATAACCTATTGAGTGGTGATTAAAAGATGTATTATAAAATAACAGGTTAAGATACATACAGTTTTCTGATTAGTTTTTATAAACTAATTTGTCAATCCCAGATCACAGAGTCTTTGACTCTAATAAATCCCCCAATGTAATTTGTTTCCATCTAAAATTCTCAGAAATTTGTACAAATAAAATGTTTAGCCATAAAACACTAAAAACCAAGATCAATAATTATATATAAAGGATTAATACAACACAAACACAATACAGGTCCATTGGCTGTTTTATGATAATTCTGAGAAATGAAAGGTACAAGGTACAAGGTACAATTATTATTTCTGATACATGTAGGTCTACATGAATATACCGGTAATCATAAAAAGAAGACATTTAAGTTTATCAAAACATAACATGAATAACAAAAATACCATACTGTCGGAATAGTTGTTTGTTTGATCGTGTTTAACACCACTTTCAACAATATTTCAGTTATATCGTGGGGTCAGTTTTATTGGTGGAGGGAACCACCTGGAGAAAACCACCAACATGTCGCAAGTCACTGACAAACTTTATCACATAATGTTGTACACCTCGTCCTGATCAAGATTCAAACTCACAACAGTGATCAGTGGTGATAGCCACTGATTGTATAGGTAGTTGTAAATCCAACTACCATATGATCACAGCCACAACAGCCCCTTGTACTTTTAGCATTTGAATAAACAACAAGCACTGAATAGTTAAAGGGGCATTATCTGCCAAAATCGTAAATTTTTGGTACCCATAAAAAACTATCAGATATGATTGATGCCTTAATAAAACGTGTTTCTGTAACTTATAAATGTTATGAAATGTA
>MJUT01052345.1:218012-231871 GCA_002080005.1 Gigantidas platifrons
GATTTGGAAAATATGAAGAAAAGTAAGTTGAATGGTGGAAAGATATGGAAACTATGGAAAAAAGTAAGTTGAAATTTGAAAAGATTTGGAAAATGGGGAAGAAATGTAAGTTGAATAGTGAAATAATAGGGAAAATATGGAAGAAAGGTAAGTTGAAATGTGAAAAGATATGGAAAATACTGAAAAAAGTAAGTTCAATAGTGAAAAGATTTGGAAAATATGGAAGAAAAGTAGGTTGAATAGTGAAATGATAGGGAAAATATGGAAGAAAGGTAAGTCAAATAGTGAAATGATAAGGAAAATATGGAAGAAAGGTAAGTCGAATAGTGAAATGAAAGGGACAATGGGGAAGAAAAGTAAGTTGAATAGTGAAAAGATATGGACAATACAGAAGAAAGGTAAGTTGAATAGTGAAATTATTTGGAAAATATGGACGAAAAGTAAGTTGAATGGTGGAAAGATATGGAAACTATGGAAAAACGTAAGTTGAAATTTGAACAGATTTGGAAAATGGGGAAGAAAGGTAAGTTGAATAGTGAAATGATAGGGAAAATATGGAAGAAAGGTAAGTTGAAATTTGAAAAGATAGGGAAAATACCGAAGAAATGAAAGTTGAAAAGTGAAAATATTTTGAAAATACAGAAGAAAAGTAAGTTGAAATGTGAAAAAGATATTAAAAATATGGAAGAAAAGTAAGTGGAATAGTGAAATGATATGGAAGAAAAGTAAGTTGAATAGTGATAAGATAGGGAAAATATGGAAGAAAAGCAAGTTGAATAGTGATAAGATAGGGAAAATGGGGAAGAAAAGTAGGTTGAATAGTGATAAGATTTGAAAAATATGGAAGAAAAGTAGGTTGAATAGTGATAAGATTTGGAAAATATTGAAGAAAAGTAGGTTGAATAGTGAAATGATATGGAAAATATGGAAATAAAAGTAAGTTGAAATTTGAAAAAAATTGGAAAATACAGAAGAAAATTGTGAAATGATATGGAAAATATGAAAGAAAAGTAAGTTGAATAGTGAAAAGATATGGAAAATATGGAAGAAAGCCAAGCTGAATAGTGAAAAGACAGGGAAAATATGGAAGAAAAGTAAGTTGAATAGTGAAATGATAGGGAAAATACAGAAGAAAAGTAAGTTGAAATGTGAAAAGATATTAAAAATATGGAAAATACAGAAGAAAGGCAAGTCGAATAGTGAAAAGATATGGACAATACAGAAGAAACCCAATCGAATAGTGAAAAGATAGGGAAAATATGGAAGAAAAGTAGGTTGAATAGTGAAAAGATATAGAAAATACAAAAGACCATTCGGAACTATTTGACACAGAATAGGTGTATTGTAACTGATACAAAAAACCATTCGGAACTATCCGACACAGAATAGGTGTATTGTAAATGTTAAAAAAANAAAAAAAAAAAAAAAAAAAAAAAAGTACGGGAAAAAAAGTACGGTAAAAAAAGTACGAGGAAAAAAAAGTACGGGAAAAAAATGTACGCGAAAAAAAAAGAGTACGGGAAAAAAAAAGTACGCGAACAAAAGTACGGGGGAAAAAAGTACGCGAAAAAAGTACGCGAAAAGAAAGTACGGGAAAAAAAGAACGGGGGAAAAAGTACGGGAAACCCGGTTGCGCATGCGCGCACCCCTTCGGTCATGCGCAATGGTACTTGTACTATAGTACAAACTGTGGGAAAAAAATGACGTCACTGAAGAAAAAACGCGGGGGGAAATGACGTCACAAAGAAAAAACGCGGTAAAAATGACGTCACTTCCTGTCACTTCCGATCAGGGCCACTTCCGGTCACGTAACTGACGTCACTTTCGATCAAGGCCGGTAACTTCCGGTAGCACCACCACACAGCACCACCACAAATGTGGCTTGAACTGTGCCCATATACTACTTACGACTCAAATTTCCCGTGGGTCTTTTCATTATCTTTTTTCCATAAGTTTTTCCAAATTAACCATGAGATTTTCGGTTCTATAATTCGGATTTGAAAACTCCGTTTCTGCTAATTTAGAGACATATATTTCCCTGAGTTCATTCAGTTTAACAACTGATTTTCCTAAAATAACGATTTCACTATATCGAAAGCCTCTCTGTGCGCCTTCTCAGTGTAACTTTGTCGCTCTTTGGAATCTTCATCTTTACTTCTCCATTTCTCAGGGTTTTGGCAGTGCTTATTTCTGCAAGATGGATGGTACTGAGCTTCACAGGCAAACAGGTCAACACCTCTTATTCTAGTGAGCAGTCATGCTTGTCCTGTGTAATTCTCTGCATGGTCAGTCACCCCACCATCATGTCCAACTACCCTTCACTTTAACTTTCTTTCCCTCTTCCTTTTTACAAAATATAAAGTCTGGTCTGAATATTATTTTGTCACGATCAAGATACCTACGGCGTCTACTTTTAAATCAATGGATGGTGGCGGTGCTGGCAAGCGACTCGTGTTCATTGTGAACTTCTGGTAGCAATCCCTGTGATAACCCAATCCCTCAGAAAAAAATAGACGGGATGTGAAAACAGACATCCGCCATCCTAAGAGCTTCTGCTGTGCTTGCAAGACGACACCGCTTTATGTCTAACAATTTTTCAAAACAATCAACCGAACATGATACCAAATGTTCGATTTTGCGTTGTGTATTATACAGACTGCACAATCTTCCTGTTGTGCTTTTCTCTTTTTTCTTTAACTCATTTTATTTTATTTTAATATCAAACTAATTTGTTATTAAACACTCGAAAACTTTGAGTCAAAGACTTCCGTGCAAGTATCTGAAATCAGAACGTCACGTATAATGTAGATTACGGAAGAACGCCAAAGCTAATTTTTTGTTCTTTATGATCTTGATCTGCGTAAATGATTAAATACAGTTAACTGGACTATAAAATGGGGCAATATTGCGAAATTAATTAATTTAATGTTTCTTCCGTGTTGTTTAAGAATATTTATTTACATTAACAACAGACAAAACTGTAGATTTGTCCTTATCTATACTGATGAGGAAATGCAATTTTCGGCAGGTGGTAGGGGGTAATATTTTGCTGCTAGAAGCCCTATACAGGGTGGTACTAGAACTAATTTTATTTTAAAATGTCTCCATATAAACATAACTTCACACGACAGATATATAATTTGGTTGTCAATTTATATTATGAAAAAGATATTACGCGCTTTGGGCTTAATAGAGCTAAAATCGGCAAAAATCATAACATTACATTTTTTCTGCAATCTACACTACAAAGCATGCTTTTTGATGATGTAATGGGTTTACTTTTCCGTACATGCAATAGTTTTAATAAATTCAATATAAAAATATCATCAAAGTTGTGTAATATTTTGTCTATTCAAAACAAAAGGCGAAAAATCTAGGTTTTTACGCAATTTTATCAGGGGTAGGGATAGGTTTTTTGCCTACTACGATTACTGAACTTCATAAAATATAATACCTTGTATTCATTTGAACGATAATATAATCAGCTATCCACCAAACCCCATTTTTTTATATTCTAATAGTTGTTCATAAGCTACAAGACCTCAGCAACAGTGAAGAATGTACAAATCTGAAAATCCGGCAAAATTGTCGAAAGGATGTAAAAAAGGGCTCAAGAATGTAAGTTCGTCCCACAATATTCAATGTTAACAAGTTTTTTTTCTTCAAAAGGACATATCAAAGGATAAAAAAAAATTAGTGGGGTTCGACGAATGGGGGGNGGGGGGGGGGGGGGAGGGGTGTGCACGACGGTAGCCCATGGCCTATTTCATTCCAATTTGCAAGCTCAGAATATATAGTTTTTGCAAAGGGATAAGGCTATTTTTTCTATGTGTAAGGTAGCTACTAGCTACATTTGCATATATAGTATGGTAATATATAAGTTACATGGTCATTCCCTTGTTTAAAACGTTTGATATATATTATGAAAGGAAGGTTTAAATGATGTTGGTCAACAATTCAACCAAGGGGTGTAGGGGCCAGGTGGGGTTGGGAGGGGTCGGTATGCCCCCAAACTTTGAAAGGGGGGTAAAATTTATATCCCCCCCACACTCTTTTTTGTCAAAAATGTAGAAAAAGTTGTATTTTTAAGCATGCTAGCAACAAATGGGATAGAAGGGTATGCTTTGAAACCAAGTGACGGTTTCTTGCTTGTCAGTTTCTAAGGGCATTTTTTTTTTACAGTATTTTGGTTATGAATCCCAAACCTACTAGATACAAACTGAAATCGACACCAATTCAGGAGGACATCTCGACTGTCAGCAGAGACAAGCTGTCAGCTTACCTACACGACTATAGACAGCACACTGGTCGTATCCATAGCAAACCGAGCAAGTCTTATAAACAGATGGTCTCTGTTCCCGTGATAATCTGACCATGTTGCCGTCGATCTTCACCAGTAGTAGCTAAACAATGGAAACCAATTAAGCGTAAGAAAGATTTGAGGTTGCTAAGGCAATCAGAAGCCGTAACTTGAAGAACGGACAATACAATGGCCAAAGGACAAAGGACAAAGGAACAACAAATGATTCACCGAACATGTACAACAAACAGAAAATAAAAGATAAGAGCAACACGAAGTCCACGAAAACTGGGGGAGAAGTCAGGTACTCCGGAAGGGTGAGTAGTTCCTGTTCAATCACTAGTGGCAACCGGGTTGTAAAATATACTTGTGGATAAGAGCAGAAGATGAGAAATTATTTCAGAATGTCTTGTCTTACAACACGACTTTCTAGAAAAGAACCACAAATCATCGGTAAAGGAAATATGAATCAACACCATGCTATCTGACACCCATGAAGCGTCTCTTTCACCATGGATGATCATTAACCACTTCAACCGATCATGGATAACACACAACGTAAAAACATAATCAAGAAAAAGGAAAAAAAGTTTCAATAAGGCAACAACAACAAAAAAGAAAATCACCAACGAAAACCCGTGATAGGAAGAGATATCAGGTGCTAAAATAAGTAAGAGGGACAGCATGCAATGTATTATATACCATGAATGTACTACTAACATTATTTCACAATAACCTGAATGTACCAATAACCAGAACCTCTTCTCATGGTTTATCAACGGCAAGAACACGGATAACAATGGAGTACTTGTAGCACCTCTTAAAACAACAATTGGTCAGCTGCTCCGATATTTCACAGCTTGTGGTTCCTATCATAATTTCCTTGATATAGGGTTGCAGCTGACAGGTACTCTACTGAACCAAGGATTCCTGGTGGTTAAGCTGAAGTAATTATTTAGAAAGTTTCGATCGCCACCACCATGTTTAACCGTTACAGAGTGTCTGTGTCACGTGTAAAGGGCTATGTTCCGTTTGTCGTAATCACTCTCCGATCCTTTCCCCGTTAATAATTGGGTTTGTAACAAGAGTAACGAGACGGACATCAAATGTGTAGTGTTTTCTACATAATTGATTTTCATTTTGCCCTTTTCTTTTGGTAACTTCATTGTCTGTTCTTCTTCAATTTACGACTCCTGATTACACGTTTGGAATCTTCAAACTTTCCTTTCTGGCTCAACCACCAAAGTCAATATACTAAACACCAAATTCTCACATTCAAACGAACCAGATGACAAGACAATACCCGTGACTAGCGACTCATTCCCATAAATGAACTCCATCGACATTACGTACAGAAACGGGGTTCTGAAACTGCGACAAATATACAACTGGACCCATGGATTGTCTACCAGGCCTTTGCAACACATGAGTGTAGAAATCACACATATCCTCAGTCTTGTGTCTATACACCAAGGCAGTATTCCAGAGCATTAGAGAATATTCAAATGTGAAAGTGTCCAGACAATGACGACGGATTCAATATGGCCACAATAGGCAACATGACCCTTTCTGTCAGGTCTGCTAAAAACGTTGGAATTCCAATTAAATTATTTTTTAATGCAAATACTTGAAGGTGGTCTGTAAAAAGAAGGGGGGGGGGGTATGGTTTTAATGCCACTTTCAACAATATTTCAGTTAAATGGTGGCGACTAAGAACAATACTATCCATGGACAGTGTTATACAAATGTAATTGCTGTTCCGGTCACCTTGCATGTGTTCAGTCCCCAAAATTGCAAAGGGTGGTTTAATTCTCTTAGAAACAATGTATGGATTTTATCAGTTCAGTAGTTTCCCTCAGAGTCAAATGTCTTGTGTTATAAAATAGATTATAAACTTTACATTCTGGATTATCATAGGAACATTCACACAGTTCCTCGTGAGGTTTTTGAAATTTCAGTCATTCAAAACAGAAGATCTGGTAATCTGTTGTATTTCAAATTCCCGGAAAACACAATGTTGTAAAGTACAATCAAATAAACTTCTCACTAGCCTAGTGGTTCCAATGAAAATGACACAGATGTGAAAAGTTAACACTCGCCGACAAGGGATGCAAAGTGACGACAATTTAGTTAAATTTGATATAGAAAAACTAAATACCCGTAGATTAGTGGATCTGTGTTTAGTGCCACTATCTGCAATTGTTCCAGCTATAACCTGGCGGTCAGGTTTACTGGATTACTCTTAGAAAACTGCCAATACTTCAATACTTACTGACAAACTTTATATCACGTATAGTCGTATTGTATCAAAATAAAATGAAAAAAAAAAAAGAAAGATTACCACATTTTCACACAAATTCCAAAATCAAATATAAAAATCGTAGAAAGAGACAAAATCTGTAACACACAAATTAATGTCTTATCACTGGAATTGTAACGAGTAATGCAGAGTAATGCAACGGTGACACTATATCTAGTGGAGCAGGAATTGATTACCCCCAGTTTTAGTGGGGTTTGCATTGCTCAATCTTTTCTGTGTACTATATTGTTTTGCACATCATTGTTTGTTCTCTTTCTTTTAGCCATTGTATTGTCTGTCATTTGATTTATTACTTCTCTTTACTCCTTTGGTATCTTCAGACTTTTCTAAAAATGATTTTTTTTCTCACATAATACTACAGTAAACTTGTGGTGAAAGGACAAACAGAAAAACAGCGATCCACAAAATACAAAGCAGAAAACACTAGATTGAGCAACACAATCCCCACTAAATACTGGGCATAAACTCAGATGTAAGCAGTTCCTGGTCCACTAGTGGCACCTGTCATGTTACTCTTGTTGACAATATAGAAATAAGTCAGGAAGAAGGTGGACATTGTGACTACAACAAATGGAACATATCATTTGTGATGGCTAACCATAAAACTTTTGAAGCGTTGACATCAACTTAACCACTAGGAACCCTTGGTTCAGTAGATTCCTTGTTAGCAGCAACCCTCTATCAAGGAAATATCAACAAGCCTTGGCTACTGCATCAACTGAGAGAGATATATACCCCATATGCAGGTGCTGATTGAATGTTGCCACTTCCAAAATCAAGTTTGTAGCTTCTAACAAAAACCTAATAGTTTATTTTCTTATAGGTTCTTTTGTAAAATATCTTGTGGTGCTTGGTGGCCATCACGGTTTTCCAAAAACAATATATGTATAGAACCACACCAGAACATCTACACCCTATTAAATTTGAAACCATCTAGTAAATTCTGAAGAAAAAAAAAACAATTGGACAATTACCTCTTGTGGCATTAGATGCACAATGCATGAAAATTCCCATTTCCCGTTTCCTTGGGAAAAGTAAAAATTACAAGGGAAAGTGAAATGCTGATCGGCACCTCCCCTTGGGAAAGTGTTATAAATCCTTTGCTGTTCGTTGTTGTACTTTGTGGTTATTAGATATATCAGTTTCCAACATGTGTACGGTTTATTTTAAGTCTGAATTCTGTATGTAAAGGTATAAAATTGTATTTACACAAGGTAACAGATATCAACGCTGCAGTTTGCAATGTTGAACTTACACAGATATTTTGAAATCAAAACTAACCATATTAGAAATACCCATAAATGGAAATGAAACGGGTGACAAAAAAACAAAGAGGCAACGAATATGGTCTGGATTGGTTTATGGTGTTTAACACCACTTTCAACAATATTTCAGTTACATCGTGTCGGTTAGTTTTATTGGTGGAGGAACCCGGAGAAAACCACAGACCTGTCGTAAGTCACTGACAAATTTTATCACCTAATGTTGTATCGAGTACACCTGGCCATGAACGGGGTTCAAACTGACAACTTTAGTGGTGATAGGTATGATAAAAAAACTAGAGGCTCAGTGGGCTGAGCTTGTGTTGCTCACCTTTCATTCTGTTTTGAGGAAACTTTATACAGAACCTTCTATAGGTGCTTCCTACCAAGTTTCGGTTCATTTGGCTACTCAGTTTCATAGGAGAAGATTTTATAGAAATGAACTAATCAGAAACAAGAATTGCCTGTGGTGGCCATGTTTGTTAATGGATCGGGACGAAATGAGTAATCTTTATAGAGAACCTTCCAAGGATGCTTCCTACCAAATTTTGGTTCATTTGGGGAAGTGGTTTCAGTGGAAAAGATTTTTTTAGAAATCAACCAATCAGAAACAAGAATTTCCTGTGGTGGCCATGTTTGCAAACAGACCAGGACGAAATGAGCAATCTATAAAAAGGACCTTCCATAGAGGAGAAGATTAAAATATGAAAAGTTAACAGACGAAGAAAGGTGAGCTCATAGTCCTGTATATTAGGTGAACTAATTAATAAGATAAAAGGATTAACATTGATTTTTAATTTCCATCAACAAAACACAATCTGGTGCATACATAACAAACTGGGGCAGTGTCATAATACAAAATAACAAAATTAAAACCCCACGCTGACATATATACTAGTATATTATTTACTTGTCGTTGGCCATCAATATGGATAAAATGAATTTTGTTAAAATGAATTTGGTTAAAAGTGTCTCTAATACAATATGAAACACCGGTGACGTTTAATACACAAATTATACTGTCTCATTAATGAGCATTTTTTTTATGAATAAAACTTGCTGTCTTTGAAAAAAAGGAATAAAAAATACTTGGTATGAATTTTGCTTCTTTCCAGTATAAAAACTTGATAACAATGCAACAAAGATTTAAAGTCATCATACTGATTAAAACATACATAATGTTATGCATAGGTAATTCATAAATACTAAAACTGTTTAAAAATAAATGTAACCTTTGTAAAATTTATAGTTAAATCATATCTAAACAAGAGGCTCACATCACCCTGTACCACTCACCTAGTAAGGAAGACTGTATTTCATTGCCTGTGGTAGCACATGTTAACTTTTGATGCCCCAGGACTTGAACACAATAGACCCCAGGACATTCAATGGTACAAAACTGAATCTTCATATCACAATACTGATTCTTGCTTAAATACAATTGCATTTCCATTCTTAATTCTTAAAGACAATTTTTGATAATTTTCCCTACATGTATTTCAATCTTTGATCCAAATTCAGCCTATATCAAGTTTAAGACCCTCAGAACTCTGATCCTAACAAATTATGTTAATCTAAATCTACATGTCACAATGTTGGTGTACTGCAAATACTGTATAATATCTATTTTTGATTTTTCAGAAGATTTTTTTTTAAAGATGTACATAATTTCACTTCTTTTAATCCCCTCCCTCCTATAAAAGATCGATCAATTTCATTTGTACAAATCTGAATTTCATCTTCTCAAGAATCATCTTTGCTAAATTTGGTTCCAGCAAATTGCAGGTTAAGAGTAAAATGTAAAAATGTCAACAATAACGATGGACACCAAGTGATACTATTGGACAGGTGAGCTAAAAAGTCCTGACTAGGCATTGTAAAAAACAACTGAAGTTCAAGGAAAATAAAATAAGTGGCGATCAGAAGATTAAAAAAAAAATTATTTCAGGAAATAAAATAGGTGCTGACCAGTAGATTAAAAATAGCATAAGTTCCAAGAAAATTAAATAGGTGTGGATGAGTATGAGGTGGAATGTAAGTTAAATTCTATCAAGTCTGGTAAGACATTAATGAGACAGAAGACATACAAGTCAACTAATATTAAAATTCATGATTAAACCTAATCACAGCGCACATACTGACTATAAAAATCATAATACAATCACACCGCACATACTGACTATAAAAATCATAATACAATCACAGCGCACATACTGACTATAAAAATCATAATACAATCACAGCGCACATACTGACTATAAAAATCATAATATAATCACAGCGCACATACTGACTATAAAAATCATAATATAATCAATTATATACATCTATTACACATATAATTTACACAACCATTCAAACAACATAGCCGTACACAGTGATTAATTCTTTTCAAAATCTTACATAATTACTCAACACAAATGTGGAGTGGAAATTAAAGAAATTAAATCAGTCATTATCATACAAAAATTGAGTTACACATTGTAAAAAATAGAGGCTCACTAAAACCTATTGTGCTCACTTGATTATTCATGCACAGTATGGGTTAAATCAAGTTTGTACTTTCCTATATGTCCAGGGGAATGTTATATCGTTCTGAGGTGGTGACTACCAAGGACATCTGTTTGACACCAAAAAAAAAAAAAAAAAAATGAAAATTATGCCTATCGAACAACTATTTATGTGCCAAGTAGAATTTTTGTTATTCAACTTTCTACTTAAAGAGAAATGAGTTGCCATTAGTATCCTATGGTAAACTATGTCCTTTTGGTGGAAGCAATTTTGAATTTCTAATCAACACAAAACAACCTATATATTGTAGAGGACCACCCAAGGAACATTCCAACAAGATTGTTTCCAAATGGTTTAGTTGTTTTACAGAAGAACATTTTTTAACATAAATATATTCAAAATGTTAAACATGTCCTGTGGTGGTAGCCATCTTGGATTTGTAATCAAGACAAAACAACTTATATATTGTAGGGGACCACCCATGAAACATTCCAACAAGATTGTTTCCAAATGGTTTAATTGTTTTAGAGAAGAGAATTTTAAAATATTAAAAATGTCCTGTGGTGGCAGCCATCTTGGATTTATGATTGACAGGAAATATGAAAACTTTCTGAAAACTTGCATATTAGGGTCCTGTACTAAAACTGTTTGCTGGCCATTTCTGATAAATATTTGATCATTTTTTTGTTGATAAAACAATATAAAATTTTATAGCTAACAGAAATGCTACATCAACAACAGACATGTTAACAACATATATATTACAGATAACAAACAAAAAATGTAAAAATGACAGGCAACTTTACTCTACTAACTACATATACATATATATACAGGGGTTAGGGTGTTTAACACAATTTTCAATAATATTTCAGCTATATCATGGAGGTCAGTGTTATTGATGGAGGACACCGAAGTATCTGGAGAAAACCACAGACCTGTCGCAAATCACTGACAAACTTTATCACATAATGTTGTATCGAGTACACCTCGCTATGAGTGGGATTCGAACTCACAACTTTAGTGGTGATAGGCAGACTGCATAGGTAGATGTAAATCCAACTACCATACGATCATGACCACGACATCCCCCTATATATATATACACACATACCCAATACAAATTTGTCATCTAGTTGTACATAAAAACAGTCATACTTTAACCTGCAATATCATTGATATGAATTTATAACATAAATCTAAGCTTAACCTACCCTACACCGCACTAACAACCCCTCATAAGGCAGAAAATATGATTACATTTTAGACCCCCACTTACTTCTCTTTGTACAATGCTAAAATGTAATAAAAAATGTGGCTTTTATTTGTACAACCTTTAATCTTTGTATCATAATGTTTAGATCCAAGTAAAAAAAAAAAGGTTTCTTAAAACTTCAACTCTTAGGCCTTGACCGTGTGGGTCCTCATTTGAGCAAGCTAGATATTGATCTGCATGTCTCAATAATCTTTCGTGCCTATAAAAACATAATTCTTAACAAAACTATTTTTTGACCTTTCCATTACAGAATATGCAAAATTTGGAACCCAGTGGAACAGATCCCACGGACCATTTAATTTACACATCACAATAATGCTGTTCATTTGTATAAATATGAATCCTCTGTTCCTTCTCAAAACTCATCCATGCTAAGTTTGGTTTCATTTGGATGATCTGTTCTGCAGGAGAAAATTTAAACGTGAAAAGTTAATGACCGATGGACAACAGACACCAAGTGACTGTTCGACATCGATATAATGTACCTTACCCTTTCAAAGTAAAGGGATAAGAAAGCAATGATTCTCTTTATATTTATTTTTGTTAATCAAAATGTGCTTTTCTCATATTAAACCAGGTCAGGCAAGAAGATAATAGATCTTCTTAATAGACAAAAGGATATATTATTACCTCCCTTGCCCAATTGGATGATGGGAGGCAATTTTCAATTATGTGCTGTGACTCCACTAGTAAGTCAATTAACAGGTGATATATAAAGGAATAAATAACGATTGCACATTTGTTTTATCATCATCTTTACAGGAAGTTATTGGGTGATGTTTTATCATCATCTTTACAGGAAGTTATTGGGTGATAGTGATGCAATGAGAAACATAAAAAAATTGATTCAGGGATGACTTTACACTTTAGCAGATGGAGCCCCCAACACCACAACTTGGAGTCTTATGCCATCAAATGCTGAATTGGGAATTTTTGGGAATCTTGATGACAAATCATACCAGACATGGAAAAAAAATATCTGAGTTTTTAAACTTTTAAGAATGATTGACTTCATTGGGAATATTTTGGCTTTGGCAAATGTCTCCGCTAAAAGGAGCATGGAGCCGTTAGATGCCCCAATATATACTGTTGTGTCAATCCTGTGGTTACTTCCCTTTATCATGTTAGGCAAGGGAGATAATGTAATGGTTACTGGTTAAGCCCTACTAAGACAAAGCGAGTCTGATGTATAATTTTTTTTAAAACAAAATCTATCTTTTGTTTACAAAAAGATAATTTTCTAATCTTTCTCATACAAAAAAAAAAAGATATGGGTTTTCCAATCAAATTTATCCATATGATATTTTATTCAATCATGTGTTGTATTCTTGCATAAACTTACATTTTCAAAGTTGATATCCTTAATTGTTGTCACTTGAAGCTGTATCAGATAGTCATTGTGAAACATCTTAACTACAAATTGTGCTTGTTATTACAATAATCATATATTTTATTTCATAATTACAGGTAAAATAATTATTTCATACTCTCAGTTAACTTCAGTTGTATACAACAAAATACATAGTCTGAACTAATTTTCATTTCTCTACTTCAAGTAAAAATATTAAAGACACAGATTAAAAAAAACCCCAATACATTCAATTTGACTTAAAAATACATAAAAAGCACCCTACATGTTATCAGTAAAGTTTTAATTATGATGAATTATATTGCACAAACCCAGTGAACAAATAATTAACCTGATTTTTGTGATATTTCATTTCTATTGGCATCTAACTTCAAAGCAATGACTTTTTTGACACCTCTACACATCTTATAAAACCACGCGACATTTATTATATCTAAAATAAAACATGATACAACAAGTATCAATTGTATATGACCGATTCTGTTAAAATCGTCTGTTCCGTACACCGTGTAAACAATGTACCAGAAATGTGGCATCACTAGTATTCGTACAACAAAAAACGACAGTGTCATTAACACTCCATTAATCATATTCTGTGGACTAGTTTTAGAATATCCCACTGCATCAAACATCCATCTGTAGAGAAAAAAAAGATAATTAATGATTATTATAGTACAATAGCTGATGATAGATATACAGTAAAAACTACACTAAACCAAACCCTCCGAAAACAGAAACCGTTACCTTGTCAAAGTCTAACCCTCTATAACCCCACACCTTGTCAAAGTCTAACCCTCTATAACCCCACACCTTGTCAAAGT
>MJUT01052345.1:244990-257744 GCA_002080005.1 Gigantidas platifrons
CACCTCCATTAAGTTACAGTCAAACCTGCTTTAGTGGCCACCTCTATTAAGTTACAGTCAAACCTGCTTTAGTGACCACCTCTATTAAGTTACAGTCAAACCTGCTTTAGTGACCATCTCTATGAAGTTAGTCAAACCTGCTTTAGTGACCACCTCTATTAAAGTAGTCAAACCTGCTTTAGTGACCACCTCCATTAAGTTACAGTCAAACCTGCTTTAGTGGCCACCTCTATTAAGTTACAGTCAAACCTGCTTTAGTGACCACCTCTATTAAGTTAGTCAAATCTGCTTTAGTGACCACCTCTATTAAGCAATAATTATAACTTGTATTATGTGACCTTAATTATTATTTCTCTTCAGTGCATCTCATATCTATTAAACCTGTATTAAGCGAACACCTGTCTTATGTGACCATATTTCACTGTTCCCTTGGAAGGTCACATAAGACAGGTTTGACTGTATTACATGTAGGACATCAAATTAAACCATGGTGATCAATTTCATTGCAAAATGAATGTAGAAAATTGATGTCCATATTCAATATGAAAAAAAATGAAAGAAAGTTTGTTAACATGTACATTTGTATATCTCATTGTCATGGTCATCATTCATTTAAGGCTTCTAAGATACAGAGAATGAACATATACTGTGTTAGTCAATCATTGATGTAAGGTCAATGACATAGATAGTCCCTTCAAAATATTTACATACAAATGTACCATGTGTCCTTTATCAGCAGGTTCAAATTATATGCATTGTTCTTTAAAAGGAAAATGAAACTGACTGCCCTTTATAGACAGTGATATACATGTGCCCTTTATTGTAGGTTTGACTAACTTGCTTTGATGTACAATTTATACATTAATTGATAATTCTGAGAGGGTGATTGTTATGGATTATATATCCCTTTCAAATTTGGTCTTATCTGTAGAAAATGTTCAGAAAAAGGAATAAAATGTCTTGTTGCTATCTTGGATGATGGTTAAACATACAAGACATAACTTTTGAAAGGACATCCCTCTGGTAACTATCTCTTACTATGTTTGATCTGATCTTGTTTAGAAGAAGATGAAAAGATCTCCTTTTATCAGAGTATCTGGATGATGAACATTGATAGTGAAGGGAATAGCTCACATATATCTTGGGTCACGGTAAGCTGTAATAGCTGAGAATATAATTATCTCATCATAATACAAAATAGAGGCTGATATGAGTCTATATCACCCATCTTATAAAATAGAGGCTGATATGAGTCTATATCACCCATCTTATCAGATAATAATGATTTTTTTCTACTACACAATACATTTTTTATTCTGTAGCTGTGCTACATGTATTTAAGCAGTCAAGATGCATTGACTATATAATACATTTTTTATTCTGTAGCTGTGCTACATGTATTTAAGTCAAGATGCATTGACTATATAATACATTTTTTATTCTGTAGCTGTGCTACATGTATTTAAGTCAAGATGCATTGACTATATAATACATTTTTTATTCTGTAGCTGTGCTACATGTATTTAAGCAGTCAAGATGCATTGACTATATAATACATTTATTGACAGTATATCATTTTTTTCTATTACCTCACTGGGCCGTAGTGGTTGTGATCGTATGGTAGTTGGATTTATAACAACCTGTGTAATCAGTGCCTATCAACACTAAAGTTATGAGTTCTAATCCTGCTCATGGCGAGGTGTACTTGATACAACATATGTGATAAAGTTTGTCAGTGACTCGCTACAGGTCAGAGGGTACTCCAGTTTCCTCCACCAATAAAACTGACTGCCACGATATTACTGAAATATTGTTGAAAGTGGCATTAAATACCATAAACCATGACTATTTTTAATGTATTTATACTCGGCATGGAACAGGCTAGAAATGCTCGGCAAGACTTTCATACCTGTTCCAAAGTCTCATACAAATAAATCTTATATTCATAGACAAGATATGTATATTAAATATATATGCATTTAGAAATTAAGATATTTTAAAATTTCGTTTACTCCTATTTAAAATTTTATCATTACCATTGTAATTATTCTATAAGCTAGTTTTAAAATTTGCATACATGTATACATGTACATTCTGTGACAGAAATTTTTTGGCATAAGAAATCTCTTACCTGTTTTCAAAACAAATGAAATAATTATCTTACCTTGAAATTTATAAATTTCATAAATCAGGTTATCTGTATTGACGGTTTCAAACTGCTGATTAACTGATTATCAATATACATGTATCTGTAAAAAAGGAGAGCAATAATAACTGATACAAATAAACATATACTTTGCAATTCATAGTTAACACATATATTTTGTACACTTTAAATCAAACAAGGGCAATGCAAAGTGTGGCGTATCCCCTCGCCTAAAAATTTGACCCGGTGACCTTGACCTTTGATCTATGACCTTGAAAATCAATAGGGTTCCAGATTCTCTTAAGGACTAAGTATGTACCAAGTTTTGTCAAAATCCATTGAACGTTGAAGGATGTTGATTCTAGAGTGTTCACAAGGATGTTACGGAAGGACGGACAGTAGCGTTACTATAATGTATATCCCTTCGCAACTTTGTTGGCGAGGGGATAACAAAATGTGTTTACAAATCCAAGTATATTTTTCCATTTTCCAACTTTTTTTAACATATGAATGTTTGAAGTCGCCACAAGATACTGTATGGGGGAAATTCAAATTGGAAAAAGCCTTGAAGTTGCCATACATGTATGTGAAAATTTAGGTCCATAGGGTGCTCAAGGATGGTAAAAAAAACTTTGTCTTGTGGTACATGTAGTGCTTATGACTAAGTTATCTTAAATTTAATTTGCGGATCTACCAAAACAAATTAAAAAAAAAAAACAAAAAAAAAACACACATAAAGTATTCTTACCATCAAACACGTGGTTTTTGACATGAAAATATTTTAAATTTCATCCAATCAGATATCATACAATTGTCCTACATGTGACAGCTAGGTAAAAATTCTGAATAATACAAAAACCATAAATAATATTGAACAAAACGTTGAAGACATTAAATGTATATAATTTAGTACCATATGAAATATTTGTATAATATTTTTTCATTTTCAATATTTTCACAATTTATCAATCGAAAATTTATTTAATAACATTTTTGAAAGTATCTTTAGTTTATAAATTGGGTATATAAATTGAAATTGAAGCAACACTTTACCTAGAAATTAAGAAAGTCCATTTTAAGAGATATATTTAAAGGGAAACAACTCAGAGTGTTTATTCTAGTTTTAAGAAATAAACTGTATCATTATTATCTTTTACAAAGTAAAAGACTTTTATTTTCATTTTATAGCACAAACATACATGTAGAGTCCAATGTATATTAAATTTACAAAAATGCTTTAGATTATCAGTTTTCATTTAAACTGAATTTAGATCAAAGGTAAAATTTGTTGGGAATTACTGGGTATATTTTTCGCTGACATGTATGACATGATATGCATGATTACAATCCACAACTCCTGAACAATAACTTAAGGTTATTAAGAGATTATAATCACTACAGGTGGACTTGTCCGGTGATTATGACATTTAAATGCAAACAGAAACTGTGTTGCAATGGAAAAAAGACATAATCGAAAAACAAATCTGCAGGAATGAAAATATACTAACAGACTTGAAGGAAAAAATCTTTGAAATCAGCAACATTGGTGATGCCAGGGTTATCCCTCAGAAATTCTTCAACACAATGAAAGACTGAAATAAAATCAATTCAAAGAAAAAATTCCACATCAAATGATGATCAAAATTGCATGAAAGTAAAAATTCTATATACCTTCAAAATGAGAAATTTGGGTCCCTTTTAGATTCCATTTACGAAATGGAAAAAAATCTTTGTCTTAACCAGAAATGGATGTTGAAAAATCAAAATTTGTTGGTCATGTTACATGTAGATGATTCTGTGCATTGCAAACATAGCTGGCTATATGCTGGGATAGATACAAATTTTGGAAATGTACAACAGATCTAGATCAAACAAAAATCTGAATTAATTAATGAAGCAAAGAAAAGAAAAATTATTTATTAATTATTCCATGTAAACAAATTACTAATGAAAAATATGCATAAAACAGACTGCTCTATAACATTCAATGCCAATGTGGTCCAGATAAAAAAAATATTGACTGGGGAAGTGGCCCTTAAAATGTTTTGCTGGACCACTGAAATTGGCGAGCTTCCAATAGGCAAGATTTTTATTTTATGACTTCGGTCACATGAGTACTGAGTAGCAACCATTTAGATAATGGTCACGTGTTGTATATACACATATGTACATTTAGTCTGTACAGATCAAATTAAAACAGTATGATCAGAAATAATTGATTAATGGAATATACATGTATGCAGTAAAGTTTATAACGGTAAATCATTGATCTATGAAAAATAAAATACATGTACATTTAATAAACACAGATATTTCTAATCTGTTAGAAAAATATATATTGGTTATGATTTTTTGGTCCTAAGAATAATGGTCATTAATCAACAGATTCTACCCTCCTGGCAAGTAGCTAGCATTCATTGACACTGCTATTGTACTGTCCAAGTTCATGTCGTCTTTCATTTTTTTGTGAAAGTATGTCATCTTTTTGAGTGGAATCGAATCTGTGCAGGTTTTTTATCATTTGTTTATACAAATGTACATGTATTGCTGTTGAAGATCCAGTTATCAAGAGGTAAGGCTTGAATCCTATTAACCGGTTTAACCATTTAACCATGGCACATTTGTGTGCCTGTCCCAAGCCCAGACCTGGATTTCAAAATGTTGTGGGGTTTTTTTTGGTGTTCAGTGAGTTTAAGGTGGTTGTACATTCGTTTGTTGATATTGGAGGACTTGTTGACCACCACTGTTTAAACTTTCCTTTCATATATAGAATGTAGACTTCCGTATTGGATTGAGATTGAAAATGGCAAGTCTGGTCCAGCATAATTTTGAACTCTGAATGGGGTTTCATTGTAGCATTACCCAGTCATTGAAGCTACATCAATGTAGCTAGCTCACTCCTTAATATTGCAATACAGAGGCATATACAAAAAATGTATATATATATATAGGAGTGAACCGGAAAATATGGAGAGGGCAAGCTTTAGTCAGTTTAGGAGTAGACCTGAAAGGACTGTTGGGGTTGACCTGAAATTGGGGGACAAGCTTTAGAAGTGGAACAGAAAGTGGGGGAGAGACAAGCTTCATCAGGAGAAAACTGGAAAATGGGGACCAAACTTTCAAAACTGAAAGTGAAAACAAATTGTGTATATATGATTATGATAGACTCAGATCGACGTCCACTGACGTCATTATCTCAAATTACGGTCCAATTTTAGGATATTCTCAAATCAGCGTAATTTCTAAACTCGCATATCTATAGGCCCGTTTATACGATCAAAGTTTGACATAAAAAATAATTGTAATGACAGTTTTGTTTTGCACGGTTTTTTTTTTTTATCTGTATCTTAAAGTTGCTGTTTTTTGTTTTGTGTGATTTTAAAGCATTTTCTCATTCATTAATATTATTTAGGGTTAAGGTTAGGATTGTGGTTATGGTTAGGATTAGGGCTAAGGTTAGGTTTAGGATTATGGTTATGGTTAGGGTTAGGGTTAGGTTTAAGGTTAGGTTTAGGGTTAGGCTTAGGGTTAAAGTTAGGGTTAAGGTTAGGGTTAGGTTTAGGGTTAGGGCTAAGGTTAGGGTTAAGGTTAAGTTAGGATTAGGTTTAGGGTCCGCTAAAGTAGAATGTACAATGTACATAGAATGTACTCTGAATCTGGTCTTGTCCCTTCTCCATCATTATTTCAAAACCATGTCCTAACGGGTGTGACGTCATTTGAAGTATACATCAGTGACGTAATTGGACGTCGATTTGAGAAAGTGAAAAACGGCCATATATTTGGTTCATTCCACTTAACCACTATAAACATCTCACCAATCAAATTGATAGTCCAAACTGTTTACAGTGAATCAGAAACAGTACATCATTATTTACTGCAATCCCCGAATTATGAGGAAGAAAGGGAAGGACTTAGAACTGAACTCTATTTTGCTACAGGAAGTTTAAATCTTTACCTGGATACCTTACTTTCATTCGGTAAAGACAATCAATACAACTCAACAAGAGATTCCATACTTCAACTATTGGGAGAATTCATCAACAAAACCAAATGATTTCAATTATGCTTTAGCTTCAACCACTTCTAAATTATTCAGTGCCAGCCAAAAGTACACTAGAGACAGTTACTAGAGAGTCTTAATTTATACACGTGCAGTCCTAAATTACAAGAGTGTTTTATAGTGTTGTAGGGCACTTACAAAGACAAAGATTTAAAAAGTATTAAAAATTTTAATAGATTTAAAATTAGTGTCAAAGAGTATTTGACCGAAAACTTTAGTGCTGCTTCATCTGAGTCATTTTTATATTATTAGAATAATTTTAAAATATATTACATTAATATGAAGTTTATCATATTTATTGTCAGATTAATAGTTATGAGGTATAATTTTTGTGTGTCGAAACTACAAATGGTTTACATGAAGGGACCCCATTGGAAACAAGCTTTAGAGCTTTATGGGTTATCCCTGATAAAATGTCAACTATACATTGTTCAACACTCAGAATTGCATATACATTTTATTTGTCTTAATATGAATCTATATGTATTGTGTAATTATGTATGTTTTATAGAAATGTTGATATTTTATTGAATAAATATTATTATTATTATTATTAAAGACAAATTTGACAATTGGACGCCGATTTGAGGATTGGACGTCGATTAGAGACTGGACGTCGATCTGAGTCTTACATATATACTTCTTTCAATTAACAGTTTTATCATCAAGAACAACCAATCTGACACAAAATGAGTCATGACCCACAATCACATGTTGGCTATCTACGTATGCTATATGCATAGAAATTCACATGCAGGGATAACCAACCTGGCCCTGTAGCCAACTAGGCGGTAAAGCCAATAACAGTAAACAAAACTAAAAGGTGTCAGAATTAAAAAAAACAAAAAAAACCTTATTGATGACCAATGCAAAACAATGCCACTGCCCTGGCAATGGCAATGGTCAACGACAACGTACGGAAATTAGTGATGACTTGCAAATAGGACAAGTTCACATTGCTGTAATCTAAATATAAATAAATTGTGCTTCAATAGTTGTCTTGCTTCAAATAATACCTGTGAAAACCTTATTTCTGCCACGCTTCTTATCAGCTGAGCAAGTAAACAAACAGTTAATTTCAACGTCAATTTCCGCCAAATTACGGTAGAACTGGTTTAAATTATATACTTACCATTTTGGTTAGTTCAACGTTGAGATAATAAGGTACCAGTATTAGAATAGAATAGAATAGAATAGAATATTTTATTAATCCAATTAAGGACCCTTGCGGGTTTATAATTTCATACAATGATTACAATGATTAGAATACATATTCAATTTTACGACATCTCAAAGTTGATACAATCAGGCCTCGGAAACGATTATCTCCCTTTGCTATATACTCAATGATTACAGCCAAACAAATGTTGCTAGATTTGTGTATCCTGTTAGGTAAATGAGTTCGCCAGACATTTATTTATGGATATATTGTGACAAAATATGGATGTAATAGTTTGAAATATATAATTTCACAAGGAGGTTTGTATTATTTTACATTCAACATACGTCTTCTTGTAAAATTTTGGATGTGAAGTAAAATATAATCAAATTATGGGAAAGGGAGATATTTTAGACCAAAAATTGAAAGAAAAAATAGACTATGCACCAATAGGGATCATTCACCAAATTTCTTTCGACAGACGTCGCTGTTGTTCCATAAGTGGTTAGCGGAACGTTTTAATCTCGATGACGCTTGAATTGTTAATGTTAGGTACAAGGACACTTCAATATATAATGCCCTTATAACATGAATAGGAAAATTCTGTACATTTCGTTCACAAACAAAACTGTTCTCACGACTTTTTTTAATTTTATAAATCATAACATTATTGTACAAGTTAGATAAACTACTATGAAACAAAAGAAGTTACCCGTATTGCGGGATATTCAATACGGGCCGCTTCTTTATTTTTAATAGTTCTGTATCTTGTACTTACAACCATTGCGCTGGAACAGTTGATTACAGTACGACAGAGATATTAGGTTATTAATTAAATTCCTAACGGTGTATACGTGTATCACATTTCATTTCTTCGCATTAGCATAAGGGGAAAAGGGTGTATTTTACTATGATGAAAAGATTTCGATGCTACATTTTTGTACCTGTAAAAAAATGCACTCTGAAACAGAATTTTTGTTCTGGGAAAAAATAGTCCCTTTATGACTAATAATAAAAATCTGGGTAAAAGGATAAAAAATCAAAACCATACATGTACAATACACAGGAACACAACAAATTCATTTATACCTTTAGGCAGTAATATACAATTTTCAACAAACACAGAAAAAGAACAAGTAATAATAAAAAAAATCTTGTAACAATGAACAAATAGAATTTTCAAGTAGCATAGTTGGTACTTTATATCATTTAAAGGGGAGCTTATTCAAAATAAATTTGTGGCAGGTCCGTGGTTTTCTGTGCACTCCGTTTTACTCCACCAATAAAACTGACCCCCACTGAAATTTGTTGAAAGTGGTGTTAAACACCAAACCCAGTCGTCCGTACATTTCCAATCATGTACGTTTACATTTTTTTTTATGTTTGTTTTTATTGTAAAGAACGCTGGGTTTTATGCAAATTCCCGATTTTTTTCGTAGCATTACTGAAATTGTAATTTAAATCGTTTGACTGTTCATTTCAATAACAGGTAGCTAACTAAAGTTATCAATAACGTTTTTACTTGCATTAGAATGGAATAAACCTACAAAAATCATGTGCTTTGCCTTTAGTCCTTAATCATTAAAAAGTTCATTATGCCAAATAATTGTAATCTTCAATATGTTTTACATATATATTACAAAGAAATAAATTTGATAATTGGGAGCGGTGCGTGTATAGGTCAACAGATAAGAAAAGTTTGTAGATGCCAAAAGGGTTATCGGAAGTCATATATCGAAGAAGGGCAGGCAATGCAATGGCCAAAAGAAAAGGACAAAATGATAAACAGTGGTGGTCTACAAAAAACTACACAGAAAACTGAAGATTGATCAGCACGAATCCCGACGGAATTCTGTCGGTGACAACTTGTGTCTTCAGTTTTACATTGTATTGCAGTTCCAGGTTTTTTACGATGATCCGCCAGTCTGATTGTACAAAATATTTGAATGCTACCAAAATCTGTCGAAAATATTTTAAAATAGTAAGAAACAACGAATTTTATTTATTTCAGTATTTATTATGCAATTTATAATACATCTGCTCAAAATCTTTCTAAAATAAATGCTATGATTAACCCGCTTGTTGTCGAATCTTTAACAGTTAATAACACTACACGAAGAAGGAATATATTATCTGTATAATTTTGTACCAAATAATCTTAAAGAGTGTGATTTAGATTTGAAGATTGCCTAAATATAGAGAGACCTGTATATATTAATTCAAAATTTTGTATGTGGAGACAGGGACTTTATTATTCTATTTTGTTCACTTAGAGGTAGTATTTCCCGAAATTCATGTATACTTTAAAATGTTGCAATGAAGTTCATCAGTATTGCAGTGTGAGTAACCAAGCATCATGTAGACATTACACCTTTTATGAACATGTATAGGCTACACCAAGGTACATGCCGATGTGGCTTGTAAACGTCCGTTTTATTTCTTAATATGGTCATAAGAAAACTCTTTTCTTGCGACTTAAAAGATATTACTTTTATTTTACATATACTCGTCAACTAAATCTATACTTCTAACAGGTAATATCTCCCACGCTGTACTAGTTAAGCTTCAGTGTTTGCACCATCCAAGTTTTATAATTCAGTGCCCTCATTAGGTTAACGTTAAGATACAAGCGTCTTTGTGATTCAAACGCACAATTAACCACTTATGGAACAGTAGCGTCACCAAACGGGAGAAGCGGTGAATGATTCATTCATGCTGGTATCCTCATCAAGCTGTGTTAACTAGGTTTGAATAAGAATTTCCTTTTTCTGATGACTTTTATTGACAATAGGACCATACAAATGTAATTGCAAATAAATTGAATCAATTATCATAACCATGAAACTATTGTCATAGCATGTATCCAAGATCCAAACATCAAACTGGATTGTGCTAACTGCAAAGCAAAACATAAAACAAAAACAAATTAATCAAAAGCAAGCAAAATAAAAAAGAAATATGCAAATTAAAATAATAGTAGCCCCTCAAAGTATAATGCACTTTCTTTGATCACAAATAAGGCAAGCAGCTCAGCAATTCTGTCATTAAATACGGAGGGAACCGCCAACCTTGAGCAGGTAACTGACAAACCTTATCATGTACAGTTGCAAGTCGAGTGCACCCTTTTTTGTTGTTTACAAAGTGGGGCACAAACTCGCAACGCAGAGGTGATAGGCTACAGTGATTGTATAGGTAAACTAACTACCTTAACCACTCGGCCCCCTTTTTTATTAACCAATCATGGTGCCCATTAAGAGCTGAATAATCACAATATATACAACATACAGGATTGATTTAAATACACATAATATGACAGCAAGGGACAGTATAAACATACACATGAAACAAACATTGTATGACATTCTAAAATAAACAATAAACAAGAAAACTGGAATATTTTTAATGTAGCAGGGGCAACTCCATTAATCATTAGTGCATCTGTTGTCTCATCGACATTTACCCCATATCTCTTTTTACTTCTATCAGAGAGGAACAGGGCCTAAATATGGAAGCGGTGTACCCTGTCTACCACTCAAGAAAAGATTGGTGTTGGACAAACTCATTTTATAGGACAATGAGTCCTGCACCATTCTAAAAAGATGACAGATTTGTGACACCTACCTTGTAACTTTTTTTACTGTAAAAGATATTTATTTTTGACATTTTCCTTCTTTATATCATACTGCAACCAATAATAGATGTAAAGGATTGCACACATTATTGTGGGGCACATAGTACAAGTTAAGACATGGGAGACAAGTTGTGAAGTTGTACTTTCCCAAGTACATTGACAAGGTAGTAATTATTGAGATAAAACAGACGTGTCATACAGTTTGGTTACACTGGGAGGATATTTCAATATGTTTTTATTTGTTTTAAAAACATTTTCGGGTTCAGACATTGTTTAGATTGGAGAAATGGAGCGCTGGAGATGGTGTGTCGTGATAACCACCCCCCTTTTTTGTAATGTGACCAAAAGGGTAGTCGGTAAAAAGTGTAACCCGAACCCGAACCGGAAATTGACGGAAATGTCCCGAACCAGAAATCTTTTATTGTTGATATCTTCTTTAATTTTACGATGTTTTTCAAAAACTTAATCATTTATTGTGTATTTTTATATACTTGAAACACATAGATTATAATAAGTGGTCGAAATATATTCAAAAAGTTGAAAGGTGCAATTTTCCGATTTCAAGGTCGGTAAAATGTGTAACCCGAACCACAAAGGTAGATAACTCTGTTCTTCTCGAACCGGAAATCTTTTCTTTTATCACGAGATTTTTTATTGGAAAACCGTGTATTTTTACACTTAAAAAGTATAAATCATGATTTTTATTAATACATTTGTTTTACCTTAATAAATATATATTGTAATTCAATGCACAATATGCCAGTTAGAATATACGAGACATGAAGGCGCCCAAGTCAACCGGTCAATTAATCTCGACAGTTGAATGTATTCATCTTGTGTATTGATAGCATGATAAAAAGTTTCAAAATGTTTATTCTTTCATTATTTCTTTCCTTTATTTGTTTTATTTAATTTTTTTTTAAAGGGGGGTATATTAATTTTTATTCATTTAGTTAATCTTTTTTTAGGGGACTCGAAATGCCGAAATACAGAGGAAGATATTCTGTTCTACCAGAACCGGATATTTTCATTATTAAATTGATAAATTGAAATAAACAAGTAATAGTTCATTTCAAATATATTCATCTGCAGAATTTAAGTGTTTTAAAATCATACTTGTTGTATTTTATTTGAAAATTATAATAAATATTTAAATAGTTACATTTTAATTTCTGGAAATTTTGAATTTATCCTTTTTTGTGTGTGTAAATTTACATCATGTATAGGTGCACCTCATGTATATTAAAAGCTTCTCTTTTATGTCCACTACATTGAAACCATATCGTCATTTCAACGGAAATAAATATGATCATCTGATATTTACAGACTACCAGAATTTAATGCAACAATAGAAATCAGGTGACATCTTTTCAAAAATTACCAAAAGGGTGCACTCGACTCGCAGCCGCATGTGATAAAGTTTACCAGTTGCTTGACCATGGTCGGTGGTTCTCTCCGGGTACTCGGCTTCTTCCACCACTAAAGTAACTGGTTGCCATGATATAGCTGAAATATTGTTGAAAGTGGCGTTAAAACACCAATAATCAAAATCAAAACCGTATCAAACGGTATACTACCTTTCAATATATCAATATAGTTTCCTTGTCGTATATGACGGTAAAGTGGGGTATCAAACAATAAACATTATCTGCACATTTAACATAGATAAATTTTAAGTAAAAAAAAAAATAAAAAACTAAAACAAACCAAAACACAAACAAAAATAAAACACAAATAATAACCCCCCCCCCCCCCCAA
>MJUT01052345.1:270852-330364 GCA_002080005.1 Gigantidas platifrons
CCTTAAACAGGGTAGCAGAAATGTGTAAAGGTTACCTATGACTGAGGGAGATGACCCTTAAACAGGGTAGCAGAAATGTGCAAAGGTTACCTATGACTAAAGAGAGATTACCCTTAAACAGGGTAGCAGAAATGTGTAAAGGTTACCTATGACTGAGAGAGATGAACCTTAAACAGGGTAGCAGAAATGTGCTAAGGTTACCTATGACTGAGAGAGATGACCCTTAAACAGGGTAGCAGAAATGTGTAAAGGTTACCTATGACTGAGAGAGATGACACTTAAACAGGGTAGCAGAAATGTGCTAAGGTTACCTATGACTAAAGAGAGATGAACCTTAAACAGGGTAGCAGAAATGTGCTAAGGTTACCTATGACTGAGGGAGATGAACCTTAAACAGGGTAGCAGAAATGTGGAAAGGTTACCTATGACTGAGAGAGATGAACCTTAAACAGGGTAGCAGAAATGTGTAAAGGTTACCTATGACTGAGAGAGATGAACGTTATACATGGTAGCAGAAATGTGCTAAGGTTACCTATGACTGAGAGAGATGACCCTTAGTTTTAATAATTATTATATTATTTCCCCTTTGACAAATTTCAACAACAAGTGGCCGGATTAATCAATTAATACACAGTGAAAATTGAAAATCTTTGAAACAGTGTTTATGTTCACAAATGAAAATGCAGATCATCCATTTTATACTTAGAAAAATATGAAAGTAAAGGAACAATCTGTTGGTCATCTCGCAGTCACAATCAACATACAAAGAAATATATCAGTTCCACATTTCTGATTTGATTCTAAAATTATATACTTTTACAAGAGTTATTTCCCTTATATAGGTTATACTGGTCAATGCAAGAGTAATGCCAAAAACATTCAATTCACATTGAATTTTATCATATTCTAAGCAAATTGTACCTCAAAAGAATAGGTGATAATTTTACTGGAACAAGATTACAAATAAATTATATGCAAATTGAATGTTTTGTCTGTTGTTCATGCATTGACCAGGAATCTGTTGCCCACGTCCTGTAAGGGAAATAACTCTGGTAAAAGTGGATATTTCAGAATCAAATCGGAAACGACACGAATGATCAAATTGTGTATTCAAATTCTGTTTTGCTTTAGGCAGTTTGAAACTTAAAAATACATTTGCTACATTTTGAAGAGCAACATAAGATTTAATACAATATTGTAGTACAAGATCTACAGAATTCCAAGAAGTCGAGAAGTAAAACAGTCGTGGTTAACAACAGTATGGACAACATTTGTAGCTATTATTTATACATTTCCATTAGTGATCTACATAAATCCTCAAGTAGTAAGTTTATCATTATGTTAGATTTATATTTTACAATCAGTAATACCACTGTAGTTAGTAGTAGGGTCGTCATGGTCGTGATCGTATTGTATATGGATTTACAACTACCTGTGCAATCAGTGCCTAACACCACTCAAGTTGTGAGTTCGAACCCCTTTCAGGCGAGGTGTACTCGACACAACATTATGTGATAAAGTTAATTGTCAGTGGCTTTTTGAAAGTGGTGGTAAACACCAGAAAACCAAGCCAAACCAGTAGTTAGTAACAAAATGTTTATATTGTTTTCATAATTGATATTAAATCTGTTCAGAAGTATCAGTTTGTTTTATGTCCTAAGAGTTATAGTACATCATCTTAGCTAGTAGTGATTTAACTACGAGCATCCACTGGCTCTACTATTGTATGGTCAATGTATGTTATTATCCCCCCGCGATAGCGGTGAGGGGATATAGTAATAGCGGCCGTCTGTCTGTCTGTCTGTCCATCCGTCACACTTTCTTGTTTACGCGATAACTTGAGTAAACATCGATAGATTTGAATAATTTTTTGCATGTGGCTTGTCATTATCATTATCTTGGATGGGTTCTAACATGGAAATATTTAAAGCAAGGGTTTTGGGGAAAACTTGGTTTTTGGTTGAAAAATCACCAATTTTGAAAATTGAGTCTTGTTTACACGATAACTTGAGTAAATATGGATAGATTTTAATATTTTTTTGCATGTGGCTTGTAAATATCATTATCTTGGATGGGTTCTAATATGGAAATATTTGAAGCAAGGGTTTTGGAGGAAAATCTTAGTTTTTGGTTGAAAACTCACCAATTTTGAGAATTGTCTTGTTTACGCAATAACTTTAGTAAACATGGATAGATTTGAATAATATTTTGCAAGTAGCTTGTAATTATTATTATCTTGGATTGGTTCTAACATGGAAATATTTGAAGCAAGTGTTTTGGGGGAAAATATTAGTTTTTGGTTAAAAATCACCAATTTTGAGAATTGTGTCTTGTTTATGTGATAACTTTAGTAAACATGGATAGATTTGAATAATCTTTGCATGTGACTTGTAAGTATGTTATACATTAAGACTGCAAGGCTGCTTTCTATAAATATATAAAACTTAATATTATGCAAGTGTGGGGGGATACGTCGCGCATTCATGCGCTAGGCGGTTCTTTTATTCATTTTTGTGATGGCGTGTGGTTTAAGTGAAACAGATGTCTATTGTTTGTTTATATTTGTATTACCATTGGATATCCATTTACCTAGAGAGGGAGGGGAGGGTTGAGACCCCATTAAACAGATTAACCTCACCACTTTTTGGATATGATATGGCTTTTGTTGAGATCTGCACAGAGGAAAATTATTAACCATTCAGTATAATAAAAAAAAATACTTCGTCTAAGGGGATAATGTTTTGCCTTGAGTGATAATTTACCATTACACCCTCTTCCAAGGGCAGTTTATGTTTATGATAAGAGAGAATGCAAAAGTTTTCTTCTTTAATTTTTTTTTATTGAATCTGTTCTTGTCATGAATTTAGCTGAAATACTTGTTGTAAAATAATAATTATTGTTCTCCCTTTACTTAACAGATTTTATGTAATGGACCAGGTACATGTATACCACTATGTTTAGCAGGTCTTGTTCTGAAGGTCAGTTTATTATACTAGGAATGAAAGAAATATAGCATAAGCAGTGATTGGGATTAAAAAAAATTCAATGGGACTATGGCCCCCTTTCCTTCCTTGTCAATGGGACATTTTTTATATGAATGGGCCATAATGACAGAACTATGCACCAAAATCCAGTGTGAAAAATAATGTAGAATAAAAACATTTAACAAACTTTAATACATGGGTGGAGGAGATATATAAACTATCTGACAACTCACACCCTTCTGTTTGAATAAATATGATGAAGGACATACGAGCTTGAACTTAACACTTTTTTTTAATTCTTGGCTTAAACTTTGATCTAGACAAAAATATCCATCTGATATGCATGATAAACACTGTGCAATGCATGAAAATCCCCGTTTCCCGGGAAAAGTAAAAAAACACACGGGAAAGTGACATACTGATCGGTATCCGATACTTCCCACCGGGAAAGTGTTACAAGTCCGTTGTTGCTCGTTGTTGTACTTTCCGGTTATCATATATATTAGTTTTTGAAACTGGTTTACGATTTATTTAAGCCTGAATTCCGTATGTAAAGGTATAAAATTGTATGTACACAAGGTACCAGATATCGCTGTTGAACTCTCACAGATCATTTTGAAATAAAAACTAAATTATAAATTAGATACAGTGATTGGGATTAAATTTTTTTCAATGGGACTATGTCCGTGCAGTCTTGACAGAACGGTTCGGCTGTATGTACGTCTGACTTCATCAGAAAACGAATGCGCGCATATGACGCAGAGTTTTTATGTGGAAATGCGCCATTTCGTCGGGTAATGCGACTATGGCGCGGGGCGCGTGGTAATCCCAATCACTGCATAAGATGATTGATATCTATTCCACTAGTCAATCAGCCATTTTTGTACAATTTCACTCGTTTTATTGTCATTGAAGCAATTTTCAGCGATATTTCAGGTATTATCTTGGAGGCCAATTTACTTAAAGTTAGAATATTATGATTGCTCAGAAACAAACACCCAAAACTGAATGAAGCTACTTTCAACTATACTAGTGGAAAAAAGAAACTGTGCATGACTAAAAAATCAATTAAAGATTAATATCATACCGGTAATACAATTTATCAATTGTGTACAGTATATTGTCGAATAATGCATTTTTCACCAAACCATCAGACCAATAACATTTAACATCACTAGAATTCATTTGGTAAACATTTTAAACAACACAAGGCTCTTTAGACATTAACAAAGTCAGTAGTGTGTGTGTCCACCATTTGCATTAATGCATGCTTGGCAACAGCGACGCATTGATCTAACCAAGTTGTTGAAACATGCTTGTGGGATATTGTACCAAATGTGGATCAATGCGGGACCCATTTCCGCTAACGTCACTAGCTGATTTGGAAGATGGCGTAACCATCGTTCCATTTCATCCCAAACATGCTCAATGGGTGAAAGATCGGGTGAAACTGCTGGCCATGGTAACAAATCAACATTTTGCTGTGTCAGATAGTCACGCACTACTTGTGCAACATGTGGTCAAGCGTTGTCCTGCTGAACTGTGATGTTGTTGGCCTGAGGTTGGATGAACGGAATGACATAGGGCTGAACAATTTCATCCCGAAAGCGTATACTGGTCAGATTTCCGGCGACAACAACCAGTGGTGTTCTGCCATGTGCTGTTATGCCTCCCTACACCATAATACTGCCCCCACCAAAAGATTGACGTTGAATGATGCAGGCGTCTGCATATCGTTCTCCTACACTGCGGTAAACACGAGAACGCCCATCACTGCTGTCTAGGTGAAATTGGGATTCATCTGTAAACAGGATGTTGGCCCAATCCTGTATTCTGAATCTTAAATAACATCTACACCACTTCAACCTAGCTGCACAGTGTCTAGGCAGCAAAATTGGACGGATTGTGGGACGTCTTGGCCTGATATTATGTTCACGAAGTCTATTGCGGACTCTTTCAGAGCTGATCGGTCGTAATGCGGGGATGCTTCTTGCAGTGAGACTTGACGTCTGGAATCGATTTCGCAGATGCACCAGCCTTATGTGGTCATCTTGACGACTTGACATTACACGTGAAACGACCTGAACGTCTGCGGTCTCTAGTGTTGACAGAATGTCTTAATCGTCTCCTTAATGACAGTATCGTGTTGCAATGACAGCCAAAACGACGTTCTGTGCCAATCCATCTTGGAGCATACCAATAGCACGAAGACGCTGATCTTCGTCGAGACGTGGCATAAGACTGGAATTAATGTCATTCAAACAAAACTGTTTTTCTGATGTGTAGGGGCAAAAACAAACCTTAGTAAACCTAAAACAGTCACAAATCGTTGAACGAGAATGATAAACAAAAGAAGGCCAAATACATGAGGTGTACTCATAGAACGTGTCAAAGTCTGTGCATGTTTCCCGTGACTGGTCGATAGCATAAAAATCATTATTATATAGATAGCTGTGAGTTACAGGATTTTCCGAGTTAAATAAAAATGATAATTTCACAGTGAAATTATCGTTTTTAATTTCACTCTCGCTATACAAATGTATTTCGCACCATTTCGTTGTCAGAACTACTTTTCTGACAACGAAATGGCGCGAAATATAGCGAGAGTGGAATTAAAAACGATAATTTCACTGGGAAATTAAAAATGATAATTTCACTATGAAATTAAAAACGATAATTTCACTGTGAAATTATCGTTTTTATGTAACTTGGAAAATTCTGTAATTCTACGCTACACACGTAATATAGTGTAATTAAGCTCATTTTATATTTAATTACACCTTATATAAGAATGCTGGATTCTGATTGGTTAATAGCCATGATATTTTTTACAAATTCAGGCCTTGCATTGTGAATTTGCAGAATTTTTACTTCATGTAGGTGTATTTGCATAAGATTTAACTTTTTTTCATGGTATTTGTAAAATCGTATTTGCCGTTTTTACCCTTCACCGAGAAGCTTGTAACAAAATTTGTAAAACGTTATCAGTTGTGTGTTTTATGTAACATCATTCAGTAGAATTAAACAGATACATCATGTTAGGTCCTGAAAACGACAAACAAAAGGTATTATTTATTAGCCAGTGATATATCTGTTTAATTCGGTGTAATTAAACAGATACATTTGTATATCATGTTTGGGAGGGGTATTTGCGAAAAATACCAGTCTTGAGACTAAATTTCCCTCGCCATTAGGCTCGGGAAATTTTTCATCTCTTGACTGGTATTTTTGGCAAATACCCCTCCCAAACATGATATATCTGTATAAAATTTGATTCGTAACATTTTTTATCTATATAATAAATACTATAACTAATTGACAAGTTTCATTATAAAAACTATGTCACTCATGACCAAATACCGTTGTAACTCACTCATGTGCTGCATGCTTTCGTGAGTTACTGCATTATTTGGTCATTCGTGACATATTTTTGATAATGAAACTAATCAATTAGTTATAGTATAAATATTTCAATTAGTCATGACTAATAAAAAATTAAATACCCATCATAAAAAAAATATATAAATACAGTTTCTTTTTTCCAATAATATATATATATATATAGGATAGCTTAATTATTTGTATAAACAACGACCAAACTTCAACAACAAAGAAACTCAACGTACTAGACTACTAGTGCGTTATCACAGATTTGTCTTTTTTGTTCTTAGTTTAGGACAAATCAGAAATGATATTTCCACTACCTTTAATTCATATTTCACAGGTGTGAATTTTATGTCATAGTTTATAATAAGCTACAAATACACATGAAATATGATAGAAATATTGATCTTTCTTAAGTGAATTAGTACAACTGATTGTTTTAGTTGACCACACAAGGACACAGTGGATGAGTTTGTTACCACAGTTTTACATCAGTTCTTGTTGGAAAAATATTTTAAAATATTTCTCAGAAACCACTGAACCATTTGAAAGAAAACTTGGATGGTTCACTGCAAAATGTCATTTGTATCAAAATCCAAGATAGCAATTTAACATAGGATCCAATGAAATTTTTTCTCTCTCAGAAACTGGAAACTTGAGTTCAAATTATACATGAATAGTCATTGGATAGCCCCTTATAAAGTTCTGATTTTTTATTATGATCAAAAATCCAATAATGCTTCCACAGCCACAGGACATTCTATAACCTAGGACTGTATGAGAATATTAATTTGGCTCTCTGCATATTGCTTTTGTATTGTTATTATGTTTACAATGATATTCTTATGCAAAATGTATTTATGTTGCTGTCTTCTTAATGCAGGTTGTAAATTGTAGAGAAATGGCTTTGAATAATGTTGTAATAACTTAAACCCGGCCTCATTTTGCTTTGATGTTATGTTTAATTAAAATTTATAAAGATACTTTTTCTGAGAAACTACATACCAGGGTACTTGAACACAACTGGTGCAGTAATAACTAGATGAGTGATAGATTCTAGGGTGTCAGAGCTTCTAATTATTTTTTTGTTTTGATCATGTGAGCTATTGTCATCATTTTTCGTCCTTCGTCCTCCTCTTCATTGAACATAGGCGCAGAAACCAATAATACAATTTATTTGATGAGTCTCAAAGCTCTGTTGTTCTTCCACTATCCATTGTTTTAAAATTTAATATGGTGTGTATGACTTGGTGATACTGCATAAAGCGTGTTGTTTTTGCTGTCGATGTAGGACTGACCAGGGCAACAACAATTAGACGGGCAGAGAGTTTTAAAAAGCAGTCACAGATTGAAAAAAACATATAATTTCTCGTCAATCAAAGAACATTTGGTCAATTACAAGTGTTAGTTAGCAAATACAATAACTTTGTCGTTCACCCATGACTGATCAAGCTGTGATAATCTACAATCAACTGCCTTGTGCTACTGTTGATAATACAATAAAATGGTTAATTACAAGATATGTGTCTAATAAAGTGTTTTTTAAACATAATTTTGTCAAAGAGTTGTTTGTATAGATATTAATATGTATGTTGTTGTTTATTTTCAGATTATGACTTTAGGAAAGACAAAAATAATATATGTGGAAAGCATATGTAGAGTAGAAACACTTTCAATGTCTGGGAAAATACTTTATCATATAGCAGACCATATGTTAGTACAGTGGCAATCATTACTGACAAAATATCCAAAATGTCAATATATAGGACGAGTAGTATGATAATATGTACATGTTAGTTCAGTGGCAATCGTTACAGACAAAATGTCAATATATAGGCCGAGTTGAGTTGTGTGATATCGTGAAACAGATACAATGACCAAAGGCGTAGCTTACGTTGAGGCAACCGAGGCAGCTGCCTCGGTACAAAATATATGCAAATATATTTTTATGACTACTTTGAAGCAAAACTGGTCCCAAATATACTCAAAATCACTTATGGGGGACTTTGTCCCCCAAACCTCCCCACGGGGCTTTGCCCATGTACACCGCTGGGGGCTTCAAGCAGCCCCCAGACCCCCTGCCTCGGTAGAATAACATAGTGAGCTACGCCCCTGATGACAACTGTATAATATATTGGTGCTACATTGTAATAGATCAGAAAACACAACAGAATTCTGAAGTGAATTATATTAAACCTGAAACCAGCAGACAGTTTGTGGAAAAATATTATATCATATGAATTAAATAAAAGAATATTTTTTTACTATTATATAAATTGAATAAAGAACTTTGTTGTTACTTCAGAATACAATTATTGTGAAGATGTTCACAGTCCATATATTCTAATCAATATACAAAACATTATTGATGTGGGCCTATTGTGGCCGTGATTGTATGGTAGTTGGATTTAAAACTACCTAGCATGCAATCAGTGCCCATCACCACTAACATGAGTTTGAATCCTACTCATGGCAAGGTGTACTCGATACAACATTATGTGATAAAGTTTGTCAGTGCTTTTCTCTGGGTACTCCAGTTTTCTCCACTAATAAAGCTCACTGCGACGAAATAACTAAAATATTGTTGAAAGTGACGTTAAACACCATAACCCTAACCGTACATAATTGATGTTATACTGGATAACAGTTAACAGATAATGGATGGCAAAGTAATGACAATGAAAAACTTTGTATATACCATCCACTGAACATTCTTGTCAAGCTTGGTTCCAGCCAGTCCAGTGCATGAAATTTAAGAAAATTTTATACTGGGATATTGCATTTAAAGTGATGTCTAGCTTCATCAGAACAGTGATATGACTAATATTCCATTCCTGATCGGTTCAAACCAAAGGCAAAGACTATAATATTGGTATTTGTTGTTTCTCCGGTAACCATGCAGCATTAAGGAGAAAAAGCAAAGACTGGTTGGTTCGGAATCGGGAGAATGTGTCCGAGTGGGACGGCATGTCTATCCACAGACTGTTTCAGTGAGCTTGAGGAACAATTGTGGTAAGTTTGGTGGCTGGGAAAGTAGTGGTTCTGAGGAAGAAGTTGAAAATGTGAAAAGTTTGTGACATATGGATGGACTGACACTGGATTCTTTGCGATCAGAAAAGCTTGGGCGAGTTCAAAGGGTTTTTTTCAGAACAAAAGAGGCTATGCCAAGGTAAATAAAAGGCTGTTGGCCTCTGGTCCCCCGACGCCAAGGTTACATCGTAAGATTAAATTTTGAAACTACTGTAAACTAGAGGGTCAGGGGAGCCTGTATCACTCGTAATTCTGAAAGGGGACCATCCAAGGACCATTTTGAAGTAAAAAAAGGGGAGTAACTCTGGTTAGATTTGTTGAAAAATCATCATTATTGAACTTGACCTAGATATTCATGAGATACACTTACATACCAAACCTAGTTTCAATCTGACTTTTTGTTCACAAGTTATAATTTGGAAACCAAAATATTAGCAATTTTGAAGTATAAAAAGGAATGTAACTCTGGTAAGATTTGTCGAAAAATGATCACTATCACACTTGACCTAGATATTCATGAGATACACTTACATACCAAACCTAGTTTCAATCCGACTATTTGTTCCCAAGTTATCATCTGGAAACCAAATATTTAGCAATTTTGAGGTATAAAAAGGGGCACAACTCTAGTAAAAATAGTCGAAAAATTGTCATTATCGAACTTGACCTAGATATTCATAAGATACACTTACATACCAAACCTAGCTTCAATCTGACTTTTCATTCACAAGTTATCATCTGGAAACCAAAAAGCACACGGACGACACCCATTTCTATAGTCCCCTTCGACGAAGCGTCGGGGGACAATAAAGGAAACAAATAAATTTTACATTTATTCAGATGTCGGACTAGACAATGTAAAAACACAAAACTAAGCAACTTAAAGGAACAAATTTATTTTGGCAACTGTAATCAATATTCTAATTGATGAAATTGTAAAAAGCTTCAAACAAATAGAAAATGAAAATTATTATTAAGCCATCCATTCAAAAAATACTGTAGCTCAACCAACCTTCCAATAGAGCCCCTGTACCCAGTTTGCTTACCACAAATTCCCAACAAAACAATACTTTGTTTCTTATTTTCCCCTGAAATTTGAAAACAAAAAATCATTTTCCAATCTTCCCACTTCAAAAATAGTATCTCTGGTCAGAAGAGCAAACCAGTATTTTTTAAAGGATGGCCTTACATGTAAAACAAACTTACTGGTATATGATCTTAAAATAAATGTATTACCGGGGTAAAATAAAATATTGCCTAATCATTTTTTCAGCTGTATAAAAAAAGATCAAAATGATAACACAATAGCTTTGTACTAATTAAACAAACAAACAAAACTCACCTCAACAACAAAAGTAAAACTAAAGATTCTTTGATTGAGACATCTATTCTACTATCATTCAAATATCTTTGTTCTTTACAATAAAATTGTTTTGCTTGAGATTTTGTCCTCAGAAAGTGACCCTGCTGTAATAACATTGCAGATTTTTGTTGGTCAGATCGTACTATAATTTTTATTATAGTTATAATGTATTCTAATACAAAGACAAAAATCTTTGTTTCAAAATCAGAGGCCACAGTAATGGCTCACACAATTTTTTATTGACTACAATTGTTTGTACAATAATATATTAGTTTTTTTTAAGATAAAAGTTTAATTTTAGCCACAAGAAATTTCTATTATTTAGTAATGATAGCCATGGCTGACATACCATGTTTTAAACAGGGGTTATAAAGAGGCCATCTCTAATTAGGTTTTTCATTTTCATATTATTAAACTCAATCTGCTATAAAGTCATAAATAAGAAATAATAGACAATAAAAGGCCGTTGGCCACTGGTCCCCCGACGCCAAGGTTATATCGTAAGATTAAATTTTGAAACTACTGTAAACTAGAGGTTCATGTGAGCCTGTATCACTCACCTGACTTAAATAATTTTGAAAGGGGACCACCCAAGGACCATTTTGAAGTATAAAAAGGGATGTAACTCTGGTAAGATTTGTCGAAAAATGATCGCTATCGCACTTGACCTAGATACTCATGAGATACACTTGCATACCAAACCTAGTTTCAATCTGACTATTTGTTCCCAAGTTATCATCTGGAAACCAAATATTTAGCAATTTTGAGGTATAAAAAGGGGCACAACTCTAGTAAAAATTGTCATTATCGAACTTGACCTAGATATTCATAAGATACACTTACATACCAAACCTAGCTTCAATCTGGCTTTTCATTCACAAGTTATCATCTGGAAACCAAGCACACGGACGGACGACACCCATTTCTATAGTCCCCTTCGACGAAGCGTCGGGGGACAAAAAGCAGAAATTGCACAAAAATTCTGTTCTATTTCTTTGAGAACTCTTATTTATATCAAAGAGTTGTATTTTCAATTTCAGCTTTAATTGAAGAAGCTAATATTCTTTTGGGAGAAAATTGTACAGGGAATAAAAGAATTTTCATAATCACAAAATTTTAAAAATATTGAATATATGTTTTACCACTCATTATAACATATGTTAATTTTGAATTTTAGCCAATTTCAGCTTACAACAAAGTTATGGCTTGTACAGTATGTCAGCCAAGTCTGGTTTTAATAAGGACAAGAGGTTTAAGAGAAGATTTTGTTGTATAAAATTGAGGACGGGCATAAAAAGATGAGAAAATCTCACATGGCCTTTGTCTCAGTGAACATAAGTAACAACATGAACATGTAAAAAAAATGCAAGTTCACAATATGTAAAAAAAAAATGCAAGTTCACAATATTTAATTGTAATATACAGATTTCAGTAACTACCATACAAGAAATAACCATATATATATAAACCAAATAAAACACTCCAAATGAGTTAATATTATAGGAGTGAACATCTTTACTAATAACGACATCATATTTATAAAAGAAACACTGCAATAAGCAATTATCTATTTGACCCAGTTTCTAAGTTTAAAAAGATGGACATTATCTACACAAATCTTGAATATTTTGATAGATCTATTTGGCGTGTTTTCCAAAGTATTCCTTACTGCCTTTAGGATCTGGCTTCATTGTATCTGATCCTGGTTTCCAACCAACTGGACAAACTGTCAAAGAAAAATAATAATGGTTATTTCTGACACAAAATCAAATGTCCTCCCCACACATTCTTCATCTCTTAAGAAAGATACATGGTAGTTCTTATTTAAAATGTAAGAGAATTAACATGTACAAATATTTTGATGAAATATTCAAAGTGATGATTTGATCAAAGTGCCGTAACTACCGCTATATGCAAAATCAGAGGTGACTTTGTTTTTTGGTGGAAATGATATTAAAGTTCACCCCCGGTTTTTAGTAGGGATTGTGTTACTAGATCTTTAGTTTTATGTGTGTTTTGTAGATCATTGTTTGTCCTTTTGTGTTTTTATGCCCCCGCGACTATTGGTCGGGGGGCATATTGTTTTACCCCTGTCCGTCCGTCCGTTTCGTCACACTATAGTATGCATAGTTTGTCCCGCTAACTCCTCCTACAGTTTTGGAGCTACAGCTTTAATATTTTGTAGGATGTTTATACACATAATGGAGGTGTGCATGTGCATAGGATTTTGATTTCCATCAAATATTTTCAAAATGACAGGTACTTGGACTTAGTCATTTTTTTCGTACTAGCTGCATAAAAGGAACATGGTTTGTCCCGCTAACTCCTCCTACAGTTTTGGAGCTACAGCTTTAATATTTTGTAGATGTTTATACACATAATGGAGGTGTGCATGTGCATAGGATTTTGATTTCCATCAAATATTTTCAAAATGACAGGTACTTGGACTTAGTCATTTTTTTCGTACTAGCTGCATAAAGGGAACATGGTTTGTCCCGCTAACTCCTCCTACAGTTTTGGAGCTACAGCTTTAATATTTTGTAGGATGTTTATACACATAATGGAGGTGTGCATGTGCACAGGATTTTGATTTTCATCAAATATTTTCAAAATGACAGGTAGTTGGACTTTTCATTTATGCCCCCATATAGGATATATGGTTTGTCCAGCTAACTCCTCCTACAGTTTTTGAGCTAGACCTTCTATATTTTGTAGACAGTTAGTACTTACACTGAAGGTGTGCATATTTTATGGATTTTGACTTTCAACAATTTTTTACAAAATTATGGATGCATGAACTTGGACAGATTTTGCTAAATCCATATAGGATATATGGTTTGTCTGGCTAACTCCTACAGTTTTTGAGCTAGACCTTTTATATTTTGTAGACAGTTAGTACCTACACTGAAGGTGTGCATATTTTATGGATTTTGACTTTCAACAATTTTTTACAAAATTATAGATGCATGAACTTGGACAGATTTTGCTAAATCCATATAGGATATATGGTTTGTCTGGCTAACTCCTCCTACAGTTTTTGAGCTAGACCTTTTATATTTTGTAGACAGTTAGTACCAACACTGAAGGTGTGCATATTATATGGATTTTGATTTTCAACAATTTTTTTACAAAATTATGCTTATATGAACTTAGCCACTGAAACCTGTTAACGTGTAAACAACGCTCCTTATACTTGTGGGTCCCTCCGGGCACTCCGGCTTCCTCCACCACTAAAACTGACCGCCACGATATGGCTGGAATACTGCTGAAAATGGTGTTAAACCCCATTCAATCAATCAATCAATCGAACATCACATTGTTAGGTACAGATTCATTTATTTCAGTCATTTCTGCTTGATGCTGAATAAGCAAAACATTGGTTTACCCTTTTGCAATTATAACCGCGGGGGCATTGTATGTGTCTTACAGACACAAACCCCTTTTAAAGTCTATACATAAGTTTTCTACATCATACCCGATGAATAATATACCATTCCTTCAAATTAAGTTATATTGAAAATCCATTTTGGCTCTTCAAGACGTTTTCTTTGCATTATACCCCTACATATTCCTCAGAACCAAGCCAAAAGTTAAGGTAGTAAATTGGAATTGGGGTGAGGGGGGGTTGAGGTAGATAAGGTTGAGACGGGGGACGGGGGCATTCAATTTTCTAGTTTCTTTTGGCCATTGTGTTGTCTGTTCTTCTATTTACAGATTCTGATTACCCCTTTGGTATCTTCAAACTCTTCTTGATGACCATCACTGTTTAAGCTGTCTTTTCATAACTTCATATGGTAATCTGTATGCATGTAAAGATTTAATGAATATACAAAATGTACCAGTACATTAAAAATGCAGGAGGAGGTGTATGTACAGACTTAAAACAGATAGACTGGACAAAAGCAAAGCCTCCATCAGAAAAGGGTGGAGACATGGTATGGTAATAAAAACTTTTATTGGACAACACTGTAATCAATAACTGACACACTGGTCATTATTTGAGTGAGCAAGTGAGTGATGGTGGGTTAAATCCAAGTGAGAAATTTTTCTGTGATATCATGGCAAGTACAAGTTGCTTTTCGATGAGATAATGATGATGACCGCTTTCTATTAGACAATATGCATAGTCAGACTTTGTAGTGCTGGCTCACTGAATCAACAGTCTATAGGTAAACACATTGGCATATTTCCCCAACTCTGAGCTAACAAAATTCTATTTTCACTCCTTATCGCAGCATGTGTAGCAGAGAAACATGAAATGTGATCAAACCCACACTCTACAGTAACCACACTCAAGCTTAAATATGTACAAATTTTGTATATCAAGGACTAAGAAGCCATTTTTACCAGACTAAATCTACATTTCACAAGGATGTTTCAAACTAAAATACAACTAAATATCCAAATCTGATTCCTGAGAAAACTATCAATTTCCTCCATTGCAGCTTATTTAAAACTTTGGTTATCCAGAGCTTGGGAAACCTTAGACCCTATACATCCTGGACCCTTCATTTGTATTAGATTGAATTTTTATATCACAATGATGAATTGTGCCATTTACAATAGTATTTCTATAACTGGTTCTCCAAGTGAGCAGTCATGTGTGTAGGGTTATCAATTTTGTCGCTGTTTCTATGAATTTTCGGAATAGAATTTGGACCTGTTTCAACATTGTGGTATTTGTTTTGTTTTTTCATTTTACTGACAAGGCTACATCCATTGCTGGTTCTAGACAACAATATTTTTAAAGTTTTCCTTTAAACCCTCTAAGACCCTGTTGTCCTCATTTGGGAAAGTTGAATCTGTGTGCTACAATTGTGATGCATGCATTTTATATGTGCATTTCCGAAATTGGTTCGTAAGAAAATAACTAATGTTCAATTTTCCCTCACAGGAATTTGCCCCACACCCCTTCCATACATGTAGATCCTGAAACCTTTGTACTATTCTATTAATCTACATATGTTACTATTCTTTTTCTATTTAATTTCCCCCTTTTAGGCCCCCCAATGTTACCTTCTCCATGTTTATCAGTGAACTGGAAGGCTTGTACGAGTCGTAGAGTTTCATCCACAGATCTACCAACAGGAAGGTCATTAACAGTCATCTGACGTAGATTTCCTTTGTCATCAATTATAAACAACCCTCTAAAATAATACATTATAATATTTATTAAGATAGTTACTAATCAATAGAATTAATACTTTAAATTTCAAATACAGAAATAGTCAAACCTCAAGTCTATAACAGGAAGCAGTTCTTCTCTACACGAAAAAGTAGTGATAAGAGTGACTATTTTCCTAGGGCATGTAGTGGCGTACCCATTCCTGTTTGTATCTCTAGGATGCTTTAGACTTAATTGACCACACAATCTGTCCAATTTTTATTATGAAAATTTAAAGATAACAAATTTTTATTTTAAGAAGTTAGCAGCAGAGTAACTACCATAACTTAAATATAGGAAAATTTGAAGATCAACTAAACTTAAACAGAAGACTACCTTCACTTTCAGTAAGTCATGTACACAGCAGAGAAGAAAAAGAATATGAAAAACCTGATAAACAAAGTCATTATGGATTACAAAACTTGATAAACAAAGTCATTATGGATTACAAAACCTGATAAACAAAGTCATTATGGATTACAAAACTTGATAAACAAAGTCATGGATTAGAAAACCTGATAAACAAAGTCATTATGGATTACAAAACCTGATAAACAAAGTCATTATGGATTATAAAACCTGATAAACAAAGTCATTATGGATTAGAAAACCTGATAAACAGTCATTATGGATTACAAAACCTGATAAACAAAGTCATTATGGATTACAAAACCTGATAAACAAAGTCATTATGGATTACAAAACCTGATAAACAGTCATTATGGATTACAAAACCCTAAAATACTGGATAAAATAGACATAAAAAATATGTATGAAAAAACCAGAGGATCCATGGAGCATGTAATCACTGATCTGATTTAATATATCAAGTCTCATCCATGGAGCATGTAATCACTGATCTGATTTAATATATCAAGTCTCATCCATGGAGCATGTAATCACTGATCTGATTTAATATATCAAGTCTCATCCATGAAGCATGTAATCACTGATCTGATTTAATATATCAAGTCTCATCCATGGAGCATGTAATCACTGATCTGATTTAATATATCAAGTCTCATCCATGGAGCATGTAATCACTGATCTGATTTAATATATCAAGTCTCATCCATGGAGCATGTAATCACTGATCTGATTTAATATATCAAGTCTCATGTAATCGCTGATCTGATTTAATATATCAAGTCTCATCCCTTTGTTAAACAACAATTACCCATGTTATGTCATAAACAATGGACAATTTTTAAATCCCAGTTTTTTTCAATAAAAATTTATTTTCAAAGAAAATTTCTTCTGGTGTCTGATTATACTCTATCTAGTGTTATGGTGTTTAATGCCACTTTCAACACTATTTCAGCTATATCGTGGTGGTACTCTTTAAAAACTGGTATAATGTTTGCATAATCTTTACATCCTTGGTTCACTATGTCTATGGTTAATACTTCAAATTTTACACATTGTATTGATGTTAAGAGTAGTCTGCCTTTAACATTGGAACAGTCTAAATAACATTAACACACATGCAAAAAACTTCAGAATTTTAAATGTTAAAAACGTTAATTATATGTTAATCAGGTACTAGACAGGGTATATAATGTCGCATTTCCCACTACAGAATAATATACCCTGAGCCATCAGGCGAGAGATATATAAATCTAAAGCCAGAAATGTGACATTACATACCCTGTCTAGCACCTGAATAACTATTATATTATGGTGCATAGCTTTTAACTTTACAAATTCAATCATTTTCATGCTGTTTACAACTTTACAGAAAGACGTTTCCATATCGGATGTCATTTTGCATGGCGCAATACGTTAAAAAGGTCAACATCAGTTACATCATAGCAAGTTTTTCCAGGAAGAAGCACAAATATTCAGACCAACACAAGGAATGATTTCAGTAAGCCATAAAATGATAGAAAAACAATGCTAGAACTGGCAAGCGAATGGCATGAATCATGTGATTCATATCTACGGCTCCAGTCATATAAATAACCTGATGTACCCAGCCGGGCGTTCTATGAAAATAAAGCATTTTTCTGTAAACCACAATATCTTGTGATTGTTTTGTTCAATGCATATGTTATCTACTGTACAAACTATAAAGTTGTATTTGAAGGTCATGTTTTACCTGAATGCAATCCCTTAATCTTCTTTCAGCACATTGTAGGATTTACTTACCTGAATGCAATCCCTTCATCTTCTTTCAGCACATTGTAGGATTTACTCATCTCTTTGGTAATATCTGATAAAATAGGAATCTTCATTGGCCCTAATCCACCTTGTTTCCTTGGTGTATTTATCCTGAAAATATATATACATCAGGCTATTGCTTTATTGCTGCTACTCAGTCTAGATTATATACATTTAGAACATAGTAAAGTACTCTCCACAATAGAATTTGCCTTACTTAATCATTAAGACCATGGTTTTCCCCATTGTTCCCCAAAGCAAAATTCTTCACTCGTACTTATTCATGAAGACAGGGATTATCATGTTCTTACATATACGAGGACCCTTTGTTATCTTACATTGAAAATTTAGACTTTATGTATCCTCTTGAAAGGGGGTAGTAATCGTAGTGTAGTTGTCTTCACAATTTAATTATCTTCTTGTGTTACTGTTAAAAAAACAAAAGAAAGTATTCAAAATAGCAAGCATGTACTCATTTACTAAATGTAAGTGACAAGAACTCACTGAGAAAATTAAATACACTTACTGCTGCAAAATAGAGATTAAATACCCTAAAATTATCTGAACCTCTCTACAGATTAAAATATGAACAAGTATTAAGTGACTAAAGTGATAGCAAAAACTCATATGATCTTAATAAATATGTTCATGGATTGTTCATTCTGATATGGAGACTTTGGCAGTTTTTTCTTCAAGTGATACAAATTAGACTGAGTATGAGTGAGTGAGTGATTGTTGTTTAATGCCAACTCAGCAATTTTTCAGCTATATCATGGCAAGAATAAGTTAATTTTAAATGAGATGATGACGAGGTCTGCTTTGTATTAGACCAACACATTTAGTTGGGTTTTCATAGCGGTAGCTCACTGAAACAACAGTCCGCGGATAGATATGTCTCCCCCAATCGGACACATTATTCTGATTCCGAGCCAACCAGTCTTTGCTCTTTCTCCTTAATGCTGCGTGCTTAGTAGAGATGCAGCAACAAATACCAATTTTATAGTCTTCCGTTTGACACGATCGGGGCCCGAACCCACGATATATCACACTTGAGACGAGCATGCTAACCATTACACCACCAATGCAGTTGTGTTGTATGTAAATCTCCTTGATGAGTCATTCTTGTCTTGATGCCCACTTCCGGAGTTAAGGTTTCTAGACACAAACCCAAGAAAAGGGTATGTACATGCCACAAATCAGGCAAAAAACTCCTTACAAATAAATTTTATGCTTGCTGACAATCTTACCATGCTAAATGTGAAAAATGGCTATCAACTGAACATGCTACAACTTCACAGTTTATGGCTCTGAATTCTTCTACTCTGTCACTGAATGCTGTAATTTCTGTTGGACATATGAATGTGCTAGATAACAAACAAAATTAATATATATAATTTAGAAATTTTGCAAAATATAAAATCTGACATAGCTGGATATAAACATTAACTCTCAAAACTGTGCATTGCTCACCTTATTCCATACAAGAGTAATACCCCTCTTGAGACCCTCTTTCAAAATAATTTGGGTACTCCACGGGCTCTGTTTACATTTTACTTGCCTGATATTGTTGAAAATATAATGCAATTTGTAAAAAGATTTTACTTTCCATAGTGAGCCCCTCCCTCAATTTGACATCCCAACCCCTCAGCAAGATGAGTAGAGCGGATCGTAACCCTTGGCTAACGAAGATGACCCCTCAGGGACCCACAATATAAAAAGAAGGAATCAACAAAAGAGTTTCATTTGTTTTCATTTATGTCATAAAAATTCAATTTTCAAAATACCATAGCAAGTACACACCATCCTCTTTTGAACCCCCAGAAATCTAAACAGTAAGGGAGCCCCCAATTTTAAAAGGAAATCACCAAAGAATTGTGACAAAATTTGTTAAAATATCACTTCAGATAATTTTTTTATGTACTACCCAAATTTTATACAATTTGTATGCAATTCTCATACAGATACTAGGTCACCCTCTATTAAGCAATAACTTGTATTATGTGACCTTAATTTTATTTTCACTGTACATTTCATACTAATTAAACCTGTATTTAGCAACTGTCTGTCTTATCTCAATGTTCCATTGAAAAGTCACATAAGACAGGTTTTACTAAATTTCCATATTTTTAGCATTAAAACCTGGTTTTTACCCCCAAAATAGACATTCCTTAGATCTAAGTGAAAATACAAAACCCTATTTATTTATTCATTAAATTTAAACAAAACACAATATACAAATATACTGTAATCTCATCAAATATTCTAGTCTAGAAATGTAATTCTCAAAATCCTCCATGTTTGCTAACAAGTTAGACTTTCCTCTTAATGAAAGGCTCAGGTGAGCCTTAATCATTCATGTGCTGTTTACTTTCAAACAAGTTTCTAGTAATATTTGAGCACAAGAGAACTTGTTACAGTAATTGGCTACATTTATATACACTGTATCTACCTTCACACAAGAGAACTTGTTACAGTAATTGGCTACATTTATATACACTGTATCTACCTTCATATACATTGTATATATTTGCATGTGGTTTAATATGTGACCTTTTAATTACATGTAATTTGTATTAGTACATGCATTAATTACATACAACTGTAGCTACTGTCAATACCACTCCATCATAATTCATTTTGTAAATATATCACTCTATTAATTATATCAGATCAATATCAAGCACCACATCTATTGATGTTTTTGTTTATAGTTGACACAGTGTTTCAGCTTAATTAGTGACTAGAAAAAGACTACTAACAATAACCATGTGAAATGTGGATCTGTGGATCTGGAGATGATGGACTGAGAGAGATTATCTACCTTACAACTGGCCACTAATGACCACTCGTCTGGAGATGATGGACTGAGACAGATTATTCTACCTTACAACTGACCACTAATGATCACTCGTCTGGAGATGATGGACTGAGACAGATTATTCTACCTTACAACCGACCACTAATGACCACTCGTCTGGAGATGATGGACTGAGACAGATTATTCTACCTTACAACCACTCGTCTGGAGATGATGGACTGAGACAGATTATTCTACCTTACAACTGGCCACTAATGACCACTCGTCTGGAGATGATGAACTGAGACAGATTATTCTACCTTACAACTGGCCACTAATGACCACTCGTCTGGAGATAATGCACTGAGACAGATTATTCTACCTTACAACTGGCCACTAATGACCACTCGTCTGGAGATGATGGACTGAGACAGTTTATTCTACCTTACAACTGACCACTAATGACCACTCGTTATAAATTATTGCTCCTTAGGAGCTGCTCCAAGTTGTATTTATGTGTAAACAAAATTGCATTCTCAATACACAAGGCATTCATTAGAGGTCACATCCTCTCCTGCATTTTACTTCTACAGCATGTTTAAAACACAAATTTCCATTGATGTTTTCATAAAGTCTTAAAAACCAGCATAAAATAATTAGTGAGGGTTGGACTATCTACATGTATGTTATCAACGTTCTCAATTTATTACATTATAAATGTGGTGTGATTGCTAAAGCTAGCTTCATAAATTTCTGACAGAGAAACAAAAACATGCAGGAGTAAAATTACAGCGATGTAAGAGTGAGTAAGTGAGTGATTGTTGTTTTAACGCCAACTCAGCAATTTTCAAGCTATATCATGGCAAGAACAAGTTAATTTTCAATAAGATGATGATAAGGTCCACTTTGCACTAGACCAACATGCTTCGTTGAATTTTTATAGTTCACTGAAACAAGTCTGCGAATAGATACATTATCCCAATTCCGAACCAACCAGTCTTTGGTCTTTCTCCTTATTGCTGTATTCTTCGGTTTGACTCAATCAAGGATCAAACCGACGATCTACCTACCGCACTCGAGGAGAGCACGCTTACCATTACACCAATGATGCGGTTAGGATGGTAAGATGCTAGTAGTGATGATAAAAGTTTAAAATACCAAGATTTACAGTGTGTACCAGTACATTACTTACAAATCTAATGGATAAAAGAAGAAAACAACATATTTTCCTCTGTAGTCTGCCAAGGATATGTCTTTGAAGTCACCATTTACAACGGCAGTTCCTCTGAATTCTGGTGCAGGTTTAGTTAGCTTCAGTTGTGACATCGCGATCTGTTTAAAAAAAACAAAAAACGTTTAGATGGTGATTATTCAACAGAAAATAAACAGCTAGCCATTTGCTCTTGAGGGTTTAGGGTTATGGTTTTTAACGTCAATTTCAACAATATCTCAGTTATATTGTGACGTTCAGCTTTATTGGTCGAGGAAACCGGAGTAGTAGTACCAGGAGAAAACCACTGAACTTCAACAAGTCACTAACAAACTTTATCACATAAAGTTGTATCGAGTACACCTCATCATGAGCGGGATTCAAACTCATAACTTTAGTGTTGATAGGCATTGATTGCACAGGTAGCTGTCAATCCAACTTACGTACGATCTTGACCATGACAGCCCCCATTTGCTCTTGATATCTTCACATAAAGTTATGAAACTCTAGAACAACCAAAGTGAAAAACGTAAATATATAGATCCCCGAACCATCATAGTGTTTTATCTGGTCAAGTCCCATAACTCTGGTACTATAACAGTGAAAATCGTCAAAAAGTATATAGACCCTCATACCACCATTTCTACTAATCTAGTGAAGTCTAAAGAAAATTGGCACAAGAGAAACATGATCATTTTTGGTTTTTTTAAATTCCATTACTGGAGATGAAATCTATAACAAGTCCCCGCCCCACCAAAAGAAACCACACACGCTCAACACTTTCTACTATTCAGTCTCTATATACTTGTAAACATTTATGATATTTATTGTTAAACCTGCTGTATAATCAGGATAAGAAAATATAATGACAATTTTAATATAAAAGAATCAATATAGACATGTACATGTATCTAAGACCTTGTAATAACAATACATTAGAACGGGAATATTTAAATGTTAATACTATAGGCTTTGTAGATCTTACATAAATATACCTTCAAATAAATATACTTGTACAGGTATACAATATACTTATTCTGATATGTTACATAATGCTTCTTTTAAAGTCTGACAGAAATATAAAAATGTAATTTTCATATTTTTATTAAAATATATATATCTGAGTAGTGTTACACATTGTTTTTGCTATATAGTATATAAAATTGATTGACAAAAAAATCAAGGTTCTGAACTTATGCTAAACTTGATAAATTCATTTTTTTCTTCCATATTCAATCAATAATCTGTACAACAGCTACTAATTGAAAAAAGAAGTAAACGTATGGGTATTTGTTACTGTTTGTTAAAATTTCAAGGTTCTTAAAACACTAAATTTGATTAATTAATTACTTTTTTATTTCAATCAATGATCTGTATTACAACTACCAAATAAATGTATGGATAGATTGATTGATTGATTACTGCTTAATGTCCATCCAGCAGTATTTCAGCTACTTGTATAGTCAGGGCAAGAACAAGTTCAATGATATATATAAAAAAAAACAAAAAAAAACTACAAATGTATATATAAAAATTAGGAAGGGATGGGTCAAACGGGCCAAGTCCAATTTTCCATCATCACCAAAACTCAAACTTTCTAAAGTACCACCTTTTGAACATTCATGCCAAATTTGGTTCCAATAGGTCAAGTGGTTTCTGAAGAAGACTGAAATGTGAAAAGCTTATAACATATAGACTACAACAATGGACGCAAAATGGTGACAATAGCTTACTGACCCTTGCAGTCAGCTGAGCTAAAAAAAGGAGTCTGTTCAAGCTTTAGGGAAATAAATAGGATGCTGTACAAATGTATATCAGTAAGTTAGGAGGAGGATTGTGGATTAAGTTTGGTTCAATTAAATAGGAGGATCAATCCCCTCTCATCTCAAATCATTGAATCTAAAAAAGACAATGACATGATATAGGAAATCCAGGTCCTGGCTTGGGGACAGGCACAAAAATGTGGATGGGTTAAACCACCCATGCATCTCTTTCCTGCCCTTGCTTTACTACAGTAAAACTACTACAATATTTTACATCCAAATAATAAAATAAAATAATTAAATCAAGTTCCAGATAACAACATTTAACTGAATAGATCCATACTCTTAACAACCCTTTCTAACTAACCATATAATATCAAAAATAAACTTCCATTCATTATCTAAATTAAGCTTCCACCCAATATCCAAATTACGCCCCCATCCAATATCCAAATCAAGGTTCTACTTAATATCCAAATCAAGTTTTCACCCAATATCAAATTTTAACTTTCAAATAATATTCAAGTTAAGCTTCCTTCCAATATCCAAAGCAAGCTTCCACCCAGTATAGTCACTATACACATCAAAATTCCTCTCAATATATATCCAAAATCAGGCTTCCACTCAATATCAAAGTCAAGACATCCACCCAATATTTAAATCAAGAATCCACTAAAGGAAAATGACTGACGCCTCCCTTTTCTGTCCCCAATAACTTACAAATTACATTAGCAACCCCTTTCAGCCCCTAATTTATATGCAAATCAAACTCCTACAATGGTAGAAAATGATTTGACATTTTCCCAGTTGACCTTTGACCTTCTCTTTATCTAGAATGTTTCTCTTTATGTCTTGATATTCTTATAAATCCATAAAATCACTATAATTCATGAATAGTAAAATAACATCTTACCTGTGGAACATTAAATACACTAGTCTCTATCAGATTGTCAGTTTGTTTAATTACAGGTAAATCCAAACGTTTCTCTGTATTTCTCAATAATCTGAGATATTCTGCATACATAACATGTCATATAGTACTGATGTATTGACAGAAGCTGCTGTCATTAATATACCTTTTTTTCCTCTTGATGTAAATCAAATATTGATTATTATAACAAGATTATGTTGTCCTCAAAGAATCAAAACTATTGCATGTCATAGCATTGTTTAAATTTAAATTTTTAAGGACTTGAAGCCAACTGACCTTGTGTCACTGACAGCAACAAAATAAAGTCATCATATCACAATCTTCATGTCTTCAAGGCAGCTTCATGCCTAATGTAATTGTATCTCCATTCCCAGCTCTTAAGAAGATTCTTTTTTAATTTATCTCATTGCAGCCTATTTTTTTTTGAAACTATAAATTTATACAAATGGTGAAACCTGGATCAAAATAATGATTTATTCCATTTTTTAACACTTTTTCCATTACAGTGTATGGTAATCACCCATAGAACCAGGGGGGGGGGGCTTTCATTTGTATTAGTAAATCTGCATTTTTCATTAAAGCATGCTAAGGATTCTTCACCCAAATACAGATAAGTGTCCATTGCCGGTCACTGAAAATAGCATTTTCTCCTTTATAGCCTATATAAAATTTTAGTTAAAAATAGGGCTTGGACACCTTACATCCTACAGTCTTCATTTGGACTACATTGAATATCTGCCACAGTACAGCTGATATACTGCTCAAGGCCTAAAAAATATTTTTATCCCTATGAAATTATTTTTAGGTAGAGTTACTTCCCATTTTTATTGCATTCTTACCATTTTTCCACTCAAATGATATTCTTAGAGAATAATTATAATAGCAGTTTTTACATCACTGTCAAACCTTATATTCATACATCTCTTGTGCCTTTATAATTAAATCAACATCACATGATTTAGAATTAATGGGATGTCTCATACACACTTTGAAGTACAAGGGGACAAGCTATGGGATGTCTTGTGCTTACTTTGAAGTACAAGGGGACAAGTTATGGGATGTCTTGTGCTTACTTTGAAGTACAAGGGGACAAGTTATGGGATGTCTCGTCCTTACTTTGAAGTACAAGGGGACAAGTTATGGGATGTCTCGTGCCTACTTTGAAGTACAAGGGGACAAGTTATGGGATGTCTCGTCCTTACTTTGAAGTACAAGGGGACAAGTTATGGGATGTCTCGTGCTTACTTTGAAGTACAAGGGGACAAGCTATGGGATGTCTCACACTTACTTTGAAGTACAAGGGGACAAGCTATGGGATGTCTCCCACTTACTTTGAAGTACAAGGGGACAAGCTATGGGATGTCTCGTCCTTACTTTGAAGTACAAGGGGAAAGTTATGGGATGTCTCGTCCTTACTTTGAAGTACAAGGGGACAAGTTATGGGATGTCTCACACTTACTTTGAAGTACAAGGGGACAAGTTATGGGATGTCTCATGCTTACTTTGAAGTACAAGGGGACAAGTTATGGGATGTCTCATGCTTACTTTGAAGTACAAGGGGACAAGCTATGGGATGTCTCGTGCTTACTTTGAGGTACAAGGGGACAAGTTATGGGATGTCTCGTGCTTACTTTGAAGTATAAGAGGACAAGTTATGGGATTTCTCCCACATACTTTGAAGTACAAGGGGACAAGTTAAGGGATGTTTCGTGCTTAGTTTGAAGTAAAAGGGGACAAGTTATGGGATGTCTCGCGCTTCCTTTGAAGTACAAGGGGACAAGTTATGGGATGTCTCGCACTTACTTTGAAGTACAAGGGGACAAGTTATGGGATGTCTCGTGCTTCCTTTGAAGTACAAGGGGACAAGTTATGGGATGTCTCGCGCTTCCTTTGAAGTACAAGGGGACAAGTTATGGGATGTCTCGTGCTTACTTTGAAGTACAAGGGGACAAGTTATGGAATGTCTCTTGCTTACTTTGAAGTACAAGGGGACAAGTTATGGAATGTCTCTTGCTTACTTTGAAGTACAAGGGGACAAGTTATGGGATGTTTCGTGCTTACTTTGAAGTACAAGGGGACAAGTAATGGGATGTCTCACGCTTACATTGAGGTACAAGGTGGTAGGTTATGGAATGTCTCACCTACCGAGGTATGAGGTGGCAGGATAATGAATGTCTCACTCACTTTGATGTATGAATGAGGTTGCATGTTATGCAAGTAATGGGATGTCTCACTCACTGAGGTATGAGGTTGCAGGTTATGAGACGTCTCACTCACATTGAGGTATTAGGTGTCAGATTATTTGATGTCTCACACTCACTGAGGTACGAGGTGGCAGGTTATGGTGTCTCACTCACTGAGGTATGAGGTGGCTGGTAATGGGATGTCTCACACTCATTGGGATATAAGATAGCAGGTAATGGAATGTCTCACTCACTTTGAGTTATGAGGTCACAAGTAATAGGAATATTCATTCAATTTGAGGTACGAGGTGGCAGGATAAAGAGTCCCGGTGTCTCATTCACTTTGATCATGATGTATGAGGTCGTATGTTATACATGCACTGGGATATCTCATTCACTGAGGTATGAGGTGTCAGGTTATGCAGGCTGTGGGATGTCTCACTCACTTTGAGGTATGAAGTGGCAGGCTGTAGGATGTCTCACTCACTTTGAGGTATGAAGTGGCAGGCTGTAGGATGTCTCACTCACTTTGAGGTATGAAGTGGCAGGCTGTAGGATGTCTCGCTCACATTGAGGCAGGATATGGGATGTCCACTCACTTTGAGGTATGAAGTGGCAGGCTGTAGGACGTCTCACTCACATTGAGGCAGGATATGGGATGTCCACTCATGTTGAGGTATGAAGTGGCAGGCTGTAGGATGTCTCACTCACTTTGAGGCAGGTTATGGGATGTCTCACTCAGCTTAATATATGAAGTGGCAGGCTGTGGGACGTCTCATTCACTTTGAGGCAGGTTGTGGGACGTCTCACTTACATTGAGCCAGGTTATGCGATGTCTCACTCACTTAGATATGAGGTGGCAGGCTGTGGGACATCTCACTCACTTTGAGGCAGGTTGTGGGACGTCACTCGCATTGAGCCAAGCTATGCGATGGCTCATTCACTTAGATATGAGGTGGCAGGCTGTGGGACATCTCACTCACTTTGAGGCAGGTTGTGGGACGTCTCACTCGCATTGATCCAGGTTATGGGATGTCTCACTCACTTTAAGATACAAATGTATGAGGTGGCAGGCTGTTGGACGTCTCACTCACTTTGAGGCAGGTGTGGGACGTCTCACTCGCATTGAACCAGGTTATGGGATGTCTCACTCACTTTAAGATACAAATGTATGAGGTGGCAGGCTGTGGGATGTCTCACTCACTTTGAGGCAGGTGTGGGACGTCTCACTCACATTGAGTCAAGTTATGGAATGTCTCAATCACTTTAAGATATGACGTGGCAGGCTGTGGGACATCTCACTCACTTTATTTTAAGATATGAGGTGGTACAATGTAGGTTGTGGGACGTCTCACTCACATTGAGCCAGGTTATGGGATGTCTCACTCACTTTAAGATATGAGGTGGTAGGTTGTGGGACGTCTCACTCACATTGAGGCATGTCATGGGATGTCTTACGCTCACCTTGAGGAGGCAAGTTATAGGATGTCTCACACTCACTATAAGAAATAGGTGGCAGTTTGAGTTTTGCAAATGGACTACTGCAAGCTAAGGTTGCACTTTTTAAAGGATATTGTGTAATTGATCACCAAATGATATGTTGCAATATAAAATAAATAAATGATATGTTTAAGCTTGGTGCATTATGGGGTCTAAACAATAGATAACTTGCAATGGTCTATTATGAACGGTTATGGAAATACAGGCTCATACATACCCAAAATTTACCAAAAAAATGCTTGTTACGAGCGGCCACTTCATATTTTCCCCATTTTAAAAGGTGTAATACATTTTTCTCTCAGGAATAACAAAGTTAAAGTCAGCTTCAGTTTATAGAGAATTTTCTCTAGTTTCTGTTGGTATATAACATGTAGCACTTCAATATAATATCATTATCAGAGAAGATGTTAACCGAAATATGATGGTATGTAATCGTTTTTAACAAAATAGTCATTCACAAGGAATTATATGGAGTCATCTTCTTATTTATCTACATTATATACAGTTAATCTTTTGTTGAGAGTGTGAGGAAGAATTATGACAAAAAAGAATGGAGAGAATTCTGATCATTTTTTTAATTCAAGTCTTCAAAGTTTGAAAAGACATTTTCCGAAACCCATGTTGTCCCATACGTAAGCCATATTTCCATGAAAAGTACATACTTGAAATATAAGATTTTACTTTTTACTTGAATGGTATCAAGGTACCTAAGTATAAATAACTTTGGTTTTGACTATCACCAATTAATGTAGACAAGACAAGACATCAAAGTCAATCTGAAACGTCCCATACGTAACACTTTTTTTTGTCCCGTAACACTTTTTTTTGTCCCATACATAAGGTAGAAAATTTTCTCTTAAATTCCTTTACTGACTTGCATTTTTTGCATCATTACATCTCTAATACACTGATGACTACATAAACATAGGCTTAACTCCTTATATCCATCCAAAAAGTTGTTGATAGAGATGTAAGAGTGTTTGCTCTTTCTTCCCAAACTTAACAAAATATTTCCATTTTGTCAAGAATAAGCTAAATAAACAGTCACATTTGTAAAAAAGTAGAAAACTAATAAATAAGAATACATTGCACTACTTTCTAAATTAAATGTAAGTGAAATCCACAACAAAATAAATATTGCAAACTTTTGTCCCATACGTAAGATGTTGGGATTACAATAGTCCTATATGTGACAAAAAATATCAAGTTTTTCTTGTAAGAATGTGTCAAATGCTACAATTTTAATTATGAATACTATACAATGTGTTGACTACTTAGTTAAATCAGCTTAGTCAGTCTAAAATTTGTTAATTCTTTGCAAGAAATAAGAATTGGCATTTGTATTTGCTTATTTTTTGGAAAAAGAATAGTTGTCTGGTGATCCAATGCTGATTTTTTCATATAAAATTAACTTAAAGGGTCTAATATACTATTTCTACCACCTGACTACTCTGTGAAACACTTGGAAAATTTAAATACGATGTTTCTGAATTATTGAATTTTACTTCTGGATATGGGCTATAAAATCTTACGTATGGAACAAAATTGTAAAAAGTATTATTTTATACTTGTAAAAATGAGTCAAAAGCTACAATTTTAATTCTGAACACTATACAAAATGTAGACTTCATAATGTAATCAGCTTATTCAGTAAAAAATGTGTTTATTTTTTGCAAGAAACAGGAGTTAAAATATATGTGTTGTTTCTTTTAAGGCAAAAATGACGTCTTTGGTGATTCTTTCTCATCGTTTTTATATCAAATTTATGTAAAAGGTTTAGTTTACAATTTTCATCACCTTATTTCTTTGAAACAACTGGAAGATTTTAATATAGAATGTTATTGTTTCATTTAATTTTACTAAACATGGTCAATTAAATCTTACATATGGGACAAGAATATGGAAAATCAAACATTTTAAAAATAGTCTATTGTGAATTTTATGTATCAGATATCTTAATAATTTTTTTCATTGGTTAAAAGAATAGTAAAATTTCATAATCACTATGTTAAATGAAGAATAGTTTAGCTTTTGTGATTTTTAAAGAGAAAAAAATCAACAATTTTTTCAATTATTTTGAGGCAGCTTGAAAAATGGGAAAATTATAATAAGATATCTTACCAGAAAGCCCTGGTTGTTCTATAGTGTTGAAAGCAAGCTAGTTCTGATTTGAAAATATGATAAAACAATTGATAAAGTCTTTGGAGGGAAAAAAAATTAATAATCATAAGTGATTGTCCCATACGTACAGATTTTTTGACAGCATTATCTTTAAATATATTTTTTCAATCAAAATGATGGAAACTATCCCTGATCAGTTGGAATCTTGTAGGTATGTTAAGATTTGGAATGATTAAAGGTTTTTCATTTTTCACCCTAAGTGGCCACTAAAAGTGCAACCTTAGCTTGCAGTAGTCCAAATACATGTATATAGAGAATGCATAATCCCATTTAGCAATGTATTAGCTTTACATTTAAATCAATTAAATGTATGATTATTGATCTAAGCTGTTTTCAGATATTTTGTGCGATAGCCGTACTACATTTACAAAATAGTTATTGTTAAAAACCCAATGTTGGTTATTTGGATTTTTAGCACACAAGACTGGTGTACATGCACAGGCATTTGACCGATGGACTTTAATTTCCCCGTGTTTGCCACGGGGGTACGTATTTTCAGGGCTATTAACGATGTAGGGCCTCTATTTAATTGTGGGTCCTGGGTCCACACGAATACTAGAAAAATACTCAAGGTAAGAAACAAAATTGTAAAACAAACCTGGAGGTCGCTTTATTTTGTGTTACGTGGCATGCGATTGGTCAATTCTTTTCCGGAAATTTGCCTTGACCAATCGCGTGCCGCGTAATAGAAAATAAGTGGTCGACCTCCGTGTTCGTTTACAATCTGTCTTTGAAACAGATAGTCGGGGGTATATATGCAAAATAGTACGGGGGTATATGCAAAATAGTACGAATATGAGAGTAAACCAGTGGCACAACAGCTGATGGGGGTCCACAAGGTTAGTGCATTCCATCCGTTTATTTTTCAGAAATCAGGGAAATCGACAATAATAAGAAATTTAGCAGTACGCCGCCATTTTCAGTTATTTTGTTTCTTACCTCGGCTCGAGTATTTTTCTAGTATTCGTGTGGACCCAGGACCCACAATTAAATAGAGGCCCTACATGTACATCGTTACTAGCCCTGAAAATACATACCCCCGTGGCAAACACAGGGAAATTAAGGTCCATCTGTCAAATGCCTGTGTGTACATGTAGTGCACAATTAATATTTCTTTTTTAATGAGAAATATACAAACATTCACATTATTTCTAAATACAATAGAATATGCATGAATTTGTTCAGAATAATGAATATAAAAGGAATTAATAAATGTGTTGTCTACATCTGCAAGCAAGGGAGATAATCGAACATGGCCCAGGGCCGTTTTAACAGCATCACAGGCCCCTGTGCAAAGCAGTCAAAGGCGTAGCTTACGTTGAGGCAACCGAGGCAGGTGCCTCGGTAAAAATATATGCCAAAAAAAAAATATAAATACAGATTAAATGGATTAGCACTGTTGCACATCCACAAGGATAAAGATGTTGACAGGGTCCGTGTGTTAGATAAGTTTGATGCAAGTGGGAGTCGCAGAATCGGAGCTTTGTGCCTTTAGTGAGAACTCATTGGTACTAACTAACAGTTGTTCAATGTACAAATTACCAGTTGTCTGTACAATAAATAAGTTCTTTATCTGTTGATTTCTAGCTAACTAATTATAAACAACAAACAAAAAGCAAAAGGCACATTAGAGGCAGTCTTCAACCTGCCATGAGGCATACTATTATACTCATAGTTGAAGGGTTTAGGCCTCATTGCAACTTCAAGATGAAGAACAGCAATTATAAGGTGCTGTTCCTGTATAGCAATCATGAACATAGTATGTTCAAGTTTATGTGTGATTTTGTCTAATGCAATCCATAAAATTTTTGAATCAGCAATTAACAAAGTTTCTTGGACTAAGTTGTACATGTTAGATGACCATTATGAATGTACAATTGTGTATAGCTGTGACATATTTTTATGACTAATATACTCTAAATTGCTCACAACTGCTTATGGGGGGCTTGGTCCCCCAAACCCCCAAATGGGGCTTTGCCCCTGTACCCCACTTGGGGCTTCAGGCAGCTCCAGACCCCCTGCCTCGGTAGAATAACATAGTAAGCTACGCCCCTGGCAGTGCACCGGTGCCCATACCTACGAATAAAACTGTAAATGGCAACAAAATTAAATATATTTATTGTATTAGTACTTCCAACAAAATCAGTGTTTAAGCATTAAAAAAACCTGCCCTACAAAACATACATAGATTAGCATGGGGCCCCTGAGCAAATGCGCAGCATACCCGTGTGTTAAGACGCACTGACGTGGCCATCATATCAGTGTCTATCAAGTACACGTTAAACTCCCCAAACTATTTCCCCTGATAATTGTAACTACATAATGTATATATGGTATTAATTTAGACCTTAGCTTAGAAGTTGGATACAACTATAAATTCAGATCAATATTCCCCATGGCCATGTACATATAGATACGATAACGATAACGTAACCCTCATTCCGCTTGTGCTCCATTTAGGGTTACGAATCGATCCCATTCAACGTATGGGAGCAGCGCCCGGAGTGATTCACACCGGGCGTTTTTTTGTCCTAATTCCGTTGCAAGTGGTTGGAAAAATTAACGGGGATGAAAGATAAATATATTTAGGTAAACCTTGAGCTGTTAAATAATCGCTGCAGCATTCCATGGTAGACTTATATCCATCTGAAAATTTAAATGCATGAAATCTTCTTTCTGTCCGACATTTTGTTTACAAGTTGCTAGTTCACGCGCACTTGCCTCGTTTTTGAGATATCCTTATTTGGATCAATTTTATAGTAAATTCGACTTTTTCGTAGTAACAGTTTTCAATATTTGGCATATATGGATAGGCTCCGCCCATCGCGAGAGTCTAGTAGGGTGTTATGGCGGACAAGTAACAATTTTCAAATACGAAACCGGTCTTGAAGATAGAAACAGGGATTGTAACACTTATTTCGTATCACCATTACTTAAAAATTGTTGGGAATAATAAGATATGACCAGATATGCAAAAAGAAAGTTGAAATATTCACGGAACGAAAATTTTAATTTGCTCCCATACGTTGAATGAGATCGATTCGTAACCCTAAATTGGCTAAATGGAGCACAAGCGGAATGAGGGTTACGACTTACGTTATCGTATCGATGTACTTAGAGCTATCGTCTACTGTAGAACGCACATGTCTAGTTTATAAAAGCATGCTTCCGGGAATTGTGCTTTTCTTATATTGCTTTGTCGATGAGTTAGCCATGGGGGAAATTTCGACTGCCAAAGCAAAGCCTAGCTTAAAAAAGTCAAATCAAACAAATGTCAAGAAGACTCTTCTCCAAACACAATCGTGATAATTCTGGTGAAACAAATTGGAATTTTAAAAGCATTTGCAATAGATCTGATGTAAACTGACCAGTCAATGTTCTCAGTTGCTTACACTTACAGAAGTACGTGCCGGTTTCCACACGTGTGTTACATAAACGTGCTTGTAAACTAACCCGAATAATCCAGTCGTTATATTACGCTTCGCTACATAAGTAGTGATAGCGGATAGAGGGCGCTGAATTATTCGAGTTACTTGTAAACAGGAAGTTCTAGAAAATTAGACTTGAACTTTTATTTCTTATTACTGCCTCCATTTCTCGGAGCACTTATATTGAAAGCCATTTTTCAAACTACTTGGAAATAGCACATGATACAATGTAGGTATGTTCATAGTACATACACCTCAATCCTCAATCTTATGGCCTTATGGCACAACTTGGTGCTGTAGTTTTCTCCACTGCCTTGTTCCCTCTGTAATTTACTCTCTGTGCTTGTGTGTTGGTACGGTTTTTAAGATTGGGATTGAGTCTTATTTTTGAAGCGGCCTGTTTGGTTGATAAATTCTGCCACTACTCGTAGTTTACTTTTGGTTTCCTCTATATTTTCATCCTCCAATTGTGCTAGTAGGGTGGCCATGTTGATCTTTCTAATTCCTACTTCTTTCGTTAACTTTATCATCATGATTTCTTCTAGACTTCTTCTCATATAGTTGGCACTCTAGTAGGAAATGTGATGCTGTTTCTTTCTGGCCACACGGGCATAAGTTTGTAGTGTTGGTTTGGCCTGGCCTGTTTGATGTTTGTAGTTGTTTAGTATGGAGTATCCTGTTCTTAATTGTGTGAGAATGCTGAAATATTCTTTGGACGGGTGGTCATTTAGTATGTTTTTTTTCTTGATTCTTGGCTTTTTCATACAGTTCTCTTCCCCTTTCTCCAATGTCCCATCGTCTTTGCCACTTAATCAGTGTACTTTTATGTGCGCTTTGTTTTATGTCTTGTAGAGTTATTACATTATCTTCGGGTGGTAATTCCTTTGCTTCTATAGCTGCTGTTTTAGCTAGGATATCAGCTTCGTCATTCCCCTGTATTTCTGCATGTCCTGGTGTCCATAGTATGGTGGTCATCGTGCCTATTTTTTTTTTTTAGATCTTCAATATATTCTTTGATATCTCTGATAACGTCGATATAGTGTTTTGGAGTCCAGTTTAGGGTCAGGAGTCCTACTGCATTCTGGCTGTCAGAGAATATTTTTAGAGTATTAACCATGTTGTAAAAGTTTTCTCTTAATACAGTACTCCAGGACCATGACTATTGCCACAAGTTCTGCTAGCAGGATTGATTCTCTCTGTGCCACTGGCCGGTGAAGGCGTACTGCTGGCTTGACATGCTCTGAGTATATAATGGCGCCTGCCCCACATGGTCCTGGGTTCCCTAGGCATGATCCGTCTGTGAATGCTATTGCCTGATCGATGTTTGTGTTTCCTAACTGTTCGTCTATTTCTACTTGGCATTGTCTTTTTTGTTCTTCTGTTCTTGATTTGGAGTTACCAAGTCTATTCCAGTATGATGGTCTAGTTAGGGTCATTTGTAGTTCTCCTGCTCAATATGCAAATTCTGGCTCAATAAGTTTGATGTTAATACCAGTTTCTTTTTCCATTTCTGTGGCTTGGCTTAATGCTTTGCCCATTGGAGTGGAGTGTGTGTCGTAGTGGTCTTGTTCTTCATATCTAAGCAGCTGTTGTTTGATGGGTTCCTGTATAGATTTTGACTGGACTTTGGCTATTTCTCTAATGGAGATTTCTTCAATCCTAATGTCTATAGGTATAACCCCTGCTTCGATTTCTAAAGCCTCTCTGCCGGATGTCGTTGGCATGTCTAGGCATAGGATTAAAGCTGTTCTCTGTATCCTGTAGAGCCTCTGCATTTCTTTAGGGTCAGCTATTTGCCAAGCTGGGCAGCTGTATTCGATAACTGATCTGATGGGACAGTAGTACAGTTGTAGCAGTTTTTCAGTGCTAACTTTGCTTATCTGACGAATTTCTCTTAATATTGTCAGGTTTCTATTTCCTCTTCTTTCCACTGATTCTATATGTTTACCAAATGTCGTTTTTTTCGTCCAGTATTAATCCCAATAGTTTAGGACATGGGTTGTATTTCAGAGTTTTCCCTAGTACTGTGATGGATTTATTGGTGGGTTCAATCTCGATTTTCTTTTTGGAAAAAATACATATTTCTGTTTTTTCCAGGTTGATGTTGATCCTCCATTTTTGTGTCCATTTTACTGTTTTTGTGATGTCTCCTTCCATTTTTTCCTTTAGTTCTTTTATTTCATTTGGCTTTGCAGACTCCCATATTGTTCCGTCATCTGCAAACTTTGTGTAATCGCCTGAGATGTCACTTAGTAGATCACTTATATAGATGTTAAATAAGGTGGGTTCCAATACTGAACCTTGAGGTAATCCTATTCTTGTCTAAAATTCGTCTCCCATAAAGTTGTCGAAGAAACATTTTGCTGTTCTGTTGTTCAAGAAGTCTTTTATCCATTTCCATGTTCTCCCTTTAATACCAAGATGGTGCAGTTTTACCAGGAGTCCTTCTCTCCAGATGGAGTCATATGCTTTTTCCAGGTCAATCAAACATGCTAGGGTTATTTCTCATTGATTGAATCTGTCTATTGTATGCTGTATAAATCTAAGCAGACAGTATGCAGTGGAATGTTTTTTTCGGAAGCCTTCCTGCTTCTCGTCAATGATCTTCATTCCTTCTACAAAGGCTGCCAATCTATTGAGGACAATTCTTTCAGTAATATTGCACATGACACTGGTAAGACTGATTGGGCGGTAGGATGATGGTGAATAGTAATTAGTTTTCCCTTGTTTCCGCAGGAACTTGATGTTAGCTGTCTTCCATTCTTGTGGCAGCTTTCCTTGTTTCCATGTTAGGTCTACCATACCATGTATTGCTTCTATAAAGTTCTCTCCTGCAAATTTGAAGAGTTCTGGAAAGTGGTCATCTGCACCTGGTGATTTTCCAATTTCTAGTGAGAATATGGCTGATTCGACCTCTTCTGTTGTTATTTCATAGTCTAGTTTGTGTTTTGCGTTTTTGATGTTATCTTCGATACTACAGATCTCGTCATATTCTTTCATAGTATCAATGTAGAACTGCTGGTCAAACTCATCTGTCTTTAAGTGGTTGCCCTCAAAGAAAGTTTTGCGTAGGATATTGCATTATTCGCTATTGGTGAATGCAGGCAGTTCATCCTCCTCTATTAGTGGTAAAATGGTATTGCAGTCTTTCTTTTTAGTCATCTTTTTATAGTTGGTCCATATGTCTCTTGAATTTCTTGATGTATTAAACTTTTCTACCAGCCCTGTGCTCCACTCGTCCATTGCTGCTTCCCATTGTTTCTCATATTCCTGTTCTGCTGTAACCAAGGCAGTTTTGTTTTGTGGAATATTTCTCCTTTTATATTGTCTTTGGCTATAATTCACATATTTTTTTGCTTGACTAACTTGTGAGTTCCACCAGGGTGGTTTAGTAGATTTTCTTTCTTTAACTTCTTTTTGGTTTATGACCTCCTGCATTGTTTCATCAATGGTTTTTTTCAACGATTGGTAGACAGTGTCCACATCGTCACTGACAGGGTTGTTTTCTAACCATTTTTGCATATTCTTTTCTGATTGCTGTTTCCAGTTATTCCAATCTACTTTATTTAGTTGCCATACTTTCCTTTTCGGTCTGGGATTGTTGTGTTTTTTACACGTATCTAATTCCACTAATACACAGATATGGTCAGATCTTATGCTTTCATAGGCCAGTGTAGTGCATTCTTGTACTACTTTGTTCATCTCTGGTGTTATTAGCACCAAGTCTATTACACTACTTGTGTTTCGCCTTGTTGGTTGTCCATCTTTTACACATAGCATGCCTGTTTTAGTAAGCAAGTCTTCTACTAGTTCACCAGCTTTGTTGGCCTTATCATTGTCCCATTCTAAGCTCTTGGCATTTAGGTCTCCCATAATTATTAGCTTCTGTCTGTTAGCATTTTGTTTCTCATAGACTTTCTTTGTGAGGTGTTCAAGCTGTTCTGTTTCTTCCGGTGGGATATATGGGGATAGCAAGTTGAATGTGTAATTTGCGTCTGTATGTATGGATACTGCTACCGCCTCATAGTTTTTTTCATCGTACTCGGCACATCTAGTGGCTGTAAAGTTTGTTGTATGGCTATTTATACAAATTGCTACGCCTCCTCCCTTTCTTCCTTTCCTGTGTTCGTCATAAACCTGCCAATCTAAAAAAGTCATTTTTTTATGTTCACTCTGGTGTGTTTCATTTATACAAACAATATCTACATCATATTTATCTACAATATTTACAAGTTGCTGGTAGGCTGTACTAATGGCCTGCGCATTGAGGAAGAGGAGTTTCATTATTTGAATTTAATATGTGATATAATCTCCTCTTATTGATGAATTCTAGGTATTTTTTTGCACTTTACAGATGTTGATGGGTGTATACTTCCACAGTTTACACAGCAGGGAGTGTTCTTGCAGACTGCTAATTTGCAATCTTCTTTTCCGCAGTTTGAGCAGTTTGTTGTATTAAGGCACTGCTTACTTATGTGTCCAAATTTATTGCAGTTATAGCACCTCACTATTTTTGTTTGCCTCTCCGGTTGGAATGTCGAGTACTTAGTTGTACCTGACAGTATCCTTTAGATATAAATGCTTCTTTAGCCTCGTTGGAGTCTTGGAATACTACTTGGACTACTGGCATTGGTTTCAGGGTATCTCTATATTTTTTCCTTTTAACTTCTTTAACTTTGTATATTTGTGATAATTCCTGCAAAATAGTTTCCTCTTTTATGTATGTTGGTATATTGTGCAGGTAACCCACTTTTGTTCCTTGATTTAGTGATCTAGGTATGTGAGCTATGGATTGGTCTCCAAAGGCGCTTGTGTTATTATGCCAGGTCTTTATGACTTTATCTCTGGGTGTTTTTTTTTTTATCTTTTAGGTGTACTGCAAAGCCACCTCTTTGTAAGCTATTTGCTTCTTCTATTTGGTCTTCAAAAACATTTAGCTTTGTTAGCTCTTTCCTGATTGTTGTGCTGTCTCTGATCAATTTTGATTGTTCAATATTGTCTATGATCACTATTTTCTCTGGGTCCGACTTCTCTACTGCAGTATTAGGTATGTTGTCATACACAATTTTGACAATGAAGATCATCATACAATTTCATGATAAACAACACAAGTCATAAGTTTATTAATTCACCAATCAAGGGCCCACAGTGGGTATATACAATAGAATTAGAATTAGAATAAGAATTTTTTTATTGCCAATTAAGGTCACAGAAGGGGCAAACAATTTAATACAATGATTGAAATGATTGGAGACATATAAAGATACATGTAGACACACAAAAAAAACAGGAAAACATATTTGAACAGTGAATGCACGGCCAGATCAGAGCCTATCAAATACCACCATAAATCAATTCACATTTAATATAACATGTATAATAACTATAATAATTCACCTAACCTAATAAAGGACGAAGTCCTTTTAACTATATGATTTTTCATAGGAATATTGATGGCCAAAAATCTTTTCACCGGAAGTTTAAAAAAAATAGATCAATTGATATTTAAAAACGCAAAAAAGAAATATATTTCAATGAAAAATTCCCAATTCTTTAATTATTTACTCAAAATCAAAACAAACTTTAAATAAAATTATAATAAAGAAATCTCTATCTACGAGATTCTCGGCGGAAGAGCCCGTAGGTTAAATGAATGGAACAGCCATAGCAAAAAATTATCTGCTACAAAATTCATTCGAAATAAAAAATAAATAAATAAATAAATAAATAATAATAATAATAATAACGTGTACGGATCATTGTATTATTGAAATTTCATTGAAGGGTTTGCATTTGACCAGTTGATCGTTATTTCCTGTATGTTCGTGCTGTTTTAGTGTGGCTGTAATAAAAAAAAATTATGCTCGGGGTTAAATATTCATGAATATAATGCCTACCCATATGTGAATAACAATAAAGTATGGCCGGCATGAATTATTTCTTAAGTAAACAAAACCATGCAGACAAAAATTACTATTAGATAAACAAATAAAATTCAAAGACTTCTGCGTGTCTTGAAATCTAATACTGTATCAGTCGAAAAACTGTGGACACAGAATACACGTATTATTCATGATGTATGACGTCTACTGATATTGTCAAATGAAGAAAAACGAATGATTATGAAAATTTTGAAAAAGGAATGATTATGAAAATTTTGAAAAAAGGGGGGGAGGGGTAGTAGAGAAAAGGGGGAGGAGGAAACGAAATCCATGCCCCATGCGCCTGTGACAAAATTTATATCAATGTCAAATAAAAGAGTGATTAACAAGACAAATAAAATGACGACCTCTGAACTTAGTGGGCTGTCAGGCGCGTAGCTCCCTATACGCAATTGCGTGCACATCGGCGTGCTGGAAAAAAAAAAAAAAAGCAAAAAAATAAAAAATAAATAAGGAATAATAAAATTTAAAAAAAGTGGAAAACAAAGTCTCGTTGTGGCTTTTTGGGAAAATGCAATGTCATAACAATTACGGCATTTCAAATTTTATCAATACCATGAATATGAGGGCACAAGGCTATGACGGGGCCGCCAATATGTCTGGCAAATATAATGGGGTTCAAGCAAGAATACTTCAAATTGTTCCAGATGTCATGTACGTTCACTGTAAATCTGACTGCTTGAATTTGGCCATAGTCCATAGTTGCAAGGATACATCAGTTAGAAATGTAATGTCAACCGTGCAGGGAGTTGCCTTTTCGTTCGATTATTCATCGAAAAAAAACTATAAGCATTTTACCAAGAGTTAGACTCCGATGCAACTACAAAGGAAAATATGGACAAGCGGACCAAACTGCGCACACTTTGCGAAACGCGGTGGACGAGTCGAGCCGACGCACTGTTCGCATTTAAAACATCATTTCCTGTAGTGGTTCATGCGTTGGAACGATTACAAGGACTAGGAGATGACAAAGCCGGACAATATCTTGCATCTATTACTATATTTGAATTTGTTATAGCTCTGGTAGTATCCGAACACATTTTACAGAGTACGGTGTATCTGTCGAAATTCCTGCAAGGTATCGAATGTGACCTGCTGGAGGCTACAAAAAAATCTAAAACTGTCATTTAGTTGTTAAGAGCTGAACTACTCGATGAATCAGTTTGGGATGAATTCACCGGTATCAATTGGCATTAGATTTATCAGAACCTTTCGATATCGTTGAAAATATGCCGAGGCGATGTGAAATACAGACTACCAGAGCCAATCACCCTGCAGACACGCCAAAACAGTATTGGAAAGTTTCTTTGTACTATATTTTATAGACCACATGATAATGGAATTGGAGTCGCGTCTGATAAAATCAGAAAATCGCTTCTATGCACAGTATCTTCTTCCTCGTGTTATAGGAAATATTACGAACGAACAAATCGCGACATTGTATGACACATACTAGACTGACCTGACATGTAATTTCAAATTCAAATTCAAATAGTTTATTGATAGTAAACCATACATTGGCGTGCATCAAGACAATACATTATAATTATAATACATGTAATTTAGACGAATTCAAGAGGGAGGTCGCTCGAAGGGGAACACTCTGGAGTATAACACCTCGCGATATGATGCCAACTTCACTTTGTGAGACACTTGATGCGGTAAACCCGGTGCTATATCTTTCTATAGATACCATCTTGTGTATCATGTTAACAATGCCGGTACCAAGTGCTACCACAGAGCGATCGTTCAGTGTACTACGTCGGTTGAAGACATGTACGATCAACAATGAATAACGATAGGTTGCCATCGCTAGCATTAATGCATATCCATCGCGATTTCAGTGTGGATTTAAACAAAGTTATGGAGAATTTCGTGTCTGCTAAGACACGAAGAACAGATTTTGGGCAATTCTAAGTCAATTCTGTCTTAACAAAATCATGAAATCCATGTGTTGCTTATGTATTCAATTTACCCATGAAAACACCTCAGAACGCACCATTTTGCATCTAGTCAAAAACAATTTCTGGGGGGGGGGGACTCCCCCTTCCAGGTTTGGTTGCTTGCACTGCAAAAAATGCTAGCTACGCCCCTGGCTGTAGATACGCAAACGGTGAGAAAAAAAATAAGACATGGGTTATAGACGGGGTTTTCAAATTATCCCCCTTAGTACTACACGCCGCCGCTATGTGACATAATTGTTCCGTCCGCCATTAAGGTCGTGAATGTAGATAAACACGCAGATACAACAAGCATTACATACTCGCAGAAGTTTACGATTTTTGAAGGAAAATGTTTGTTTGTTTCCTAATCTTAATAAAAGATACAATGTATGATCCACACTATATAAAAGTATTTGTTTATATTGAAATTGTGTGTTCGTTGACACTTGAACCACCTACCAGATAGCGTAGTGCATGCCAGTTCCGTAGAGGCATTTAAGACTGCCCTAGGGAACCACCGACAATAAGACCGTCGGCGCTCTCTCTACCGTTGTATAAAAGCCAGAATTGGATACTACAACGTAACATATACAGACAGAAATAATTGCGTCACATAGCCCCCCCACCCTTTCCCCCCTAAGTAATATCAATATTCATTGTTTATATATTTATGATAAATTATTCCATTATTCCAAGTGGTGATTTAATAAGATTATACACTTCGTACAGGATATCTGTAAAATTACGATTATTTAGTAAAATCATTAAACACACAGGTCTACATATTTATACACAAACAAGAACCACAGGTGCTTGTGGACAGGACACAGCACCCCCCCCCCTTTTTTCATGGTTTTTTTTTTTTCTTTCTCTCAATTCCATGGCTTAGAAATATGTAAAACAGCAATAATATGTCGTTTTCTGATTGTATAAGTCGACTGATATGTATATGGAGATGCCGTTTTCTGATTGCATCAGTCGACTGACTGATATACATATCAGTCAGTCGACTGATGCAATCAGAAAACGGCATCTCCATATTACATATCAGTCAGTCGACTGATGCAATCAGAAAACGGCATCTCCATATACATATCAGTCGACTTATACAATCAGAAAACGACATATACATATCAGTCAGTCGACTGATGCAATCAGAAAACGGCATCTCCATATACATATCAGTCGACTTATACAATCAGAAAACGACATATTATTGCTGTTTTACATATTTCTAAGCCATGGAATTGAAAAAAAAAAAAAAAAAAAAACATGAAAAAGGGAGGGGGGTGCTGTGTCCTGTCCACAAGCACCTGTGACAAGAACAACAATCGACAGGATATTCCCTACAAAATCTATTTATACACATGCCATCATGAAATATCTTTTTTCTTAATTACTGACAATTAATAAAAAGGTAATACACATATTTAAAAAAAAATACATATGGGTGAAATCAGAATTATAACACACACTACCCCCGCCCCCTTTATTTTAGGGAATTACTCTGAGGTGTTACTCGTCATCTCATCAGCAATGGTGACTACTCGTATGCTCGACTGCTCGTATAGTTTCACGCGGCAACCAAACTACCAAGCCTTGAAGCTTTTCAGCAAGAACTGGCATCCATGAATTATACATTCTACTGGCTAAGCCTTTTGAAATTCCAAATCTACGGGCTAAATCATTGTACAGTAAATTTAATTTTAGTTTCATTAACACAAGAAGCAACTGATCGGCGACATCGAGTTGGAAAGATAATGTATTTTCTATTTTCATTAGTTCAACCAAAGTAAAAAAAATACCACTTTCGTTCGCCCGGTATACAACAGAGTGGCAATCTGTCACTATACTGCCTTTTGCCGACATCGTACCGGTTTCAGTCATAACTTGAACACCATTTTCGTCCATGCAAAGTAATTTTGTCTGTGTAAACGTAGTCTGGTTGTTAGTCCATGGTTTCGCGTATGTGTGATCATCTTTTCCCAAAAAGTCTGAATATTTGTATTGTGTCCCGGCACTAACACTTGACGGTTCAAGACCATTAAATTCACAGATAGCTTCTGGAAGGTGTTCCGTTATGACACGGCACACGTGTGGATCAGCACACAACATAACAACAGAATAAAGAAAGTAATCCGTATACAGAACCCCACTAAACACGGCACACGTGTGGATCAGCACACAACATAACGACAGAATAAAGAAAGTAATCCGTATACAGAACCCCCCTAAACACGGCACACGTGTGGATCAGCACACAACATAACAACAGAATAAAGAAAGTAATCCGTATACAGAACCCCACTAAACACGGCACACGTGTGGATCAGCACACAACATAACAACAGAATAAAGAAAGTAATCCGTATACAGAACCCCACTAAACACGGCACACGTGTGGATCAGCACACAACATAACGACAGAATAAAGAAAGTAATCCGTATACAGAACCCCCCTAACGGTCCTGAAGATGTAGAAACAGGATCACCGGAATATATCCCCGCACCGCTTTCTTCCTGTATTAGTTTCCTTTTTTTACTTTCGGGTTCATGCCTCATCAGTTTTCGCCGGCCAGGGGTTGTCTTTTTTTCATACCCCAGCTTAAGTTGTGGAATTTGGTTTCTTTCGGTCGGCTTTCCGTCAAAAAAATGTTCCGAGCAAACAAATACCTACTTAGTTAGGGAGAATTTTTTTTTATTTAAAGCGATTGCCCACTGTAATCGTATTGACTCCTTAGAGGGCATCGTATGTAGTCTATATGGAATCATACAAGAACAGTCTTCATGTTTTTGTTTATGTAATTCAGAAAAAGTTTGTTTCCATTCATTTAATTTACGGCGATTATTTGAACAACCGTTGACGGCACACGAATTTTCACCACCTTTTTATATTTTACTTCACTGGCCATAATTTAAATACAAGAAATAATACCCCCCAAAAAATCGATGTGAAAATAAAAGACAGCTAATGTTTACTATAGATTATTGATGCACGTGTGTTATCTTTCACGACTGTTATGGCCGACGCAGCACGTGACCTCTTAATGGCAGCCCCGTGGTTTTGAGATAAGCTGGTGATAACCCCGTAAGCATTGATCGATAACGCGTCATCAATTTGTGGAATGTGTATCACGTGATACGCAAATAGGAAAATGGCAGCATCCTAAAAAATCTACACGATTTTAAAAATATTTTTAAATATTCAGGCAAAATAAAAATACAAGTGTTCTGTCCAGAAGTGATACGATCCCTTTCTCTTTCAAAAATATCAAGTGGGTAGCATATTTTCCCCTTTTATATCATTCTTTATTCATATATATAGCACTAGTGCTGTTTTCGTTTCCTGAAATATCGTTCTCTTTTCAAAGAACTAGAAACTAAACTTTTTGTCACTTATTGACAAGCATGTAAGTATATATACATCAAAGGACATATTATTTCATAATCCTTTTGGCAATTTAAGAATATTGCTTCATGCTGTTATTAATCTCCCGGGAATTTCATACATCATCGTGACTTACGGGTAATCCGGACTTCCGATAATTGATTAAATATTTGAGAGGAATTTCCACACACCATCATTTTTTTTTATTGATGATAATATATAAGAATTCATATTCTCTTACAAAAAAGAATAAATTACAATACCGATTTTTATTTCGTTAAAAAAAACAATATACGTTTTAGAGATGGAAATCGGCACATTTTCATGCAATCAAATCACGACAATATTTTGTCATACCTGAAACGGTGTATATGTTGCTGGTACTGGGTCCGGGTGTTGATCCGTAGGACCTTGCCCTCTTACAAAATGTTTTGAACAAATATACGTCCATCGTGTGACTTTTTCCACCGTAAAATGTTCACGACCACATGCCCGAATCAAACGTTAACATTTATCATTTGGTTTCGCTTTGGTTTGGGAAACGGGATCCAAAAGACACCTTTCATGTGTTCATATCTGAATATCTACAGTATGTTGCCAAAAGTATTGCAACATATAAAAAAAATCCCTATATAATCAACCAAAACCATATTTTTTCAAAAAAATATTGTGAAGTCATTTCTGGATAGATTTTAACAAATTTTACACCAAAACATTCAGAATTGTTTATATTTTGATTGTTTATTTGCTCATTATGTTTATATAAGTGGTTTTTATTTGTACATAATATAAACAGGATTGTTAATTTTTAGGGTTTATTTTTAGCTGAAATATATAGGAAAATCAAAGTAAATTTTTATTTGTAATGGTTAAATGTGTACTATCGCATGTTTCGTAGTAACAGTGTCTTGTAGCTTCGTGGGATTTCTTTTTTTTTTTCTCCGACAAAGTTCTGTTTTTCACTCAATTCTGCATTATCGCCATTGAAATATGTAGTACAGACTGGCATTGTTTGTACTACATTCTGAAACCGAGTCTGAGAAATAATTAGGGGAATCTATTTTTAGCGCTTATCAGTAACTGTCGATCTCTGCTATAGATATTTATTATCAAATTGCTCAGAACCTTGTCTTTAGGGATCAAAGTGATTGAAGTTAGTCAAAGTCCAAACGACGGGATTTTTGTTTAAGCTGTCCAATAGTTGGTAATTCATAAAGAGTAAGAGTTCCTGCGACCTTACAGAAGAAGCTATATATGAGGTTTGTCCATATTCATAATCAATTGTCCATCAGTTAAGCCTTGGATGGTTGGATTGTCACACGCAAGTACGCTATGTAAGAATGAGAGTTGCCTTCTGTGGATTTCAGCATCGATAGGCAAAGCTCCCAGTAATAAAAAGACAGCGCCAGTTGTGGCTCTTGTAGGCAAAGCTCCCAGTAATAAAAAGACAGCGCCAGTTGTGGCTCTTGTAGGCAAAGCTCCCAGTAATAAAAAGACAGCGCCAGTTGTGGCTCTTGTAGGCAAAGCTCCCAGTAATAAAAAGACAGCGCCAGTTGCGGCTCTTGTAGGCAAAGCCTGGAAATTACGTAATGTTTTTGTATGTAATCGAATCAGAATGTCTAGTTATTTTTGATTGAGTGGCAACATTTCTAATCCATACAATAGGCGTGGCATCACATACATTGTCCAGTTTGACACTACAGATGGTAACATTAAGGTGATTAGGAGTATAGATATCAAATTTATTGTTTTCTTTTATGACCGATGAGGTTTCATATCCTGTGGTTTTGTATATGTAGCAGAGTTATATGTCCCTGGAACAGCATAAATCTGTTGATACTTCGACAAATAAATTAACATGATGCCAAGTGCAACCCCATGTTATAAAAACAAATTTGTTATTAGAAGTCAGATTTTATGGGACTGATGAATGAAAATTAATTTTTGTTTGGTTCACAGATAACATGATGATCATCCGATTTTTATTTTAAACATATGCGTATTGGATAAAGAGAAAACTATACATGTTTAAAATACTTTATTTCAACAAATTCATAAAAAACTTTAAAGTATGTTTTTTTTTTATTTTAGTTCTGCTTCTATATTAAAGATTTTTTTTTCGTCTTCTTCTTCTTTGGTTCCCAAACAGGTTTATTTATATGTTTCCATTTTTGAATATTTCCCCCCAAATATTTTAATTGCTTTGTATGTTTTTAAAATGTTGATATTGTATTTGATTATTTGATCATGTTTATAAAAAAAAAGTTTTATATCTCTGCATTGATTTCAATTACCAGTTAAAATTTAGCCATTTTTTAATGGGCGGGGGATGTTATAATCATGATTCTGATACTGGTTAGTGAATTCAGAGCAGTTGTAGATTGGCATGTGATTAATTGATGGAACCATATGGTTTGCATGGTTAATGACACGCCTCCTTACTGCTTAGGGAAAGCATGCATATTCATCATATAATTAGATAAAAGCACGTGTAGTCTGGGTTCTGGAGTTAGTTAGTTGGTTAGTTCTTTGTTTATATGTTTGATTGTATATACGTTATTATTTAGTTCGCTAATACAGTAGTTTAATTTGAAAATGGTGTTTTATTAATTTAGACCTGGCAGGTTAAAGTGTAGGTCTAATAATCGGGTTCTTTCCTTTTTTTTAATACAGGTGTTACTATGCCTGTTTTAAAGATATCTGGAATTTGTTTATCTTTTAAGATGGTATTGAAGCAGATTGTCAAAAATTTTTGAACTATACTTGGTGAATTTTTTAAATGTTCAGCTGTCAGTCATAATTCATCCGCTGCTTTTCCTGTATGTAGCATTTGTATGGCATCTTGGATATTTTGGTTACAAAATTCCAGAATGTTGGTTTCCTGCGTAACTTCATGTTCACACATTTGCTGTATAATATTATGACGGATATTGCAAAGATCAAGTAATTCAGTCAGACCTTGTCCTTAGGCATGGCTAGATCCTCAAAGAAACGAGCAAAAATATTTGTCTGATCAATGGCATTATAGTGGTGTTCTCCATTTTCCATAATACACGGAGCCCCCTTGTTTCTACTATTACGGCTTCGGCGGATCAATTTATGAAACATGTCATTGCTTGGATTGTCCATGACCTCATTATAGAAATGTGTCCTGTCAATGTATTGTTCTTTCCGAAGTTGCTTTCTTAAATTCCTTTGAGTTAATATTTTATCTGATTTAAAGGTATCATTGTGTTTTCCATTATTTTTCCAGAATTGATATTTCTCTTTACAGATCTTAAGTAGATGTAAGACAGTAGGTGATGCTTTGAATTTGGGGCCTTTATAAGCTTAATAACTTTTGATGGAACTGCAGCTGTAGTAGCGCTTTTCATACACCGAGAACATTTGTTGGGCGTGACTTCCGGTCATTATTAATTTTTCGCGGAAAATAGAGGCATTTTGACGGTAGCTTTACAGGTAGACGAAAGGAACTCATTTAGTATGGAAGGTGTAGAAGTAAAACAAATAACACAGGTACTAAAACTAATATTAATAATACATGGAATTTTGAAATATTGCTAATATATTGCCTATATTTCAACAAGAATCGTCAATATCATCGGCTACGTCGCACCCCAATGTCAATGACGAATGCGCGTATGCGGCAATGTCAATGATCAGTCATGAGTTGGGCATAATTATCTTGAATCTTCCCCTTCTGAAATGGAAAAGGGGAAATTTATGACGATATATGGATATTTACATTTCTTGAATATACACAACATGTATAAAAAAAGAATAATGTACAATGTATATTATTTATTTCCCCTCCTGATCCCTCTTTAAAACAACATCCTGCTTCCTGGGTTTTACCAGGTTGGGTTAACATTGGGCTCTCTTGAACTTCAGATTCAAATAGTTTATTGATAGTAAACCATACATTGGCGTGCATCAAGACAATACAATATAATTATAATACATTACACAAATATGAATAAGTCAAGGATTTATATACTACTATATAAATCCCTGGATAAATAAAAGATATGCATATAATAATGATATGAAGTATATTAAATTATTCACAGGGATCTGATGTCTAGGATCGCAACCATAATATAGGGTTAGGATTAGCTTTTGTCATAAAGTTCAAGAGATCCTAACATTGAAATATGGTTGTTCATATGGTAGCCCGGAGAAGTGGCACCAAGAGGAGCCAGTTCTGGGCAGGGTCTAAAACACGGAAGTGGGAAAACACGGAAGTCCAAAATGGGGACTTGAAAGGTCATATCTTGTAAAGTACTCAACCTAGGATAAAAATCTAAACGGATTCTTAAAGCTATTGTTAAGATCTATCTTTTAAAGGAACGAATAATAAAATATTTTATTATTTAGGTACTTAAAAGTTGACCGGAAATGTAAAAAATGAGAACGGGCAATGAAAAAAATTTCCACTTCGATCTCAAATTTCTCAAAATTCAAACAAAGACCCCGGTCAAAAACCGTTTAGATATTCTTAAAGACAATTTAAAACTCTATCAGACGATATAAAAGTCTCTTTGTCAAAATATTAGATAAAAGCACAATCTTGACCGGAAACGTACCTCTTCAGAGATAACCATCGGCTAATTTTCAACATTGATCGCAAATTTCTCAATTTCAACGAATCCGGTCAAAAAACGTTTAAATATTCTTAAAGACAATTTTATATTCTATCAGACGATATAAAAATCTTTTTGTTAAAATATTAGATAAAAGCACAGTTAAAATATTAGATAAAAGCACAATCTTGACCGGAAACGTACCTTTTCAGAGATAGCCATCGGCTAATTTTCAAATTTGATTGCAAATTTCTCAAAAATCAACGAACCCGGTCAAAACCCGTTTAAATATTCTTAAAGACAATATTAAACTCTATCAGACGATATAAAAGTCTCTTTGTTAAAATATTAGATAAAAGCACAATGTTGACCGGAAACGTACCTTTTCAGAGATGGCCATCGGCTAATTTTCAACTTTGATCGCAAATTTCTCAAAAATCAACGAACCCGGTCAAAACCCATTTAAATATTCTTAAAGACAATATTAAACTCTATCAGACGATATAAAAGTGTCTTTGTTAAAATATTAGATAAAAGCACAATGTTGACCGGAAACGTACCTTTTCAGAGTTTTTTTTACCTTTTATTCCCTCACATCCTATCATATTTTCTATTATATTTGGTTTTCCACATTCACAGTCTATTTCAATTTTATGTGTATTGATCTTAAAATTTTTAGGAGCAAATCCAACATGATTTTTAGGAAAAGCCGAGAAATTACCTTTTTCTAAACAATGAACTAGATGTTCTCTCATATATTTTTGTTCAAATTTTATATGAGTTCCTCCTTTAAATCCAGACTGACAAAATTCAACTGCATTGGCCAAAGAAAATAATCCACAGTCTATACTATTGTCCTGCTTCTGAGTTTCTGGTAATTTAATCAAAAGTTTTTTACTATTTTTGTCATAAATTTGTGCCAATTGGTATTCCAAAGAAGTTGTAATATTTAAAGCTAAACTGTCTAACAGATATATTACACCATTCGAAAGTTGTATTGACAATACCCAATGTTGATTACCATTATGATGTATTTGTACACTAGGTAGATCCTGTGGTAAAAACCCGTTGTGACTTACCCATTTACCATTTGATTTTACAGGGGCTAGTGTTGTTTCCTGAAAACCATTTGTGTCTGGGAATTGAATTTTTAAAAGATTTTGAGCCGTAATAATAACATCAGAGCATAAATACTCTTTATTTAGAATTTCATGTTTATGTTATATTTTACAATAACCAATCCATTGTTGTTGGGGATCATTTTTCTGTTTTTCTATTTCTATTTCATTGTTTTCAACAGTAACATTTCCTATTTTACGTTTTTTCACTGGTAGAGATTTGTTGGAATTAATATCATCTATTTTTTCTCTTGCATTTAAAATATCGGGAAGTTCCGTATCACTTTCTTCTTCAACAATTGCACTTAAATCTATTTTTCTTTTTGATTTCGGAGTTGACACCTCATTCATTTTTTTGGGGGTGGATTTAAAACTACCAACTGTAGATGGTGTTTTCATTACATTTTGTTTTAAAGGAGTGTTTATAGTAAAGGCCGAATCTGGAGCCGGTTCAAATTCAATTTCATAATCATTAATCCTAGGTTGTTTTCTGCCTGATTTTTTTATCTATTTTTTTCTTGCTATTCTTTGAAAGAGCCCTTAAATTAACTACCCTGTTTTTCTGAATTGCTTCCAAACCTATGCTCATTTTAGCTGCCAAAATATGGTAACATGTTGAAGTAGATACACATTGACAAGTTTCTTTTGGGAATAATGTAACACAATATTTTCCTTTTTGACCATTTACAATGAAAGCACCTTGTTGTGGAACTAAAGTTATTAAATTATTTTCCACTATAAATCTTGCCAAACTTTGCTGACTGCTATCAGTATTAAATACAGGAAAATTTATAACAGGTGCCTGATTAACCGTTTCGTCACATTCTTTCTTAATTACTGTTTTATCGTCTTCGATATTTACCGATGTTATTTCAGAGTTGACAGGTGTTGTTTCAACAATTTCCTGTTTATTGTCCGAGGGCGTGTCAGGTATTCACTTTTCAACTTGATGTAATGGTTTTTCGTTTTTCAAATACTCAATTACCTCGTCTGGACAAACTACTCTTTTTGGAAGAATTAAATCAGATGGAGGAATAAATGCCCTTTTAAGTTCAGCTTTTAAATGATAATTACCCATACCTGACCGGCCACGTAGAATTTCATAGTTCTCAAAGTTTCCGGTCAAGATTATGCTTTTATCCAAAATCTTAACAAAAAGATGTTTATATCGTCTGATAGAGTATAAAATTGTCTTTAGTAATATTTAAATGGTTTTTGACCGGGTTCGTTGAATTTTAAGAAATTTGCGATCTCATTTTTAAACGATCGAGCGTTAGTGAGATATCGTTTAATGCTAGCGCTCGTGTAAACCGGAAGACACTGCTTTACACAACATGTGTCGCAACCTTCCGCCCAGACAAAACTATAGTCCATATAGAGTCAATTGTAAGAGGACGAGTAACTTAAATATCAGAAAGAGCATGCATGCAACATTCATATATTATAAATCCCCCTCAATATCGGGTACTTATATGCACATTTTCTCATCTATCAGTATTTCTTTGTTGCATCACGGATTTTGCGGATGGATATTTCAATATCTAGAAATTGATATTTTTACTATGTAAGAGACTTTGATTTTCGTATTGCGTCTGAAAATTGACATTTGAACAACAAATATTTCAGCAAGCGTACAAAAATTGTACCTTTCTACTTTTGTCCTGTTCCGAAATGTGTGTTTTCTGTTTTTAATTTTAGAATAAATTTTAAAACAGTCTATTTATATCCTATGCTGGGGGTTACAATTCAACTGGTTTGTCGCTTATATGTCGCCAGTTTGGTTCACGTTTCGTACAACTGTTTCATGTTTACATTGTAGTGCCCCCTATCTAATTTGAATATGTCAAAGTTAAATTTAGAACATTAACTAATGTAACGTATATCGATCGATTTTCTGATTAGATTTCACGGTAATTATAAAAATTGAACTTTGAAATTCATATCATTCACAATGCCTTCCTGGAAAAGACGTTTGAAAGAAAGTGGCAAAGGAAAACAAAAGTTTGACATCGTATTTTTCAACTTCGTAAGTCGATATAAAAAATGAGTTATTTCCCTTTGTTATACATTTGTACTTAAAACAAACCAAAATTAACAAAATCTAATATGCCATTTACATTATTTTATTATCAAAACACAATAAAACCACTTAAGTTTAATCTGAAATAAAAACCTGTCTACTTAAACTGAAACAAAGACAATATTTAGCAACAACCAGTTCTATACATTACCTGTAGTAATAACACACATGTGTAAATAGACATCCATTACAATAAGGATATTTTGAAAACTTTACAACATTGGTATAAAAAAATTTAAGATCAATTATATCAAATTTTGCTCTACTTTGGATTGAAGTTCATATTTCTCTAGACAGCAATCTTTATTTTTTGAAGTAAATGAACCACAGATTAACCCATTAAATAGAAAATTAACTGATTCAGATCCCCCTGACACTCCTAGAAAAAGATATACATGTAGTGGTCACAAAGTGGGCTTTGATAACAATTGGAAGTTAAATCGACCATGGCTTGAGTGTGTTGAAAATAGTATGAAGTGTTTCTTGTGTACCAGACACAATATGAAAAATGTATGGGCTGCAACAGGATGTGTGTCACTTTGACTAGATAAAATTAAAGAGCACGAATCAAGTACTGACCATATTAACTCTGTAGCTATAGAAGCTCTGCGCATTAATGTGCCCTTTTTCAGCCAACGTTTATGCATAAAAGTGCCCTTTTCAGAAGTAGAACCCTGCCCTTTTGAAATCCTAGCTAGAACACTGGTTTACTATGTAAGAGACTTTGATTTTCGTACTGCGTCTAAAAATTGACATTTGAACAACAAAAAATGCATGTGGATATTTCAGCAAGTGTACAAAAATTGTACCTTTCTACTTTTGTCCTGTTCCGAAATGTGTGTTTTCTGTTTTTAATTTTAGAATAAATTTTAAAACATATAGTCTATTTATATCCTAAGCTGCTGGGGGTTACAATTCAACTGGTTTGTCAGTGTCGTTAGTTCTCGACCATCGTAGTTTTGTTCAGGATTGGGAACCAGTGCTTTAGACAACACATGTTCTAATGTTTGACGTACTATCTAATGAAAAGTCTAGAAAATCCTGAAGAGGTTTTGACCTGTTAACCTTGACTCACTGCTGACGTATTTATGTCAACAATACATTCTTTTAAAGTATGTTCCACCTAAAAATAAGCATGAAATGAAAGTATCGATGTAGGGCAACCAGCAAACAAACTTGGACACAAATAATGAAAAAAAAAACCTGTTTAATACTCCAGTAGATGTCCGTAAATGGATGAGGGAATTCCGGGAACTGAATGTTGATGTTGGCTTCAAAACGAAAAAGATAAAAATGGAAAGGACACGGATGTTGTCTTCGGAAGGCTATATATATATACAATGTATATCATTGGATAAAAGTTCATCGTCAGATCTATTAATAAGTGTTGTAAATTTTTTCAAGAGTCGCATTCCCCTTCCGCGAAAAAGATTTCCCTTTTCCAAGGTATAAAATTAAACCCACAAATGCACTATATTTCACTTTGACTGTCACATTGATTTGCTTGCCCCTTCAAAACAGATGTAGTGTCTGGTAAACAGTTGATGGGAAATAAAATAATAATGTACAGCTGTAATAGAATGTAAAACTGGATTGTTGCATGTTATAGTAATAGCTCCTACACCAACTGTTCTTTCCATATTTGGCACTATTCAATAATTATATTAGTAGTTCCCCCTATATGTGAATAACATATTGATGTCTCTGGAGTTTGCTCTCAATTTACTATTTCAAAGTTTGACATCTTTTTCTAGAAGTATACTGATATTTTGCAATTGTGCATAGCATACAAAAAATCTACATGCAAGCATGTTCAATCGTTTAACATCACCTTTGGTGCTTTCATTTACATTTCCGGTCAACTTTTAAGTACCTAAATAATCAAATATTTTATTATTCATTCCGTTAAAAGATCGATCTGAACAATAGCTTTTAGAATCCGTTTAGATTTTTATCCTAGGTTGAGTACTTTTCATGATATGACCTTTCAAGTTCCAATTTTGGACTTCACACTTCCGCGTTTTAGACCCTCCCCCAGTTCTGGAAACCGCCGTTAAGTAAGTATCCTCGTGTATTGTGTTTTCGACCTACTAACATATTTCCGGTGATTTCTCTTGTATCTAGTTGAAACCAGACATACCTTTTATTCTAGAGTTAGTAAGTACTCTTGCGCATAATATCATATTAGTAAGATAAAATTTGCTCATAAATTAGTTTTTAATTCGAGTTCAGAATATCTACGACGCTTTTGTTTACAAAAAAATGACGTCTTGTGTTTTCGACCTACATGTATCTAATAAACCGACTCAAACTCGGTAAGGATGAGATGTACAAATCCGGAATTGCTTGTGATTTGATGCCAATATTTATTGCATACGATTTTATATCAACTTATTTATTTTTTCATAAAAGGGGAGGAATAAATAACTAAATGCTATAAATAATGTAATCAAGGTTTTATTTTATCTTCACAACATCCACACCAACTCTTCCTGAAACTCTATGCTATCTAACAGTGTTGATCCTATAGGGATTACATACACTTTAGAAGCTTTGTACACTCTCATATTCTTATTTAGAATATTCGATAATGCAGTGTGTAGAGATGTTGGGGAATAATGTCTATAATCCCCCCTCCTAGATTGCTGTTTCTAAAATAAAAAAATAATAATACCAAGTAAAACCTGTAAGGATCATCCAATTTTCCGTATCTAAAATATATTTTTGTATGACTTCTGACCGCATGACAATTACGTGACTAAATAACAGAGAGTTGAACTAGACATAATTAATAACATCAACCATTATTCTTGGATAGTTATTGATCTTGATAAGATTCTTTCAGAAGAAAGAAAAGGCATTAGTGAAACTTGCAAAAATACACTATCAAATGAAAACAATGTTTGTACTTATATCTACTAGCTTTATTTTCAGCATCGTTGCCACACATGTTTCTGTTTCGTGCAGCCGACCATGACGTCATGATGTCATGCGCTAAATATAGGAAGTAAATAAACATTAGGTCGAAAACATGATACGAGGCGATATAATGATGGTAAATTTTTCTTTGATGTTGAAAGACATAAAAAATAATCATATCTACTGATTCTATATGCGTATTGATAAAGAGGGTGGAAAGGGTTTTGGAAGACTGGGAAACAGTGGGAATACGGAACATCAGGGAAATAGTGCCTAGGCTATGGCAAGCACTAAAATTGTTAATCTCGTTGAGATTAGGATTCCGAAGAAATTTTCTGCCTGCAGGGTTCGAAATTACTGTAGGTCCGGACCGATAGACCGAGGCTAGAAGAATTGCACTCGGTCTAGGCCAAGTTGTTTTATTGTAGACCGTGTGTCTAGGTGATTTACGACTATCAATATCTTAAAGACATTTCAAATTAAGACATTAAGAAAATAATAATAAATATGCTACTTCATTTTATGTATGAAACATTGTATAATATACTTTAGTATGAATTTGTAACACAATTAAATTGTGCATGCTGTGTGTCATAATTATGTTGTAAACAAAATGTATCATATTTTTGTGAGGGCCTCAAGTTAGATTAGTGTAAACTAATTGAGTTACCCTCTTGAAATAAAGTTTATTATTATTATGATTGATTCCCATTAAATTCTATCCCTGTGTCTGTATCTTCATCCTAATCTCGTTTCGAGCCCTATCAAGGGTATTCGGGAAATTTAAAATTTAAAATTGTCAAATATTTATTGTGTATATACATGTACATACAAACATATCTTTTATGGGCTGTTGATTGGTTTTAATAAAATATTTATAACAAAATTTAAAAAGTTTTAGCCGTGTGTATTGGATTTTTAAATTATAATAAAATATTCGACATCTTGAATCTAGAAACAGGGTGTAATAGGTTCTTACACGAGTCTCTATTGAAGATCTGGGATTTCTTCCACGAATGTGAGAAATTCTGTCTTTTCACGATTGGAGCGTAGTGGAACGAGTGAAAAGACGTAGAATTTCTCGCACGAGTGGAAGAAATCCCAGATCTTCAATAGAGACGAGTGTAAGAACCTATTTCTTCCGTTTTTAACAATGTTTACATTTCGGCCCCGAAACTATATCACCGACGTACTAGGAGATAGAAGGACGTTTATGTAAAGTTTGTGAGTGCATCAACCCTGTGTACACATGCATGAACTCCTGAAAAGAACCGTTTAATCATTATACCATAATTCTTCAATGCAATACTGAACATAAAAATGTATTCTTGCATATCCCTGGTCTAAAAATCACACAAATTAAATTCTGCGAAATATTGTTGACGTCTTTGGTACATTAACAACATGACGTCATATATGAAGACTTCCAGTTGAAAACGTAAAGATCAGACGTCATTTGTTTTCGTGTACGCTTCAATATTGATAAAATATAACTAAAATAAGTTTGCAAGTTAGGCGTTTTAATTATTTTTGTGTATTGTTGTAAATATGGCTTTCAATCTGACACTATCGTAGTTTCCCGTCGTCGGTCGCCATATTCAATCTGATTGGTCAATTCATCCATGACAGACACGGTCGCTTGATCCTGTCTGTCATGGGCTGTCTGTCATAGTAAATACACAAAAAGGGAAGAATAACAAAATCTGTGACGATTTTGATCATGTGGTGTAGTTCATGAGTTCACTAAAATGGCGGACAGTTTGAAGTGAATTTTGGATTATTTTATCGGATATACGGTGTAAAAGGTAAGGAAATATCAATATCTTTTGCAGATTTGAATCAGAACATATGTCTATATAAAAATTTTTAACTGCACTTGATCTGACACAATCCGTCCATGCCAAAATCATGAAAATATCCATCGGAATGCACCGGGGGGTCAAATTTTAAATTTCCAGAATACCCTTGATAGGGCTTGAAACGAGATTAGGATGAAGATACAGACAGAAAATTTCTTCGGAATCCTAATCTCAATGAGATTATAAAATTGTGTTTTACATTTATTATTTATTAATAATTTCTCCAGGTTTTAAATTTAATGTCTATGTGTATTACATGGTTTTTGCAAATTTACTTCAAGAAAATTATTTAAAAAATCTTTTTTAGGATGTTCCCATATGGGAACAGTAGGCGCTAAAACTCTCAGTGCCCAGGGCACGTGCCCTACTTGCCATACCCTAGATACGCCACTGCGGAACAATTTGAAACTACAAAATATAGTTGACAATTTTGTAATTATAGATATGATCGTTAGATTAATACCCCTTTCCTTCCTCTTCTATAGGTCACAATAATGTACAAATGTACCAGACTGGAAAGTATTGAAACATTGTCAAATGATGATTTCCCAGAAGTCTATCACAGTACATGTAGGCCCTATTTCCTTCGTGATCTTTGTAAGGCAAAGATGTATTTGGTAGAAAAAACCTAAGGCCAATCTGGACGCAGGTGAAATGTATTCACTGTGGTGATATGTTTGATTTAATGAAACTTTGTATCAAAATTCCAAAATCACATAAAAATACCCCAAAAAAAACCCCCACTTTTGGTAGTCGCATATATCAATCAATATTTTGTATCCATAATAAAATCTAAAAGTATGCAATAAAATAAAAATAATTTTATGACAATAAATATTTTATAATAATTAAAAAAATCCCATATGCACGGCTTGAACCTTTTTAGCTCACCTGACCCAAAGGGTCATGTGAGCTTTTGTCATCACTTTGCATCCGTCGTCGTCGTCCTCCGCGTCTGTAAACTTTTCATACTTTCATCTTCTTCTTTGAAACCACTGAACTGATTTGGACCAAATTTGGCAGAAATATTCATTGGGAGGTCCTCTACTAAATTTGTTATTTTGGTGCAGATCGGAAATCCAACATGGCTGCCAGGGCCAATAATGTGTTCTGATTGGTTGAAACTTTGAAAATCTTCTTGTCAGAAACTACTCAGCCGATGGAATTGTAACATTATAGAAATGATGACTGGATGGTCCTCTACTAAATTTGTTATTTTTGTGCCGATTGCATATCCAAGATGGCCGCCATGACTCGACTTAGTTTAACATTGGACCCTATGGGAATTTCACATTTTCATTTTTTTTTCTGAAACCACGAAACAGATTTGAACCAAACTTGGCAGAAATGTTCATTAGATGGTCATATACAAGATTTTTGTTTTTGGCACTGATCGGAAATCCAACATGGCTGCCAGGGCTCATAATGTGTTCTGATTGGTCGAAATTTTAAAAATCTTCTTGTTAGAAACCACTAAGCCAATTGAATTGTGACTTTACAGGAATGATCATTGGGTGATCCTGTACTAAACTTGTGAATCGTTTGCTGATCGGAAATTCAAGATGGCCGCCATGACTAGACTTAGTTTAACATTGGACCCTA